>JAVSCE010013274.1:0-41370 GCA_032199065.1 Smutsia gigantea
ATCATTGATAGTAAAATTCCAGAGTGAATGGGTGGTGGGAAATAAGCCTACAGCGTTAGTGCCTTAGAATGTGAATGGCAATAACACATGGACTTGAATTTTTTTCTTTGTTTACTATCCAGCCTCTTATTCTTTTATCAATATTTACTAAGCACCTCGTAAGGATTAGGAACTTTTTTAGGTATCACTGATGTTCACAATAAATAAGACAAGATGCTATTGCTGTTCCTCAGGAACTTAACAAGGGAAAGCAGTTACAAACTACAGTTTAGAATAATAAATGATTGTATTTTGGAATGTGTCAGATGACTGACCTTGTTGGAAAGGTATAATCTTGGTTGAATTGTTTTCTCATTTAAATGTATTAGTATTCTCTTGGTCAACTTTTTAAACTTTTAAAAATATTATAAAATGTATATAATATATTAAAATATTTTGAGATATATAATATATAAACAATATTTTAAATATATAAACTTTATTAAATGACCATTTAAAGGGATGTTGTCCACACTTTTAGTTTGTTCCTGCTGTAGTGATTTGTTTTATATATCTGTGATTTCACTGCCCTCTATTCAAAAGTATATTGCACACACGTAACATGGGGTGGGTGGGCACGGAGAAGGCAGTTATAGCACAGAGAAGACAAGTAGTGACTCTGTAGCATCTTACTCTGCTGATGGACAGTGACTGTAATGGGGTATGTTGTGGGGACTTGATAATGGGGGGAATTTAATAAGCACAATGTTCATGTGATTTTATATTAAAGATAAAAAAATTTTTAAAAGTTCTGGAATATGTGTAGATACATTTATTTTGCAAAAAGAAGTATAGTAGTTTAAATGATGTAAGTGGGAATATATTTGAATGTGTAGAGTTTTATTGATAGTTTTCAGAATTAAGATGACATAATTTCCCTGTTTTCAAGATCACCATCATAATTATTGAAGTCATTACTCTTCAAATTAATAGCTGTTTCATAGGGCTTTTAAGCCTCAACTCTATGTAGTAACATATGCTAGGTTCTATTTCATGTAAAACTGATTATTGTAGTCAGCTTCTGGGGAGCATCCAACATTAATTCAGATAACTTGGATTTAAGTATAAATTAACTTTTAATCTTTTGGTATTCTTATATTGAAAATAGGGTTATTTGGATAGCAAAGAGGAAAATTTTATGGATATAAAACCCCTATCCATACAATGTCAGCTTAGCTTTCTGGACAAATTTGCCTCAAACCCCCAGCCTAGAACATACGGAATCTGTAAGCTCTTCCTAAAAATATTTGTGTATTTCCTAGGTTATATCATCTTGCAGTTGCTTTTGCCTCCTAGGCCCTTACTTTCTTGCCTTGTTCCTCCAGTATGCACTTGGCTCTTTCTATGATTTTCAGAAAGGCCCTGTTAACACAAGGTATTTATGGGTCTGGTATACCTAACTGAATAAAGAAGGCAATATAGAAGTGGGGTGAGCCTTACATTGCATAAATGCAGCTTCCCTAGTAAGGCATCCACATTCTTAAAATGTTTTCAGACCTTCCTTGACCTGAGAACTTCACCCCTACCTAATCCCAGCTTTGCTCCTCTATACTAACTCTTTTCTTCTCTTCCTTTCCTTCTCCTCATGATTCTCTCTGTTCTTTTCAAAGGTAAAATAATAAAGTCTTCCTCTTGTTTAATGAAGAGCAAGCAATTTCTTTTTCTTGATAACCATTTTGGAATGTCAACAGCGATTCTGCAGGGAACCTTCCACCCCAAGAGGACATGAGAGGTGGGGGGACCCATACTGGGGGGACATATTTTCACAAAGAATGTTCCTTCAAAGGGGAATGCTTGTGTTAGTTATTAAGATAACAAAATAGAGAACTTTTATCTTGTTACATGGCAGCTGACAGTGTACTAATCTCAAGTCTTATTGAGTCCTGCTTCCTGAATAAAGTGTCAGAAACCTAACAAATGATTATACATGTAATTTGTCCAGTTCTACATTCCAGACATCTTTGATTAATATAATGTCCTGTGTATAGAATGTGTGCTGCTTTTAAAGAAGCATGCTGCTTGCCCAAAAGTCATGATCCCACCTAACACAAAGGAGTCACGTCCTGGCATCTTTCACTGTATATTTCACTTATGCAAAAATAATTTTAGCTTTTGATATTTGAGTATTTTTGTTACCATGAATTTGTTTTTGTTTTTTGTGACTGTTTCAGGTTATAAGCAAAGACAATGTGTAAGTTTTAAACCCTAAAACAAATGCAGAAGGACATTTTTCAAGAAGTAAATTTATATGTTCCATTTATGGATCAGTCTGTTCACAAGTAACTGAATTGTTGATTGCCCTTAGCTGAAAAAAAGTCACAGCTTTTTTCACTGTTTTACATGAATTATGAGGACTGTACGGAGCTTGCTAAACTGCATTGTAATATGCTGATCCTTTTTTTGAATTTATAAAGAAGATTCATGAAATTGCTTTTTTCTTGCCATATATTAGCTCAGTCTTACAGATTGTTTTCCCCCATAGGTAATAGAGAAGAGGAAACCTAACTAATGATTGTGGAATAATATGGAAGAAGATAGAAAAAACTTGTTTAATGGGTAAGAAATAAAGCTATGATAAAAAGTTATTAATGAAAACCATTCATCATGGTCTTATGTATGGCCAGTCTGCCATAGGTTGCTGTACTCTTAGTGCATGATCAGTCACTAACTTTGTCTTTTTTTTTTAATTAAAGTATCATTGATATACAATCTTATATTGGTTTCAGATGTACAACACAGTGGTTCAACAGTTACCCATATTATTAAATCCCCACGCCCTTTAGGCCCCTTACTATCTATCAACATAGAAAGATGTTACAGAATAATTGACTACATTCTCCAAGCTGTCCTACCGTCCCCAAGTCACTAGCTGTGTCTTATCCCCATTCTGACTTTTCACCACCTTCTTTCTTCTTACCATTGTGAATTGTTCAGTACTATGAATTAACTTGAGCTAAAAGAGTACACAGCCATATATGAAGATGAAGATGGGACCTGGAGAGCAGCCACTGTACTAAAAGAAGTTGAGGGTAGATCTCGAAGATTCCTGGTGGTTGGATTGAGACAGTGTCTGTCATGACCTGTCAAGAGTATTAACCACCTCTTCTCACTTTCCAAACACTGCCATCTGCTGTGATGTTAGGCTTACTGTGGGGAATCCCATTCATTTAGGCAAGTGTGGGTTGTGTGCCAAGTGGTAATCAAATAGAGTTCTACAGAAAGCCCAATAAAAGATGTGACTCTATTTATGAGATATGAAAAAATTTAATTACACTATTCTATACAGTCTTATTATCAATAATTTAAATGTTAGAGATAACCAAAACCCCCTACCTGTATCTTAGTTCCCTCCCAGAGTATATAAGTATATGATATGTATTTGTGCAGCCTTTTTTGCCTAGTGGCTAAAAACGTGAGAGTAGGAACCAGACTGTTTTTGACTAGCCACTATTAACTTGACATTTGGGCAAGTTAATTTCTCTGTGCATCAATTCCTTGGGTATAAATTCCCCCCTATCTCATAGTGATGTTGAGGATTAATTAGTTACTTCATATAAAAAAACTTGGAATAATGCCTGGAACATAGTAGGTATTCAGTGAAAGTTAGCTGTAATTCTCATACATATCCAGTTGGCATTTTTATGTACCACTCCTCCATAGTTGAATCTTTTCCTGATATACTCCAAGAGTTAAACCATCTCAGATAAGGTAAACCCTGGTAGAAGAGTTTTTAAATTTTTTCATGAAAGTTTTCCTTTTGGCTTCAAGCTTCATTTCTCTCAGAGTATGCTGCTAGATTATGTGTGAGAATGGTTATATACCTTCAGCTCTTCTACCTATGTTATGGTGTATATGATACTTACAGGAATGAATGAATAAACAACTATGTTTGGGCTATGATAATTCCATCTTACCCATAAAAGTACCTATGTCAAAGCAGGATGCACAATTCTCTTGTTTCTAGGTAGGTATGTCAAATTTTTTGTTAAGAGTACTTCAGTCTATTTTGAAGGACAAATCTTCTTGAGTTTCTTGTTTCACAGAATTCTAATAGTTTTGAAAATGTCTTTGATATCTTTTCTATGACTTGCCAGCACTTAGGTGGTACAGACCATTACCTATTTTAAGAAGGAAGGACATTAAAGGTCATCTTTTTTTTTTACTAAGGTATTATTGATATACACTCTTACGAAGGTTTCACATGAAAAACAATGTGGTTACTGCATTCACCCGTATTATCGAGCCACCCCCCCATTACCCCATTGCAGCCACTGTCAGTGTAGTAAGATGCCACAGAGTCACTACTTACCCTCTCTGTGCTACACTCTTTGAGTTTGTGAGTCTGCTGCCGTTTCGTTCCTTCACTTTTACTTTGTTGTTACACTCCACAAATGAGGGAAATCATTTGGTATTTGTCTTTCTCTGCCTGACTTATTTCACTGAGCATAATACCCTCTAGCTCCATCCATGCTGTTGCTAATGGTAGGATTTGTTTCTTTCTTATGGCTGAATAGTATTCAATTGTGTATATGTACCACCTCTTCTTTATCCATTCATATACTGATGGACACTTAGGTTGCTTCCATATCTAGGCTATTGTAAATAGTGCTGCAATAAACATAGGGTTGCATCCGTCTTTTTGAATCTGAGAACTTATTTTCTTTCAGCAAATTCCTAGGAGTGGAATTACTGGGTTGAATGGTATTTCTATTTTTAGTTTATTGAGGAACCTCCATATTGCTTTCCACAGTGGTTGAACTAGTTTACATTCCCACCAGCAGTAGGAGGGTTCCCCTTTCTCTGCATCCTCGCCAACATTTGTTGTTCCTAGTCTTTTCGATGCGGGCCATCCTGACTGGTATGAGGTGATATCTCATTGTGGTTTTAATTTGCATTTCCCTGATAATTAGTGATGTGGAGCATCTTTTCATGTGCCTGTTGGCCATTTGAATGTCCTCTTCGGAGAATTGTCTATTCATATCCTCTGCCCATTTTTTTTAATTTGCTTTTTTTTATTTTTAATATAATTTATTTTATTATCATTAATCTATATTTACATGTGCAATATTACGGTTATTAACCTACCCCTTCATCAGGTCCCCCCCACCAACCCCATTACAGTCACTGTCCATCAGCATAGTGAGATGCTATAGAATCACTACTTGTCTTCTCTGAGTTGTACTGCCCTCCCTGTGCCCCCCCAACATTATATCTGCTAATCGAAATACCCCTTTTTCCCTCTTATCCCTCCTTTCCCACCCATTTTCCCCAGTCCCTTTCCCTTTGGTAACTATTAGTCCGTTCTTAGGTTCTGTGAGTCTGCTGCTGTTTTGTTCCTTCAGTTTTTTTCTTTGTTCTTATACTCCACATATGAGTGAAATCATTTGATACTTGTCTTTTTCGGCGTGGCTTATTTCACTGAGCACAATACCCTCTAGCTCCATCCATGTTGTTGCAAATGGTAGGATTTGTTTTCTTCTTATGGCTGAATAATATTCCATTGTGTATATGTACCACATCTTCTTTATCCATTCAACTACTGATGGACACTTAGGTTGCTTCCATTTCTTGGCTATTGTAAATAGTGCTGCAATAAACATAGGGGTGCATCTGTCCTTTTCAAATTGGGCTGCTGCATTCTTAGGGTAAATTCCTAGGAGTGGAATTCCTGGGTCAAATGGTATTTCTATTTTGAGTTTTTTGAGGAACCTCCATACTGCTTTCCACAATGGTTGAACTAATTTGCAGTCCCACCAGCAGTGTAGGAGGGTTCCCTTTTCTCCACATCCTCGCCAACATTTGTTGTTGTTTGTGTTTTGGATGCTGGCCATCCTCACTGGTGTGAGGTGATATCTCATTGTGGTTTTAATCTGCATTTCTCTGATGATTAGCGATGTGGAGCATCTTTTCATGTGCCTGTTGGCCATCTGAATTTCTTCTTTGGAGAAGTGTCTATTCATGTCCTCTGCCCATTTCTTAATTGGATTATTTGCTTTCTGTTTGTTAAGGTGCATGAGTTCTTTATATATTTTGGATGTCAACCCTTTATCAGATACGTTTTTTATGAATATATTCTCCCATACTGTAGGATGTCTTTTGTTCTACTGATGGTGTCCTTTGCTGTACAGAAGCTTTTCAGCTTGATATAGTCCCACTTGTTCATTTTTGCTTTTGTTTCCCTTGCCCGGGGAGATATGTTCATGAACAAGTTGCTCATGTTTATGTCCAAGAATTTTTTGCCTATGTTTTTTTCTAAGAGTTTTATGGTTTCATGACTTACATTCAGGTCTTTGATCCACCTTGAGTTTACCTTTGTGTATGGGGCTAGACAGTAGTCCAGTTTCATTCTCTTACATGTAGCTGTCCAGTTTTTCCAACACCAGCTGCTGAAGAGGCTGTCATCTCCCCATTGTATATCCAAGGCACTTTTATCAAATATTAATTGACTGTATATGTTTGGGCAAATGTTTGGATTTTATGTTCTGTTCCACTGGTCTGTGGGTCTGTTTTTGTGCCAATACCAAATTGTCTTGATTACTGTGGCTTTGTAGTTGAGCTTGAAGTCAGGGAGTGTAATTCCCCCTGTTTTATTCCTCCTTCTTAGGATTGCTTTGGCTATTCGTGGTCTTTTGTGGTTCCATATGAATTTTAGAATTACTTGTTCCAGTTCATTGAAGAAAGCTGTTGGTAGTTTGATAGGGATTGCATTGAATCTGTAGATTGCTTTAGGTAGTATAGCCATTTTGACAATATTTATTCTTCCTAGCCAAGAGCATGGGATGCATTTCCATTTGTTAGTGTCCTCTTTAATTTCTCTTAGGAGTGCCTTGTAGTTTTCAGAGTACAGGTCTTTCACTTCCTTTGCTAGGTTTATTCCTAGGTATTTTATTCTTTTTGATGCAATTGTGAATGGAATTGTTTTTCTGATTTCTCTTTCTGTTAGTTCATCATTAGTGTATAGGAAAGCAACAGATTTCTGTGTGTTAATTTTGTATCCTGCAACTTTGCTGAATTCAGATATTAGTTCTAGTAGTTTTGGAGTGGTGTCTATAGGGTTTTTTATGTCCAATATGATGTCATCTGCAAATAGTGACAATTTGACTTCTTCTTTACCAATCTGGATGCCTTGTATGTCTTTGTTTTGTCTGATTGCTGTGGCTAGGACCTCCAGTACTATGTTGAATAACAGTGGAGAGAGTGGGCATCCCTGTCTTCTTCCCGATCTTAGATGAAAAGCTTTCAGCGTCTCGCCGTTAAGTATGATGTTAGCTGTGGGTTTGTCATATATAGCCTTTATGATGTTGAGGTACTTGCCCTCTATACCCATTTTGTTGAGAGTTTTAATCAGGAATGGATGCTGAATTTTGTCAAATGCTTTTTCAGCATCTATGGAGATGATCATGTGGTTTTTGTTCTTCTTTTTGTTGATGTGGTGGATGATGTTGATGGATTTTCGAATGTTGTACCATCCTTGCATCCCTGGGATGAATCCCACTTGATCATGGTGTATGATCCTCTTGATGTATTTTTGAATTCGGTTTGCTAATATTTTCTTGAGTATTTTTGCATCTACGTTCATCAGGGATATTGGTCTGTAATTTTCTTTTTTGGTGAGGTCTTTGCCAGGTTTTGGTATAAGAGTGATGCTGGCTTCATAGAATGAGTTTGGAAGTATTCCCTCCTCTTCTATTTCTTGGAAAACTTTAAGGAGAATGTGTGTTATTTCTTCTCTATATGTCTGGTAGAATTCAGAGGTGAATCCATCAGGTCTGGGGGTTTTGTTCTTGGGTAGTTTTTTGATTACCAATTTGATTTCATCGCTGGTGATTGGTCTGTTTAGTTTTTCTGTTTCCTGCTTGGTCAGTCTTGGAAGGTTGTATTTTTCTAAGAAGTTGTCCATTTCTTCTATGTTTTCCAGCTTGTTAGCATATAGATTCTCATAATATTCTATGATTCTTTGTATTTCTGTGGTGTCCGTCGTGATTTTTCCTTTCACATTTCTGATTGTGTTTATGTGTGTAGATTCTCTTTTTCTCTTAATGAGTCTGGCTAGGGGTTTATCTATTTTTTTTATTTTTTCAAAGAACCAGCTCTTTGTTTCATTGATTTTTTTCTATTGTTTTGTTCTTCTCAATTTTATTTATTTCTTCTCTAATCTTTATTATGTCCCTCCTTCTGGTGACTTTGGGCCTCATTTGTTCTTCTTTTCCAATTTCAGTAATTGTGTCTTTAGACTATTCATTTGGGAATGTTCTTCCTTCTTTAAATAGGCCTGGATTGCAATATACTTTCCTCTTAGAACTGCCTTTGCTGCGTCCCACAGAAGTTGTGGCTTTGTGTTGTTGTTGTCATTAGTCTCCATATATTCTTTGATTTCTGTTTTGATTTGGTCGTTAACCCATTGATTAATTAGGAGAGTGTTGTTAAGTCTCCATGTATTTGTGAGCCTTTTTGATTTCTTTCTAAAATTTATTTCTAGTTTTATACTTTGGTGATCTGAGAAGTTGGTTGGTAGGATTTCAATATTTTTGAAATTACTGAGGTTCTTTTTGTGGCCTAGTATGTGGTCTATTCTGTAAAATGTTCCATGTGCACTTGAGAAGAATGTGTATCCTGTTGCTTTTGGGTGTAGAGTTCTGTAGATGTCCGTTAGGTCCATCTGTTCTAGTGTGTTGTTCAGTGCCTCTGTGTCTTTACTTATTTTCTGTCTGGTTGATCTGTCCTCTGGAGTGAGTGGTGTGTTGAAGTCTCCTAAGATGAATGCATTGCTTTCTATTTCCTACTTTAATTCTGTTAGTATTTGTCTCACATATGCTGCTGCTCCTGTGTTGGGTGCATATATATTTATAATGGTTATATCTTCTTGTTGGACTGACCCCTTTATCATTATGTAATGTCCTTCTTTATCTTTTGCTACTTTCTTCGTTTTGAAGTCTATTTTGTCTGATACAAGTACTGCAACACCTGCTTTTTTCTCTTTGTTGTTTGCATGAAATATCTTTTTCCATCCCTTCACTTTTAGTCTGTGTATATCTTTGGATTTGAGGTGAGTTTCTTGTAGGCAGCATATAGATGGGTCTTGCTTTTTTATCCATTCTGTTACTCTGTGTCTTTTGATTGGTGCATTCAGTCCATTTACATTTAGGGTGATTATTGATAGATATGTACTTATTGCCATTGCTGGCTTTAGATTCGTGGTTACCAAGGGTTCAAGGGTTGCTTCTTTACTATCTAACAATCTAACTTAACTTTCTTGTTAAGTTATTGTAAACACAGTCTGATGTTTCTTTATTTCTCTCCCTTCTTATTCCTCCTCCTCCATTCTTTCTATAATAGGTGTTTTATTCTTTGCCTTTAGTTAGTATTTGGATGGTCTGCTTTCTTTGCTATGATTTTATTTTCTCTGGTGACATCTTTTTAGCCTTAGGTGTACTTCCATCTAGAGCAGTCCATTTAAGATATCCTGTAGTGGTGGTTTATGAGAGGCAAACTCTCAACTTTCATTTGTCTGGAAATTGTTTAATCCCGCCATCATATTTAAATCATAATCGTGCTGGATACAATATTCTTGGTTCGAGGCCCTTCTGTTTCATAACGTTAAATATATCATGCCATTCTCTTCTGGCCTGTAAGGTCTCTGTTGAGAAGTCTGATGATTGTCTGATGGGTTTTCCTTTGTAGGTGATCTTTTTTCTCTCTCTAGCTGCCTTTCATACCCTGTCTTTATCTTTGATCTTTGCCATCTTAATTATTATGTGTCTTGGTGTTGTCTTCCTTGGGTCCCTTGTGTTGGGAGATCTGTGAGCTTCGGTGGACTGTGAAACTATTTCCTTCCCCAGCGAGGGAACGTTTTCAGCAATTATTTCTTCAAAGACACTTTCTATCCCTTTTTCTCTCTCTTCTTCCTCTGGTACCCCTATAATGCGAATATTGTTCCGTTTGGATTGGTCACACAGTTCTCTTAATATTCTTTCATTCCTAGAAATCCTTTTATCTCTCTCTGCCTCAGCTGCTCTGTACTCCTGTTTTCTGTTTTCTATTCCATTAACAGTCTCTTGCATCTCATGCATTCTGCTGTTAAGCCCGTCGATTGCTTGTCTGATTTCTGCATTGTCTTTCCGGACTTCCCTCAGGTCCTCCCTCATCTCTTGCACATTTCTCTGTAGGTCCATCAGCATGGTTATGACTTTTATTCTGAATTCTTTTTCAGGAAGACTATGCATTTCCATCCCTTCAGACTCCCTCTCTGGGGTTGTCTGGTTGGTTTTGGTCTGAAGCATATTCCTCTGTCTTTTCATGGCTATAATATTGGTCACTGATAGTTGCCACGTATGTCAGCTGGGCTCTTTAAGACTTTCAAAAGAGAAGAAAAAAAAAGAGAAAAAAAAAGAAAAAAGAAGAAAGAAAGAAAGAAGAAAAGAAAAAAAGAAAGAAAAGAAAAAACAAAACAAAAAAAACAAAAAAAATGCCCACCGGATGTAGATTCTGTGGGAATGCTCTAGGTGGTGCTATTGCCCCACTATTCCACAGCTGTGGCTGCCCTGCTCTGCAGGGCCCTTTATCGCTCTGGCAGGGGTGGGAACGAATAGGAGGCTGTTGATCTCAGTGAGAAGTGTAAGTATGGCTACGCTTCCCCAGTCGCCAGCTAAGGCGTCTGAAACTCCCCAGGACTCCCAGCCTGCTGGGCTGAGTGTGCTGGGGCGATCTGGCTCCTCCGCTGGGCTCCTGTCTCTTTAAGACCGCTGAAGAAAGTGCACTTTTTTTTTTCCTTCCCGGGAGCTGGCTGCAAGCACCCTGGCACGTTCCCTGCTCAGATCCTGCCCCTCTGTCTCTCCAATCTCCACTGCACTGCGCGATGTGGGTCAGCGCTCCCCGCGCAGCGCAGATCACCGCGGCTGGCTACTTCGCGGGGTGTACTTCCACTCCCTCCTGGCTCTGAATCCTCTCCTCCCACCGGTACGCTGGGGTGGGGGAGGGCTCGGGTCCCGCCGGGTCGCGGCTCCGTATCTTACCCGCCTCTTGGGGTGCTGAGTCCTCTCGGGTGTAGCTGCATGCTGTGCGCTTTCCTGTGTATTCTTGTCTCTCTTTTAGGAATAGATGTATTTGCTGTGTTTTTGTAGATAAATATAGTGTTGGGAGGAGATTTCTGCCGCCCTGCTCACACCGCCATCTTCCCGGAAGACCGATCCTCTGCCCATTTTTTAATCAGGTTATTTGCTTTTTAGATGTTGCGGTGAGTGAGTTCTTTATATATTTTGGATGTTAACTCCTTACAGGATATGTTGTTTACAAATATATTTTCCTATACTGTAGAATGTTCAGCTGATGGTATCCTTTCCTGTGCAGAAGCATTTTAGCTTGATGTAGTCCCATTTGTTCATTTTTGCTTTTGTTTCCCTTTCTCAAGGAGTTATGTTCAGGAAAAAGTTGCTCATGTTTTATGTTCAAGAGATTTTTGCCTATGTTTTCTTCCAAGAGTTTTATGGTTTCATGACTTACATTCAGGTCTTTGATCCATTTCGAGTTTACTTTTGTGTATGGGGTTAGACAATAATCCAGTTTCATTCTCTTGCAGGTAGCTGTCCAGTTTTGCCAACACCAGCTGTTGAAGAGGCTGTCATTTCCCCATTGTATGTCCATGGCTCCTTCATCATAGATTACTTGACCGTATATGCTTGGGTTTATATCTGGGCTCTCTAATCTGTTCCATTGATATATGGGTCTGTTCTTGTGCCAGTACCAAATTGTCTTGATTACTGTGGCTTTGTAGTAGAACTTGAAGTTGGGGAGCATAATCCCCCCAGCTTTATTCTTCCTTCTCAGGATTGCTTTGGCTATTCGGGGTCTCTTGTGGTTCCATATGAATTTTAGAATTATTTGTTCCAGTTCATTGAAGAAAGCTGTTGGTAGTTTGATAGGGATTGCATTGAATCTGTAGATTGCTTTAAGTAGTATAGCCATTTTGACAATATTTATTCTTCCTACCCATGAGCGTGGGATGTTTCCATTTATTGGTATCTTCTTTAATTTCTTTCCTGAGTGTCTTGTAGTTTTCAGGGTATAGGTCTTTCTCTTCCTTGGTTAGGTTTATTCCTACATATTTTATTCTTTTTGATACAATTGTGAATGGAATTGTTTTCCTGATTTCTCTTTCTGGCAGTTCATTATTATTGTGTAGGAATGCAACAGATTTTTGTGTATTAATTTTGTATCCTGCAACTTTGCTGAAGTCAGATATTAGATCTAGTAGTTTTGGAGTGGATTCTTTAGGATATTTTATGTACAATATCATGTCATCTGTAAACAGTGATAGTTTAACTTCTTCTTTACCAGTCTGGATGCCTTTTATTTCTTTGTCTTGTCTGATTGCTGTGGCTAGGACCTCCAGTACTATGTTGAATAAAAGTGGGGAGAGTGGACATCCTTGTCTTGTTGCTGATCTTAAAGGAAAAGCTTTCAGCTTCTCACTGTTTAGTATGATATTGTCTATGGGTTTGTTATATATGGCCTTTATTATGTTGAGGTACTTGCTGTCTATACCCATTTTTTTGAGAGTTTTTATCATGAGTGGATGTTGAATTTTGTCGAATGCTTTTTCAGTATCTATGGAGATGATCATGTGAGGTCATCTCTTTTTAATATTTTCCTCCAGTATTCTCAGGCTCTACTGGATTATTATGTACTATTCTATCTGCTATGACTGTTTTAGAAACTAACTTATAAAAACAAGTTAAATGTATTCAGTATTATGTGTCAGGCACTGTTTTAAGTGCTTTACTCGTTTATTCATTATCATCATTTAATCCTGTCATCCACTTATGATGCAGATACTGTTATTATCTTTCATTTTAAAAGCTGAGAAGAGTGAGTCACAGATAACTTGCCCAAAGTCACACTGCAAGTGGCAGCTTTAGGATTCAAACTTAGATCTTGTGGTCCAGAGCCTATGATATTGGGCAGGGGATGTGACCTAGTTAATAATGCTTATAATGTTTGGTAAGGTGGGTGTGGATTTAAATAAGACAATAACAGACTGTAATGGGGTATGTGGGGGGGACTTGAAAATAGGGGGTCTAGTAACCATAATGTTGTTCAAGTAATTGTACATTAGTGATACCAAAATAATAAAAAAAAAAGACAATAGCCAAATATCTCCTGAAAAAGTCACCATAATTAATATATTTCTGCTTGCTTGTGGGAAGAAAAATTTGAAATCACATATCTTAAGTCTTGGAAAATGATGAGATGATTATTTATAAATCATTATTTTTTCTTGACCTTATTTAAATGAATACATCTCTTTTGCTTTATAATGGGTCATTTGTAGTAGATAAAAACCACCTGAACCTAAACAATATGTACATGTTTAGAAGGGATTAGAGCGAGTTGATTTGTAGATTCCCATTTAGCTGCTCTTGGTAGAAGCATGCAGACAGGAAGGTTGAACTGTGCAGCAGTTTGGAACTGATTGGTAATTGGAAATTGTTCTTTTGTCCTGTTAAGTAATATTTGAATGACAGTCAGAAGAAGGTTGTACATGAGAAGAAAAAGCCAGAGAAAGGTGACTTATGGGTCTTATAATTAGAATGTCACTTATAAGTGATGGTCTAAAGAGTAAATGTACATTAACAATCGACATTTATATAGAAACTGGAAGGAGTTATATGTGGTTTTTGTTCTGGGGTCTGTCTTGTCATATAGAAGCACTGGCTTTTCTTTTCTTCAAATAGCAGCATTTCATTTCCTGTTGAAATACAGTAAAGTACAAAGAGTATGTGACATTTAAAGTAACAAGTATGCTGATAAAATGTCTTTGCTTTCCTGTAAGTGTGGCTACGTATAGTTGGCGATGTTTTCTTCTCTCTGCTTCTGTTTTTTAAACCCCATATCCTTGTTTGAGAATCCCTCTGAATGTTGATCAGAATTATGGCTCTTAGTATATATGTCTTTTACAACAGTGTCTTAAAGGGTGGTCCAGGGCCCCTGAGACTCTTTCTTATGAATAAAACTGTGAGATTTATGAATAAAACTATGATCATAACAGTATTAAAACATTACTTGCTTACAAGTATGCAGTTGAGTTTTCCAAAGGCGGCATAATGTGCAACCAGCTAAATACAGAAACAGGAGAATCTAGCTGTCTTCCTTAATCCAGACATTAAGATTTACAAAAATATAAAATCTTCCTCTAGATGTGCAATGAGAGCACGGGGGTTTGTTTCTACATTGATATATTACAATGACCCCAGTGTGGGCCAGAAAGTCCCAGTGCCCTGTCTAGTGACTGGACTGAGTGGTGGCAGTGCCCACCACATAGCTCTTCCATGGACATTCTAGTGACATCCTGGTAGACTGGAGCTCTGTCTCCCAAGCTAGAGAAGTGAAACTTTGGTTCCATTTTCGTAATTATGCTAGAGGCATATTCTAGACTAAAGGGAGCTATGAAAACCTGGAGAAAGGACAGCTTGATTTTAAATAGGAACACCATGTGACTTTGCCAGTGATCCCCACTGATATGTACCAAATTTGGAACGTTCTTTATATTGGTTGTTCCCAACTTTAGGAGGCCCAAAAAGACCTTTCAGGATAGCCTTTTATTTGACAGTATTAATTGAGCATCTACGATGTAACCCTGTTCTAGGGACTAGAAAAAAGTCAGTTAATAAAATAAAAGCAAAAAAACTTCGACCCTCATGGAGTTTCCATTCCAGCCTTTGAGCTTTTCTCTAGTCACAGCTCCCTCTTCAGGGGAATCTCAGAGTTGATGATAGCCACTGTAGATACTGAACATGGCCTGGTGTTTCTCAGTGGCTGAGTGCTGAGGACAGAGTGGGAAATGTTTGACATTTTATGATTTTTGATTATTAAAACACACCAAATGATATAGGAGTTTTACAGTCTTACCTGGAACCCCAGTATAGCAATAAAGGTGGGCCTCTCCAGTCACCTTGTTGTGGTTATTTTAATCTTGTTTTGTTTTCAAAGTTAGTACTACTTCTATCAGGAAATTTAACTTTAAAGGAATTAAATGCCAGCTGATGTTAAATTTATTCTAATTGTTTTTTATTATTTGAAGAAAAATGTTCACACATGCATGAGATTTTCCTTGCCTGGTGAGTTGCTCCCAAGACCCTGTAATTTGTTTAATAGACTTTTATACAGAAAGAGATTACTTGGCTCATTAGATTGAGTCACTTAATAATGACTTGAAGGTTAACTAATGCAGCCATCAGACTCCTGCTCATGCACTGGATGTCTGTCACATCGCTCACTAACTTAAGCCATTTCCAAATGCAGACAATTGGAATACCATTAGAATATTAATGTAAAAAGAAACTGACATTCGAAATGTGAATGACCAAAAATCATCTCTAAAGGTTATTTTAAGATACACTTTAACAGAAGCTCTTTTTTTTTTAATTGGAGCGCATTGTGTCCTTACCATCACTGAAGGTATGAAAGGAACTTTTTAAATTAGAATGTACCAAATCGCTGTTGTCTATTCACCATTGCCACCTGTCAGGCACCCTATTCTCAGCTATGCCTGGTATACCAAAGATTAGAATGTCTAAGGTTCGAATAAAACCCCAGTTTTCTGCCAAGGTGGAAGAGATGTAGTCATTTGGCTGCTCAGGGTTGATGGGGGTGAAACTGAGAGATCCTCTTTTTTTTTCTAATCCCACACCTTACCTCCATCTTCAGAGGCATGTGGAGTCTCTAATCTTTGAGCCTTTCCAGATTCTGAAGTTCTAACCAGCTTGCTTATTTATTTCACCCTGATGTAGGCAGCATTGAAGTTTTAGCATGCACTTGTCTATTACACTTTCCTTTCCTCCATTTACTTTGCAGATTCCAAAATACTGATGATAGCTTTCATCTGCTGTTGTGTCATCTCCCATTCTTTCTGTCCTGATGAATTTATGCCCTTGTTTACCCTTTATTGTGACATTACTGGGGTTTTGAGAGAATAGGAGCTAAAAGTGTTTTCAATCTGCCATGTTTTATTGGAAAATCAGGTTTTAACATATAGAGTGCATGCAACGTACCAAGAATTGAATTAGGCACCTGGTCTTTTCTCTAATTTAAAAATCCCTTCATGTTTTATTGATGTTAGAAAATTCACGTTAGTGTTATTCACCTATTGTTTTTTGAGCACCTTCTATATGCTGGGCACTATCACATAAATTATTTCATTTAATCATCACATCAGCTCTGTAAGACATATAGATGTTAAACCTCATTTTAATGAATATGGAAACAAATTTAAAGTCATAGATGTAGTAAAAGGTAATACCAGGTTTAAGATAAGGTTTATACTACATGTGTATCAACTGTCTATTGGATATTAGGCTGATAGCTATTGTGAGTTTTTAAGCAGGGGAGTGCAGTACTGGATGAAAATGCTTTTTTTGTTGTTGTTTAATACAGTGATAATATTTAAGATCATAGATCTAGAAACATAGGAGGCCTCAAGGTCAGCTAGCAGTTAAAGCAGTATTAATGCAGGATTATTAGTGTTAAGGGCCTAGATTTATGTGGAGAGTGCAGCAGTAGCGATGGGGAAGGTAATTAGGTTTTAGAAGCCATTGGGGTGGGGGCATTTGAATCCATTCTCTTAAATAAGCTGTTGTAACAAAGAACCTAGACACAAGTGTGGTACTCTCCTTTCTGAGTACAAATTCATAGGCTTTGGTAGCTGATTTGACTGTGACATGAATAAGAAATTAAAGAGATTGTGAAGTTTTCAAGTCAGGTGACTACTAGTGCATATCTAGGACTGGGGAAAGGTGGGGAGAATTACATGGGTAAAGTAGTAATTTAACAACATTGCAGGTGAATTTCATGGTTTCTTGGAGCTATGAATACTGAGATGTCTTCAGTATTCCTTTCTTTGTTTTTTTTTTTGACATTGTCTGAATGCCCTGTAATCATATCATACACTATTACACAAAGTTGTCTTCATTCTGTTATGTTGTTCCTTGGTAGGCAAGATAGACTTATGTTTTGAAACTAATCTTTAGTAATTTTAAATCTATTACTTGAGGGTCATTTTTTTTCCTTGTTGAAAGCAAGTATTCTGATTGCATTAGCACATAAAGGTTTTCACAAATCAATTAAAAAAGACAAGAAGCTAGTATAAAAGACATCAATTGACAGTTCACATAAAGAGAAAAAAAAGATCAGTAGTCATCATAACTAAAGACATAGAAACAAACAATATATAAATGTATATCTGTAATTTTCAAATGTCAGATTGAAAATTGCTTAAAGATGTGTCAATCCCCAGTATTGGGGAAACATGCAATCTGAAATACTGGTGGGAGGTGAGGAAGGGAGTGTAAATTAATGCAATCGTTTTGGAAGGCACTTTGATGATATCTATCTAAAATTTAAATGCATATACATCCCTTGACACAGCAATTCATCTTCTGTAAATTATCTCACAAACACACTTGCATAAGTCTGTCATGATATATGCTCAAGCATATCCACGGTGCTTTGTTTGTAATAATAAAACAATGAAAACAGCATAATTCTTTACTTGTAGGGGAGTTAGTTAAATGAATTATGCTGTCCATATCATAGAATATGACATAGTCTTTAAAAAGAGTGAGGTAAAGCCAGATATATGGGAAAATGTCCAAGATATGTTAAGTTAAAAAAAAAGCAAGATGTGGAATAATGTAGATGATGGGGTCCCATTTATATTAGAAAGTTATATGTCTAAATGCATAAAATATTCCTGAAAGTGTGCCCCAATAGGGCTTTCAGTTAACAATAGTTACCTCTAAAGAGGTAATCAGGTATGGAAAGAAGATGGAGAGTTTTACTCTTGAAATTTTTATATTCTGTACACATACTAGTTTTTTTTTAAGTTCATAAAATTAATATGATAAAAGAAGAACTAATTGCCCTTTGCTAAACTAAAAAACACTATGGAGAGTTTCAGGCTTTATCTATACCTCATCCCTGTTCTTTACCCTACTCCTGGATTATTTTGAAACAAATCCCAGGTATTATTTCTTCCATAAATATTTTCTTATGTTCCCTTGAAGGGTACAAAAATTTTTTTTTAAAACATAGCCACAATAATTATCACACATATAAAAATTGATGGTAATTCCTTAATATCACCAACTATCTAATAGTATTCAAATTTCCCCAATTACTTGATTTTTAAAAATAGCTTGTTTGATTCAGGATCCAAATAAAGTTCAAACATTGCAATTAGTTGATTGCTTTCTTCTCTCTTGCCTTCCCTTGCTTTTTCCTTGTAATCCATGTGTTAAAGAAACTGAGTCATTTTTCTTGTAGAGTTTCCTTCAATGTGAATATTAGTGACTGCATCCCAGTGGTGTCAGTTAACCTTTATTATGTCCTTTACTATGTTTTATATAGATTGATAGTTAAATCTAGAGACTGATTAAATTCAGGTTCTGTTTTTGGGGAAGAAGTACTTAATAAGTGTTGGTGTATATTTCCTTCAGGAGATACATAATGTCTTGTTATGTTTTTGTGTGTGATGTTAGTAGCCATTAATGATCATGGCCTAGGTTCATTAATTCATCTGACTCTTCCATAGATGGAGCTAGTAGCTTGTGGCATTGGCAAATATATTAAGTATTCTAGGGTATACAACATTTAGGTACAGATTATTTTCAACACTTCCTAACTTTTTATATTGTCTGCAGCCATTTCCGTTGGCAAGTTAGTTTTTCTGTGCATTTGTTCATCATGGTTTAAAGTCCTTTGTTTGATCAGATTGATGTTTTCAAACCTCAATTAAAAAATTACTTTTGATCAACCAGACAGAATATAAGTAAAGAGACAGAGGCACTGAAAAACAGATTAGAACAGATGGACCTAACGGACATCTACAGAACACTCCATCCAAAAGCAACAGGATACACATTCTTCTCAAGTGCACATAGAACATTTTTAAGAATTGATCATATATTAGGTCATGCAAGAACCTCAGTAAATTCAAAAATATTGAAATTGTACCACCCAGCTTCTCAGATGACAAAGGTATGAAACTAGAAATAAATTACACAAAGAAAACAAAAAAGCCCACAGACACATGGAGGCTCAATAACATGCTCCTAAATAATCAATAGATCAATGATCAAATAAAAACAGAGATCAAGCAATATATGGAGACAAATGACGACAATAATTCAACACCACAAAATCTGTGGGACGCAGCGAAGGCCAAGCTAGGAGGAAAGTATATTGCAATACAGGCCTACCTCAGGAAAGAAGAACAATCCCAAATGAACAGTCTAAACTCACAATTAATGAAACTAGAAAAGGAAGAACAAATGAGACCCAAAGTCAGTAGAAGGAGGGACATAATAAAGATTAACGCAGAAATAAATAAAATTGAGAAGAATAAAGCAATAGAAAGAATCAATGAAAGCAGGAGCTGGTTCTTTGACAAAATAAAAAAATAGATAAACCCCTAGCCACATTTATCAAGAAAAAAAGAGAGTCTACACACATAAACAGAATCAGAAATGAGAAAGGAAAAATCACTATGGACACCACAGAAATACAAAGAATTATGAGAAAATACTATGAAAAATTATATGGTAACAAACTGGATAACCTCGAAGAAAGGGACAGCTTTCTAGAAAAATACAACCTTCTAAGGCTGACCCAGGAAGAAACAGAAAATCTGAATAGACCAATTACCAGCAATGATACTGAATTGGTAATCAAAAAACTACCTAAGAACAAAACTCCTGGAGTAGATGGTTTCACTGTTGAATTTTAACAAACATATAGTGAAGACCTAATACCCACCCTCATTAAAGTTTTCCAAAAAGCAGAAGAGGAGGGAATACTCCCAAACTCATTCTACGAGGCCAACATCACTCTAATACCAAAACCAGGCAAAGACACCACAAAAAAAGAAAATTACAGACCAATATCCCTGAAGAACATACATGCAAAAATACTCAACAAAATATTACCAAACCGAATTCAAAAATACATCAAAAAGATCATCCATCATGATCAACTAAGATTTATTCCAGGGATACAAGGATGGTACAACATTCGAAAATCCATCAACATCATCCACCACATCAACAAAAAGAAGGACAAAAACTACATCGTCATCTCCATAGATGCTGAAAAAGCATTCGACAAAATTCAACATTCATTCATGATAAAAACTCAAGAAAATGTGTATAGAGGGCAAGTACCTCAACATAATAAAAGCCATATATGACAAACCCACAGCCAACATTATTCTTAACAACGAGAAGTTGAAAGCTGTTCCTTTAAGATCAGGAACAAGACAAGGATGCCCACTCTCTCCACTTTTATTCAACATAGTTCTGGAGGTTTTAGCCATGGCAATCAGACAACACAAAGAAATAAGGCATCCAGATTGGCAAGGAAGAACTCAAACTGTCCCTGTTTGCAGATGACATGATATTGTACATAAAAGCCATAAAGAATCCACTCCAAAACTATTAGATATAATATCTGAATTAAGCAAAGTTGCGGGATACAAAATTAATATGCATAAATCTGTTGCATTCCTATACACTAACAATGAACTAGAGGAAAGAGAAATCAGGAAAACAATTCAATTCACAATCACATCCAAACAAATAAAATACCTAGGAATAAACCTAACCAAGGAAGTGAAAGACCTATACCCGGAAAACTACAAGACACTCTTAAGAGAAATTAAAGAGGACACTAATAAATGGAAATTCATTCCATGCTCTTGGCTAGGAAGAATTAATATTGTCAAGATGGCCATCCTGCCTAAAGCAATCTATAGATTCAATGCAATCCCTATGAAAATACCTACAGCATTCTTCAATGAACTAGAGCAAATAGTTCTAAAATTCATATGGAACCACAAAAAAGACCCCAAATAGCCAAAGCAATCCTGAGAAGGAAGCATAAAGCAGGGGGAGTTATGCTCCCTGACTTCAAGTTCTACTACAAAGCTATGGTAATCAAGACAATTTGGTACTGGCACAAGAACAGACCCATAGACCAGTGGAACAGAATAGAGAGCCCAAATATAAGCCCAAGCATATATGGTCAATTATTATATGATAAAGGAGCCATGGATATACAATGGGGAAATGACAGCCTCTTCAACAACTGGTGTTGGCAAAACTGGACAGCTACATGTAAGAGAACGAAACTGGAGTACTGTCTAACCCCATAAACAAAAGTCAACTCAAAATGGATCAAAGACCTGAATGTCAGTCATGAAACCATAAAACTCTTAGAAAAAAATATAGGCAAAAATCTCTTGGACATAAACATGGGCAACTTCTTCATGAACATATCTCCCAGGGCATGGGAAACAAAAGCAAAAATGAACAAATGGGACTATATCAAACTAAAAAGCTTCTGTACAGCAAAGGACACCATCAGTAGAACAAAAAGACATCCTACAGTATGGGAGAATATATTCATAAATGACATATCCGATAAGGGGTTGACATCCAAATTATATAAAGAGCTCACACACCTCAACAAACAAAAAGCAAATAAGCCAATAAAAAATGGGCAGAGGAGCTGAACAGACACCTCCCCAAAGAAGAAATTCAGATGGCCAACAGGCACGTGAAAAGATGCTCCACATCAGTAGTCATCAGAGAAATGCAAATTAAAACCACAATGAGATATCACCACACACCTGTTAGGATGGCCGCCATCCAAAAGACAAACAACAACAAATGTTGGCGAGGATGTGGAGAAAGGGGAACCCTCCTACACTGCTGGTGGGAATGTAAATTAGTACAACCATTGTGGAAAGCAGTATGGGGGTTCCTCAACAAACTAAAAATAGAAATACCATTTGACCCAGGAATTCCACTCCTAGGAATTTACCCTAAGAAGGCAGCAGCCCAGTTTGAAAAAGACATATGCACCCCTATGTTTATCACAGCACTATTTACAATAACCAAGGAATGGAAGCAACCTAAGTATCCACCAGTAGATGCATGGATAAAGAAGATGTGGTATATATACACAATGGAATATTATTCAGCCATAAGAAGAAAACAAATCCTACCATTTGCAACAATATGGATGGAGCTAGAGGGTATTATGCTCAGTGAAATAAGCCAGGCGGAGAAAGACAAGTATCAAATGATTTCACTCATCTGTGGAGTATAAGAACAAAGAAAAACTGAAGGAACAAAACGGCAGCAGACTCACAAAACCCAAGAATGGACTGACAGTCACCAAAGGGAAAGGGACTGGGGGAGAGGGGCGGGAAGGGAGGGATAAGGGGGGAAGAAGGGCTATTACAATTAGCACACATAATGTAGGGGGGTTGGGGGTAGGGTGTGGCGATACGGGGAAGGCAGTATAACACAGAAGACAAGTAGTGATTCTGTAACATCCTACTACGCTGCTGGACAGTGACTGCAATGGTGTATGTGGTGGGGACTTGATAATAGCGGGAGTCTAGTAACCATAATGTTGCTCATGTAATTGTATATTAATAATAGCAAAATAAAAAAATTACTTTTGCTTTTCCAGTTTTCATCAGGATATTTTTCTTCCATTTGCTGGTATGTAGAAGGAATCTTAGACATAGTATTAATAATTTGTCAAAGAGAACACTAAAGGAGAGTTTGTTCATTCATCTATTCTTTCCTTCAACAAAGTTTATTAAGTACCTGCTGTATTCTTGACACCATGTTTGCCTCAGGTTGGTTATAGCTGTGACATAGTCAATCAAGCAGGCAATTACAGTGCAACATAGTAGATGCTGAGGAAGGGAAGGCACACATGTCTGCTCTAAGAGTGTCTAGAAAGTACACCTAACTCAGTCTGGGAGGGCAGTGGAAGGTTTCCTAGAGGAAGCATAAGTAAGAATTGGGCTAAGGGAAGGGTGGGTGACCAGGGGGGTGAGGAAAATATTCTAGGGGAGGGAACAGCTTGTGGAAAGGCCTAAAAGTGAGAGAAAGCAGTTCATTAAGGGAACTAAAAGTAATTAAGAACAGCTGGAGCAAAGCTGCGGCGTGAGGCAAGAGGGATGGGCTAGAGAGGTGTGCAGGACCAGGCCATGAAAGACTCGAGGAGCTGTGATGAAGAGTTGGGCTTTATGCCCAAAGCAGTGAAAATGATATATTTGGATTTTAGGCTGAGTGCAGGAAGACTTATCAAAAGGTAGTTCCAGTATTGTGGGCTAGAACTGCTGGTTGTTTAAATTACATTAGAGACAATGGAAATGGAAGTCGTTTTGTTCATTGTGTAAGAGAATAATTAGTGAGCACTTATTGTTTGGTAGGTGCTGTTTTAGGCACTTGGGATCAGCAGTGGCCAAAATAGGCAGAACTCTTTGCCCTCGTGGAGCTTATAGTCTAGGGGGGGAAGGACAAAAAAAAATAAGTAAATATACACTATATTTAGATTGTGGTAATTGCTAGAAAGATAAATCAGAAAGGGGAATGAGAATACGGGAGTGTTAAGTGGGGAACAATTTTATATAGAGTGACTAGCGAGGGCTTCCCTGAGAAGGTAGCATTTGAGCACATACCTGAATAAAGTGAGAAAGCAAGCCATGCCAATATCCAGGGAAGAGCATTCCATGCAGAAGAAACAGGTTTTGCATGGGTCTTGAGATCAGGGAGTGTCTGGTGTGTTGGAGGAATAGTGAGGATGCTAGTGACTAAAGAGGAATATGTGAGCCTGAAAATAAGGGGTGATGAGGTCAGATGGCCTTATTGGTCATTGTAAAGATGTGATGGAGAGAAACAGAGTCAAGATTCAAATGAGAGAATGAGTAGGGTTTGGGGATCCACTGGATATGGTAAAGGGGAAAAAGTCTTAATCATTGAGATAGGGAACACAGTGATGTCATAATATGAACATTTTTACTTCATTTAAGAGAGTAAAGCATCTGGAGTAGATAAGCTTAGATGCCTATTATCATGCAAATCTTTTTTTATTACAACACTAGGGCAGAGGTAATATTGATTACACCCATTATGAAGGGAGAAAGGTTTCTCACCACAGGATGGATTATCCTTTGGTTTTGGCAGTTCTCTAACTAGGGACAGATTTGACTGTTCAGCAGCCAGGGGAAAGCCTGAGTGGTGGGGCAGCAATTCTGCGCTAGATATGGATGGAGTCTTTAGGATACTGTACATTGCCCCCTAACACATTATCACATCCCATGTGTGTCTCTGCACGTGTACACACACACACACACACACACTTTCATTTTGCCCTTATCTGTAGTCTTTAAGAATATCTGCTACATTCCTAGTTGACATTAATCTAGTTAAGTAGTATAGCAGTTGCTTCTACTGGGAGAGAAGTCATTATAATTTTGTGTCTGTATTAAATATGGTTTCAGGAGATGTATCCATCTATTGTATCCTCATTTACTGATGATCTACATTAAATCTCTGTGTGATGCCCGGGTTACAGAGATGACAATGACATGGTCATTGTTCCATGTCTCAAGGACTTCATAGTCTAATAAGGTAGACAAAGGAAACCAGGGATTGTATTTAGGCATGCTATAATATTGGGTATGAAGAGGGTATTTTGGGAAGACCAAGGAAGGGTTTCTTAAGCACTAGGCTATGTTAGGTAAATTTCTAAAAGAAGAAGATAGCTTCTGAATCCATAGCTTTTCATTTACTTCCTAATCTGTATGTAACACTCCCTTCTACCTTCTGTTCTTTCAAAGACCCTCAGACCCATATTCCTGAGGATAGCTTTGTTTACGGGTCCCTGAGTGACCTTCCTTATTCTTTCCCAGTATTCTGTAGACTATAATAGCCAGAAGGAAACAACTACAAGGTCAGTTAACAGAAAGCAAGTATAAATCAGGTTCATATATAGTTTATCTTATATTAATTTATAATTAGAATCAATAAACATAAAAAAATAGAACTATTTAGAAGTAAATAAAGTGGATTCTATCCATAGAACAGCATTTCTCAAATTTGTGACATCTATATACCACTGTCGTGATTTTTGACACATTCCAGTAAAATCTGTATGGTTACTTAATATTTTTCTGTAAACCAAATTACGTTTTTTTTCTAACTTAAAAGCCCACTTGAACTTTATCCTAAAAAGCAGCCATGGAGTTATGGATTTTCTGTTATGTCATAAAACACATTAAAGTAATATATGAGTACTAAATTTAAAAATATTTACCCCTGGAGACCTCCAGTTCTGGATAAGACTAAGCATATTCCACCCACTGAATGCAGCTAAAAACCTAGACAGACACACAGAACAGCAATTTGAGGACTCTGAAAAGTCAGTAGTAGCAGGTAGATTAGAGGAGACCACGATTTAAAGTACCATCATCCAGCTGGGAGTTTCCCTTTTTATTTCTAGTGTTCTCTGGCCTGGCCTGGACTCTGTGCAGCACAGACCTGGAAGTGGGCACCAGGAATAGAAAGAGAGAGCTCCAGGATAAGCCCTCTAGTTCTGACTTGAGTGCAAAAGAAAATTTCTAACACACAGAGAAAGAGACGTGGAAACTCCCCCCTTTAACAAATTTCTCTCCATTCTCTCATGCACCAATCTCTAGGTAATCCTTGTGGTGTTGGTGCTGGCAGTGAAAACCAGCAGGCGCCCTAAAACTCTGAGGGAGGGGAACCTCCCTCTCTAGTCGGAGAAGCTATAGTCCTAAAAAGGTGGGGCAAACTCCCATCGCTTTTTCTTTCTGTTTTCCTACTGCCTAGCTCCCAAAATATGTGGTTAAATGGGATAATAAAAGCTCTCATTTCTGGATGGAGCACAGAAAAGGGAGCTACAAGGAACTGAAAAGTACTGGGAAGACACTGGAGAGGGAGGACCTTGGAAAGCAACCCCATCAAATTGTTTCAAAATTTCTAGGCTCATCTCCAAGGTGGCACATTCATGGATCTGATTCTAAATAGCATACCAAAACTTTGAGAAATGAACTGAGGTAAATCATTGTCTAGGTCCTATGCTGGCCACTGGGTAGCACTCATGCCAGACAGATGTGGATAGCTCTGCAAATGTTTTGAATGTGGAATGGACATTAACTCATACCCCACAGGAGCTTGGTTGGAACTTGTGACCTGAATCCAACCAGCTTGATTGCCTGCTAAAACAAAAATAACAACATTTTCCATAGGATTTAAATAAGACTCAGAGTCTCATAAGATTAAAAATGTACAGGATAGAATACAAATTATTTGGCCTACAAAAAAACAGGAGACAACCAACAGATGTCAACACTGAGATAATACCTCTCCCCTACATATGGGTTATGCCTTCATTTCAATTTGATTGGAAAGCCTAGGAGGCCACATGCCCACTGCTGGACTAGTGACCATTGCCAGGGAGTACCATGCACAAACTGGCTGGGACTTCTCAGGACCCACCCCACCTCTCCCACCTCCCTGGAGCTACTGCTGAGGCAAGCTTCTCCTGAAGTACATGGCCCTGTGAAGGAAGAGTGGCTGCTCAGGGTAAACACACACACACATACAACTACAGTCAGACCTCATAAAAACCTATCTAATGGGATTAAAGATGGCAGCATGAGAGGTGAGACAGGCTTCCTCCTAAAACCGCATATAATACGAAAATATAACTAACAAAACTAATCCTGAAAGAGCAACAGGAAACAGGACTGTGCCAAACTGCATACACCTGGAGAAAAGAATAAACGTCATAGAACAGGGTAATGTACCAAAGCCATGGCCCAGCAGGACCCAAGCCCTTCCTCCACCCCAGCTCTCCCGGGGAAGGAAGAGAAACAGAGCAGGGAGGGAGTGGAGGCCTGGGACTGCTGAATACCTAACTTCGGAGATGTGATCTGGGAGCACAAACCTACATTTCATGGTGTTTTCATGGTACTCTAGTGATTAGGGGGTTGTAAAGCTAAGACAGGCAGAATACCTAGAGATTCTGAAATTCCAGCCTCTTGTGGAAAGTAGGGATCCATATCTGGCTACTCTGGGACAAAAGAAAGGTAGGCAGCCTGAGAGACTTCCTAACAGCAAGGGGGCTGCTAAAGGGGCAAGGATTGCACAGAGTTTACTGCTCATGAGAAAGGACAGGTAGACAAAATTGTCTGGGTGCGCACTCTGCCCAGCAGGTTGGGAACTTTCACGATCTGCAGGAGCTCCAGCTCCCTGGCTGGTTACACAGCTCCAAGGAACCTCTCCATGATAAGCAGCCTACTGCGCCTTTCTCCTGGCCAGCCCCACCTGGCTTGCAAACTGGCAAACCCTACCCTGGCATTAGGCCATCCAGAGGGAAGCCCTGTCTACAGCAACTACAAACGCAAAGCATAGAGGCTTATACCTGTGTGCTCGGCCCACTGGTTCTGGCAATGGAGACAGGCACAGCAGCTGGGAAACAGTAAACAACTCTTTCCTCCCCCCAGGCACCAATACCACTCCCCTATGACCCCTGACATTCCTTCAGGGGCTGAGCAGCTCCAGGGAGTAGAGCTTCTGGGCACCAGAGGGCGCCATATACATATATGAAATGCCAAAGGAAACTGGTTCAAAGTAAAATTATGAATATGAATAAAACCCCTGAGAATGATATAAATGAAACCGACCTCATGAATCTGCCTGAAAGGGATTTCAAAATAAAAATCATTAACATGCTCATGGAGGTACTGAAAAATATTCAAGAACTCAAGGAGGAATTCCAGTCAGAGATCCAATCATTATGGAACATAGTATCAGAAATGAAACATACAATTGAAAGTTTTAAAAGCAGATTAGATATGGTGGAGGAGACGATAAATGAAATAGAAATTAGAGAAGAGGACTACAAAGAAGCTGAGGCATTGAGAGAAATGTATGCCCAATCTAAACAGAACAATATTTGCATTACAGGGGTACCAGAAGAAGAAGAGAGAGAAAAAGGGATAGAAAGTGTCTTTGAGGAGGTAATTGTGGAAAACTTCCCCAATCGGGGGAGGAGATAGTCTCTCAAGCCATGGAGGTACACAGATCTCCCAACACAAGGGACCCAAGGAAGACAACACCAAGACATATAGTAATTAAAATGGCAAAGATCAAGGATAAGGAAAGACTATCAAAAGCAGGCAGAGAGAGCAATAAGATCACACACAAAGGAAAGCCTATCAGGCTATCATCACACTTCTCAACAGAAACCTTTCAGGCCAGAAGGGAGTGGCATGATGTATTTAATGCAATGAAGCAGAAGGGCCTTGAACCAAGAATACTTTATCCGTCAAGTTTATCATTTAAATTTGAAGGAGGGATTAAACAATTCCCAAATAACAAAAGCTGAGAGAATTTACCTCCCACAAACCATCTCTACAGTGTATTTTGTAGGGACTGCTATAGATGGAAGTGTTCCTAAGGTTTAATAGCTGTCACCAGATGTAATAAAACCACACTAAGGAAAGTAGGACAGTTAATTATTAAGAATTGCAAAATTAAATCAACTATCCCCAAAGTCAAGAGATAGACACAGAGTACAGAATATGATACCTAATATATAAAGAATGGAGGAGGAAGAAGAAAAAAAAGAACTTTTAGGCTGTGTTTGTAATAGCATATTAAGTGAGTTAAGTTAGACTCTTACATAGTAAGGAAGTTAGCCTTGAACCTTGGTAACCACGAATCTAAAGCCTGCAAAAGCAATAAGTATATACCTATCAATAATCACCCTAAATGTAAATGTTCTGAATGTACCAATCAAAAGACATAGAGTCATTGAGTGGATAAAAAAACAAGACCATCTATATGCTGTGTAAAGAGACTCACATTAAACCCAAAGACATACACAGACTAAAACTGAAGGGATGGAAAAAGACATTTCATGCAACTATTAGGGCGAAAAAATCAGGAGTTGCAGTACTTGTATCAGAAAAAATAGACTTCAAAATAAAGAAAGTCACAAGAGACAAAGAAGGACATTACATAATGATAAAGGGGTCAATCCAACAAGAAGATGTGACTATTATAAATATCGATTCACCCAACACAGGAGCACCTACACATGTGAAACAAATACTAACAGAATGAAAAGGGGAAACAGAATGCAATGCATTCATTTTAGGAGACTTCACTCCACTCACTCCAAAGGACATATCAACCAGACAGAAAATAAGTAAGGAGACAGAGGCACTGAATAACACATTAGAACAGATGGACCTAACAGACATCTACAGAACTCTACACCCAAAAGCAGCAGAATACACATTCTTCTCAAGTGCACATGGAACATTTTCAAGAATAGATCATATCCTAGGCCACAAAAAGAGCCTCGGTAAATTCAAAAAGATTGAAATTGTACCAACCAGTTTCTCAGACCACAAAAGTTTGAAACTAGAAATAAATTACACAAAGAAAATGAAAAATCCTACAAACATATGGACGCTTCACAACATGCTCCAAAATAACCAATGGATCAATGACCAAATAAAAACAGAGATCAAGCAATATATGGAGACAAATGACAACAGTAATTCAACACCACAAAATCTATGGGATGCAGTGAAGGCCGTGCTAAGAGGAAAGCATATTGCAGTACAGGCCCACCTCAGGAAAGAAGAACAATCCCATATGAACAGTCTAAACTCACAATTAACGAAACTAGAAAAAGAAGAACAACTGAGGCCCAAAGTCAGTAGGAGGGACATAATAAAGATTAGAGCAGAAATAAATAAAATCAAGAAGAATAAAACAATAGAAAGAATCAATGAAAGCAGGAGCTGGTTCTTTAAGAAAATAAACAAAATAGATAAACCCCTAGCCAGACTTATCAAGAAAAATAGAGAGTCTACACACATAAACAGAATCAGAAATGAGAAAGAAAAAATCGCTACGGACACCACAGAAATACAAAGAATTATGAGAAAATACTATGAAAAATTATATGGTAACAAACTGGATAGCCTTGAAGAAAGGGACAGCTTTCTAGAAAAATACAACCTTCCAAGGCTGACCCAGAAAGAAACAGAAAATCTGAACAGGCCAATTACCAGCAATGAAATTGAATTGGTAATCAAAAAACTACCTAAGAACAAAATCCCTGAACCAGATGGCTTTACCACTGAATTTTATCAAACATTTAGGAATACCTAATATCCATGCTCCTTAAAGTTTTCCAAAGAGTAGAGGAAGAGGGAATACTTCCAATCTCATTCTGTGAGGCCAGCATCACTCCAATACGAAAACCAGGCAAAGACGCCACAAAAAAAGAAAATTACAAACCAATATCCCTGATGAACATAGATGCAAAAATATGCAACAAAATATTGGCAAACTGAATTCAAAAATACATCAAAAAGATTATCCATCATGATCAAGTAGGATTTATTCGACAGATGCAAGGATGGTACAACATTCAAAAATCCATCAACATCATCCACCACATCAACAAAAAGAAAGACAAAAACCACATGATCATCTCCGTAGATGATGAAAAAGCATTTGACAAAATTCCACACCTACTCATGATAAAACCTCTCAACAAAATGGGTATAGAGGGCAAGTACCTCAATATAATAAAGACTATATATGACAAACCCACAGCCAATATAATACTTAACAGTGAGAAGCTGAAAGCTTTTCCATTATGATCAGGAACAAGACAAGGATGCCCACTCTTCCCACTTTTATTCAACATAGTTCTGAAGGTTTTAACCATGGCAATCAGACAACACAAAGAAATAAAAGTCATCCAGATTGGCAAGGAAGAAGTTAAACTGTCCCTGTTTGCAGATGACATGATATTTTACATTAAAAAAACCCTAAAGATTCCACTCCAAAACTGCTTGATCTAATATCTGAATTCAGCAAAGAGGCAGGATACAAAATTAATATGCAGTAATCTGTGGGATTCCTATATACTAACAATGAACTAGCGAAAGAGAAATTGGGAAACATACCTAGGAATAAACCTAACCAAGAAAGTGAAAGACCTATACTCTGAAAACTACAAGACACTCATGAGAGAAATTAAAGAAGATACCAATAAATGGAAACACATCCCATGCTCATGGATAGGAAGAATTAATATTGTCAAAATGGCCATCCTGCCTAAAGCAATCTGCAGATTTAATGCAATTCCTATCAAAATACCAACACTATTCTTCAATGAACTAGACCAACTCGTCCTAAAATTCATGTGGAACCACAAAAGACCCCAAGTAGCCAAAGCATTCCTGAGAAGGAAGAATAAAGCTGGGGGGATTAAACTCCCCAACTTCAAGCTCTACTATAAAGCCACAGGAATCAAGACAATTTGGTACTGGCACAAGAACAGACCCATAGACCAATGGAACACACTAGAGAGCCCTGGTATAAACCCAACCATATATGGTCAATTAATATACGATAAAGGAGCCATGGATATACAATGGGGAAATGACAGCCTCTTCAACAACTGGTGTTGGCAAAACTGGACAGCTACATGCAAGAGAATGAAACTGGATTATTGTTTAACCCCATACATAAAAGTAAACTCAAAATGGCTCAAAGACCTGAATGTAAGTCATGAAACCATAAAACTCTTAGAAGAGAACATAGGCAAAAATCTCCTGAATATAAGCATGAGCAACTACTTCCTGAACGCGTCTCCTCATCTCATGGAAACAAAAGCAAAAATGAACGCATGAGACTACATCAAACTAAAAACCTCCTTTATGGCAAAGGACACCATTAACAGAACAAAAAGACATCCTATAGTATGGGAGAATATATTTGTAAATGACATATCTGACAAGGGGTTAATATCCAAAATATATAAAGAACTCACATGCCTCAACACCCAAAAAGCAAATAACCCAATTAAAAAATGGGCAGAGGAGCTGAACAGACACTTCTCCAAAGAAGGAATTCAGATGGCCAACAGGCACATGGAAAGATGTTCCAAATCACTAATCATCAGTGAAATGCAAATTAAAAGCACAATGAGATATCACCTCACACCAGTAAGGATGGACAGCATTGAAAAGACTAAGAACAACAAATGCTGGCAAGGATGCTGAGAAAGGGGAACCCTCCTACACTGCTGGTGGAATGTAAGCTAGTTCAACCATTGTGCAAAGCAATATGAGACTCCTCAAAAAACTAAAAATAGAAATACCATTTGACCCTGGAATCCCACTCCTTGGAATTTTCCCAAAGAATACAACTTCTCAGATTCAAAAAGACATATGCACCCCTATGTTTATTGCAGCACTTTTTACAATAGCCAAGATATGGAAGCAACCTAAGTGTCCATCAGTAGATGAATGGATAAAGAAGACGTGGTACATATACACAATGGAATCCTATTCAGCCATAAGAAAGAAACAAATCCTACCATTTGCAACAACATGGATGGTGCTGGAGGATATTATGCTCAGTGAAATAAGCCAGGTGGAGAAAGACAAGTGCCAAATGATTCCCCTCATTTATGGAGTATAACTATGCAGAAAAATTGAAGAAACAAAATAGTAGCAGACTCACAGACTCCAAGAAGGGACTAGTAGTTACGAAAGGGAAGGGGTGTGGGATGGTGGGTGAGGAGGGTGGGAGAAGGGGATTGAGGGGTATTATGATTAGTACACAAGATTGTGGGGGTCATGGGGAAAACTGTAGCACAGAGAAGGCAAACAGTGAATCGGTGGCATCTTACTACACTAATGGACAGTGACTGCATTGGGATATGGGTGTGAACTTGATAATATGGGTAAAAGTAGTAACCACATTGTTTTTTCATGTGAAACCTTTATTAGAGTGTTTATCAGTAATACCTTAATAAAAAATTTTTAAAAACCTTATCTAACGTGTTCTCTGATTGGTAAGGGACTTTTCTATAGTAAGGGTCAAAGAGGAATGAAAAGAGATAACCTATCGTATGGCTCAATGCAAATTTTATTAAGCGCTTCATGTGTTCTCCCTTTGTGTGTGATTCTTTCTATTTTTATTTTTTAGGCAGATGGATAAGTCAAGGCCAACTGTCACTTTAGCACTGAGAAAAGTAAACAGTTGAAGAATGCAGATGTAGAGAGCCACCCCTTAGGCTTTGTAGCTGCAGATAACAGCCCCTGACCAGCAATTGCTATCTAGACAGCAGTCCACATCAGCTGCCCACACTGGTCCATGATCTTTACCAGCAGACTCCGTGTACGAACTTCGGCGCAGTTTTCACCTGCCATCCTCTCTTTGGAAAGATATATACCAGGTTTTCATCTATACTTCCTAGGTTTGTCTGCCACTGTGATTTCTCTTGAGTCCCCAGTGGTGCTGTATCATTTGAAGTTTTGCTTTAGTGTGTCTTCATAGTTTTTCCTTTTCCTATTCTGCTTGAATTATCTCTATTCACACCAGCTACGTAAGAATGCAAAGCAGAGAATTCCAGAATGCATGCTTCAGAGAGAGGATACTGAAAGTGACAGAGCTTTATTTTTATTTTACTTAATTTAATTTAATTTATTTATTATAATTAGTAGTATTACAAGTTCTTAAAGCCTTAAGTGTATCAAGTTTTAAGCTGTGCAAGTAAAAAAGGGGTCTGGAGATCATTTTAAATTGTAAACAGACCTACAGTATTAAAATGACAGGAGCAGATTGTGAGGGAATAAATAGTTGGATTTTACTTGAAAAATAGACTAATAAGAGCCCCGAATAATAATTTTTACATTACCTTTATAATATTTGACCAATGGGAAGGGGAGTTTGTAGGGGTCAAGTAGAAGAATCTTAACAGAGAGCAAGCTAGTCTTAGTCCTAACTTTGTTAACAGTGTTAGCTTGTGATCTGGAGCAAGTCTCAGGATTACTCTATATAACAATGATTATTTCTTGAGCTCTAGTGCCAGGCACTACTCTGAGCATTTATACACTCATATATATTTATAGACTCTAAGCATATATTAACTCATTTAATCCTTAAAACTGCCTTATGAAGTAGCAACTATTTTTCTCATTTCATTTGTGAGGAAACTGAGGCCCACAGAGATTATTTGCCCAAGATCATATATAATAGTAAGAACAGAGCTAGAATTCCAACACTGGCAGCTTGGCTTGGCCTTTTAACCACTATGCTATAGTGCCTTTGTTTACTTACATATGACATTAAAAATATGTAGTATAATTTTTTCAAAGTTGTAGGAAACAAAATGAAACAAGTGCTTTTATTAGGGAAATAATGCTATGCAAAAGAAAACTGGTGCAAACTGTGGTGGGAGAGCCCAGTACCAATGTTGGCAATTACTATGGGAAGCCCTTTTCTAGAGAACTGTGACATTTAGAATCATACAATCGTAAGGTTAAAAGGCTCTTTAAGGCCTTGCCCTAAGAGAACTTTATCTAAAACAGTAGCTCCAGATTTTTAAAGTTTCCTGCATCTGTAAAATACTTGCACACATGTATACTACACATGTACATCTGTCATCACCATAAGGGAAAGGGCTTTTAACACCAAGAACGTTGTGAGATATAATCTCTTAATAAAGAATAGTATTTTGCAAGAATAAAACAGATAGGAATATTACCCTGTCCAGTGGCAATATTTGGTAATATTGGTCTGAAGATTAGCGGTTAGGAAATTCATTTATCTGAACTGGTGGGTTTAGGTCCTGTTACGTTAAGATAAATAACCTTGGATAGAATACAGTGAACTCCCAAATGATGGCATCTATCGTATCAATTGGAAGCATGTTCAGGAAAATACTAGTTGAACTGTAGTTTACCCTGCTTAGTAAAGCTTTCAGTGTTTGCCGTGGCAACCTGAGAAGCCCTTGCCTATCCAGGTTCTCTGTGTTTATTTCCCATCTTCCATTTGAAATTGCGATTCTGAGGGTCTGTTTGTGTGTTGAACAAATGTTTTAATGCTTTTTCTTTTTTTAATGTAAAAAAAACAAAATTTACCATATTAACCATTTTAAAGTGTACAATTCAATAGTGTTAAGTATATTCACATTGTTATGTAACATCTCCAGAATGTTTTCGTATCGCAAGTCTAAAACTCTATACTCATTAAACAACAATTCCCTATTTTCCCATCTCCCCAGTTCCTGGCACCCACCACTGTATTTTCTATTTCTATGAATTTGACTATTTTAGATATCTCATATAAGTAGAATCACACAGCATTTGTTTTTTTGTGGCAGGTTTATTTCACTTAGCATAATCTACTCCAGGTTCATCCATGTTGTAATGTATCAGAAATTCCTTCTTTTTTAAGGTTAATATTCCATTGTATGTATATGCCACAGTTTATCTCTTCATCCACTGGAGGACACTTATATGATGATTAGTGATCTTGAGCATCTTTTCATATACTGTTGGCCATCTTTGGAGAAATGTCTATTCAAGTCGTTTGCCCATTTTTTAATTGAGTTCTTTGATTTTTTTGTTGTTCTTCTATAACCCCTTATCACCTATATGGTTTAAAACTTTTTCCCCCATTCTGTAGGTTGCCTTTTTACTCTTTTGATTGTGTTCTTTGATGGACAAAAGTTTTTAATTATTTTATTTATTTATTTATTTTTAAATTTGCTATTATTAGTATACAATTACATGAGCAACATTATGGTTACTAGACTCCCCCTATTATCAAGTCCCCACCACATACATCATTGAAGTCACTGTCCAGCAGCATAGTAGGATGTTATAGAATCACTACTTGTCTTCTGTGTTATACTGCCTTCCCCGTATCACCACACCCTACCCCCAACCCCCCTACATTATGTGTGCTAATTGTAATAGCCCTTCTTCCCCCATTATCCCTCCCTTCCCGCCCCTCTCCCCCAGTCCCTTTCCCTTTGGTAACTGTTAGTCCATTCTTGGGTTTTGTGAGTCTGCTGCCGTTTTGTTCCTTCAGTTTTTTCTTTGTTCTTATACTCCACAGATGAGTGAAATCATTTGATACTTGTCTTTCTCCGCCTGGCTTATTTCACTGAGCATAATACCCTCTAGCTCCATCCATGTTGTTGCAAATGGTAGGATTTGTTTTCTTCTTATGGCTGAATAATATTCCATTGTGTATATATACCACATCTTCTTTATCCATGCATCTACTGGTGGATACTTAGGTTGCTTCCATTCCTTGGCTATTGTAAATAGTGCTGCGATAAACATAGGGGTGCATATGTCTTTTTCAAACTGGGCTGCTGCATTCTTAGGGTAAATTCCTAGGAGTGGAATTCCTGGGTCAAATGGTATTTCTATTTTGAGTTTTTTGAGGAACCTCCATACTGCTTTCCACAATGGTTGTACTAGTTTACATTCCCACCAGCAGTGTAGGAGGGTTCCCCTTTCTCCACATCCTCGCCAACATTTGTTGTTCTTGTCTTTTGGATGGCAGCCATCCTATCTGGTGTGAGGTGATATCTCATTGTGGTTTTAATTTGCATTTCTCTGATGACTAGTGATGTGGAGCATCTTTTCATGTGCCTGTTGGCCATCTGAACTTCTTTGGAGAGGTGTCTGTTCAGCTCCTCTGCCCATTTTTTATTGGCTTATTTGCTTTTTGTTTGTTGAGGTGTGTGAGCTCTTTATATAATTTGGATGTCAACCCCTTATCGGATATGTCATTTATGAATATATTCTCCCATACTGTAGGATGTCTTTTTGTTCTACTGATGGTGTCCTTTGCTGTACAGAAGCTTTTCAGCTTGATATAGTCCCACTTGTTCATTTTTGCTTTTGTTTCCCTTGCTGGGGAGATATGTTCATGAAGAAGTCGCTCATGTTTATGTACAAGAGATTTTTGCCTATGTTTTTTTCTAAGAGTTTTATGGTTTCATGACTTACATTCAGATCTTTGATCCATTTTGAGTTGACTTTTGTTTATGGGGTTAGACAGTACTCCAGTTTCATTCTCTTACACATAGCTGTCCAGTTTTGCCAACACCAGCTGTTGAAGAGGTTGTCATTTCCCCATTGTATATCCATGGCTCCTTTATCATATAATAATTGACCATATATGCTTGGGCTTATATCTGGGCTCTCTATTCTGTTCCACTGGTTTATGGGTCTGTTCTTGTGCCAGTACTAAGTTGTCTTGATTACTGTAGCTTTGTAGTAGAACTAGAAGTCAGGGAGCATAATTGCCCCTGCTTTATTCTTCCTTCTCAAGATTGCTTTGGCTATTTGGGGTCTTTTTTGTGGTTCCATATGAATTTTAGAACTATTTGCTCTAGTTCATTGAAGAATGCTGTTGGTATTTTGATAAGGATTGCATTGAATCTATAGATTGCTTTAGGCAGGATGGCCATTTTGACAATATTAATTCTTCCTAGCCAAGAGCATGGGATGAATTTCCATTTATTAGTGTCCTCTTTAATTTCTTTTATGAGTGTCTTGTAGTTTTCCAGGTATAGGTCTTTCACTTCCTTGATTAGGTTTATTCTTAAGTATTTTATTCATTTGGATGCGATTGTGAATGGAATTGTTTTCCTGATTTATCTCTCTGCTAGTTTAATGTTAGTGTATAGGAATGCAACAGATTTCTGCGTATTAATTTTGTATCCCGCAACTTTGCTGAATTCAGATATTAGATCTAATAGTTTTGGAGTGGATTCTTTAGGATTTTTTATGTACTATATCATGTCATCTGCAAACAGGGACAGTTTGAGTTCTTCCTTGCCAATCTGGATGCCTTTTATTTCTTTGTGTTGTGTGGTTGCTGTGGCTAGGACCTCCAGAACTATGTTGAATAAAAGTGGGGAGAGTGGGCATCCTTGTCTTGTTTCTGATCATAAAGGAAAAACTTTCAGCTTCTCGCTGTTAAGTATAATGTTGGCTGTGGGTTTGTCATATAAGGCCTTTATTATGTTGAGGTACTTGCCCTCTATACCCATTTTGTTGAGAGTTTTTATCATGAATAAATGTTGAATTTTGTCGAATGCTTTTTCATCATCTATGAAGATGATGATGTGGTTTTTGTCCTTCTTTTTGTTGATGTGGTGGATGATATTGATGGATTTTTGAATGTTGTACCATTCTTGCATCTCTGAGATGAATCCCACTTGATCATGATGGATGATCTTTTTGATGTATTTTTGAATTTGGTTTGCTAATATTTTGTTGAGTATTTTTGCATCTATGTTCATCAGCGATATTAGTCTGTAATTTCTTTTTTTGTAGTGTCTGCCTAGTTTTGGTGTTGGAGTGATGTTGACCTCGTAGAATGAGTTTGGGAGTATTCTCTCCTCCTCTACTTTTTGGAAAACTTTAATGAGGATGGGTATTAGGTCTTCACTAAATGTTTGATAAAATTCAACAGTGAAACCATCTGGTCCAGGAGTTTTGATCTTAGGTACTTTTTAAATTACCAATTCAATTTTGTTGCTGGTTATTGGTCTATTCAAATTTTCTGATTCTTTCTGGGTCAGCCTTGGAAGGTTGTATTTTTCTAGGAAGTCCATTTCTTCTAGGTTATCCAGTTTGTTGCCATATAATTTTTCATAGCATTTTTTCATAATTCTTTGTATTTCTATGGTGTCCATAGTGATTTTTCCTTTCTCATTTCTGAGTCTGTTTATGTGTGTAGACTCTCTTTTTCTCTTGATTTGTCTGGCTAGGGGTTTATCTATTTTGTTTATTTTCTTAAAGAACCAGCTCCTGCTTTCATTGATTATTTCTATTGTTTTATTCTTCTCGATTTTATTTATTTTTGCTTTAATCTTTATTATGTCCCTCCTTCTCCTGAGTTTGGGTTTCATTTGTTCTTCCTTTTCTAGTTTCATTAATTGTGAGTTTAGACTGTTCATTTGGGATTGTTCTTCTTTGTTGAGGTAGGCCTGTTTTGCAATATATTTCCCTCTTATCACAGCCTTTGCTGCATCCCACAGATTTTGTGGTGTTGAATTATTGTTCTCATTTGTGTCCATATATTGCTTGATCTCTGTTTTTATTTGGTCATTGATCCATTGATTATTTAGGAGCATGTTGTTAAGCCACCATGTGTTTGTGGGCTTTTTCATTTTCTTTGTGTTATTTATACCTAGTTTCATACATTTTGATCTGAGAAACTGGTTGATACAATTTCAGTCTTTTTCAATTTATTGATATTCTTTTTGTAGCCTAATATATTATCAATTCTTGAAAATGTTCCATGTGCACTTGAGAAGAATGTGTATCCTGTTGCTTTTGGATGGAGTGTTCTGTAGATGTCTGTTAGGTCCATCTATTCTATTATGTTGTTCAGTGCCTCTGTCTCCTCACTTATTTTCTGTCTGGTTGATCTGTCCTTTGCAGTGAGTGTGTGTCACCGTCTCCTAAAATGAATGCATTGCATTCTATTTCCCCCTTTAATTCTGTTAGTATTTGTTTCACATATGTACGTGATCCTGTGTTGGGTGCATAGACATTTATAATAGTTATATCCTCTTGTTGGACTGACCCTTTTATCATTATGTAATGTCCTTCTTTGTCTCTTGTGACTTTCTTTGTTTTGAAGTCTATTTTGTCTGATACAAGCACTGCAACTCCTGGTTTTTTCTCACTATTATTTTCATGAAATGTCTTTTTCCATCCCTTTACTTTCAGTTTGTGTATGTCTTTGGGTATGAAGTGAGTCTCTTGTAGGCCGCATATAGATGGGTCTTGTTTTTTTATCCATTCAGTAATTCTATGTCTTTTAATTGGTGCATTCAGACCATTTACATTTAGGGTGATTATCAATAGGTATGTACTTATTGCCATTGCAGGCTTTAGATTCGTGGTTACCACAGGTTCAAGGGCAATTCCCTTACTGTCTAACTGTCTAATTTAACTTACTTTGTATACTATTACAAACACAACCTAAAAGTTCTTTTTTTTTCCTCCTCCATTCTTTGTATGTTATGAATAATATTCTATACTCTGTCTTCCCATGGGTGACATCTTTTTAGCCTTAGGAATACTCCCATCTATAGGAGTCCCTCCAAAATGCAGTGTAGAGGTGGTTTGTGGGTAAATTCTCAAAGCTTTTGCTTTTGTGAAAATTGCTGAATCCCTCCTTCAAATTTAAATGATAACCTTGCCGTGTATCACTGCTGAATTTTATCAAACATTTAGGGAAGACCTAATATCCATCCTCCTTAAAGTTTTCCAAAGAGTAGAAGAAGAGGGAATACTTCCAATCTCATTCTATGAGGCCAGCATCAGTCTTATACCAAAACAGGCAAAGACACCACAAGGAAAAAATTGCAGACCAATATCCCTGATGAACACAGATGCAAAAATGCTCAACAAAATATTAGCAAACCGAATTCAAAAATACATCAAAATGATCATCCATCATGATCAAGTAGAATTTATTCCAGGGGTGCAAGAATGGTACATTTGAAAATCCATCAACATCATCCACCACATCAGCAAAAAGAAGGACAAAAACCACATGATCATCTCCATAGATGCTGAAAAAGCATTTGACAAAATTCAACATCCATTCATGATAAAAACTCTCAACAAAATGGGTATAGAGGGCAAGTACCTCAACATAATAAAGGCCTTATATGACAAACCCACAGCTAACATTATACTTAACAGCGAGAAGCTGAAAGCTTTTCCTTTAAGATTGGGAGCAAGACAAGGGTGCCCACTCTCCCCACTTCTATTCAACATAGTTCTGGAGGTCCTAGCCAAGGCAATGAGACAACACAAAGAAATAAAAGGCATCCAAATTGGCAAGGAAGAAGTTAAACTGTCCCTGTTTGCAGATGACATGATATTGTACATAAAAAACCCTAAAGAATCCACTCCAAAACTACTAGATCTAATATCTGAATTTAGCAAAGTTGCAGGATGCAAAATTAATACGCAGAAATCTGTGGCATTCCTATACACTAACAATGAACAAGCAGAGAGAGAAATCAGGAAAACAATTCCATTCACAGTTGCATCAAAAATAATAAAATACCTAGGAATAAACCTAATGAAGGAAGTGAAAGACCTATACTCTGAAAACTACAAAACACTCATGAGAGAGATTAAAGAAGATACCAATAAATGGATACACATCCCATGCTCATGGGTAGGAAGAATTAATATTGTCAAAATCGCCATCCTGCTTAAAGCAATCTGCAGATTTAATGCAATTCCTATCAAAATACCAACAGCATTCTTCAGTGAAGTAGAGAAAATCATTCTAAAATTCATATGGAACCACAAAAATCCCAAATAGGCAAAGCAATCCTGAGAAGGAAGAATAAAGCTGGGGGGATTATGCTCCCCAACTTCAAGCTCTACTACAAAGCCACAGTACTCAAGACAATTTGCTACTGGCACAAAAATTGACCCATAGACCAATGGAACAGACTAGAGAGCCCTGATATAAACCCAACCATATATGGTCAATTAATATATGATAAAGGAGCCATGGACATACAATGGGAAATGACAGTCTCTTCAACAGCTGGTGTTGGCAA
>JAVSCE010013275.1:0-387770 GCA_032199065.1 Smutsia gigantea
AGTGCATATGTCTTTTTGAATGTGAGACGTTGTGGGATTCCCAGGTCAAATGGTATTTGTATTTTTAGTTTTTGGAGGAACCTCCACATTGCTTTCCACAATGGTTTTCTATCCTTGTGATCCGACAAGTGGGTTGGCACAATTTCAATCTTTTTGAATATACTAAGGCTCCTTTTATGGCCTAGTATGTGGTCTATTCTGGAAAATGTTCTGTGTGCACTTGAAGAGAATGTGTATCCTGCTTCCTTTGAGTGGAGAGTTCTGTAGATGTCTGTTAGGTCCATATGTTCTAATTGTGTTGTTTAATACCTCTGTCTTCTTATTTATTTTCTGTGTGATTGATCTGTCCTTGGAGTGACTGGAGTGTTGAAGTCTCCTAGAATGAGTGCATTACATTTTATTTCCTCTTTTAATTCTGTTAGTATTTATTTCACATATGTAGTTGCTCCTGTGTTGGGTGCATAGGTATTTATAATGGGTATATCCACTTGTTGGACTGACCCCTTTATCATTATGTAATGTCCTTCTTAGTCTCTTGTCTCTTTCTTTGTTTTGAAGTCTATTTTGTCTGATACAAGTACTGCCACATCTGCTTTTTTCTCCCTATTAGTTGCATGAAGTATCTTTTTCCATCCCTTCACTTTTAGTCTGTGTATGTCTTTGGGTTTGAAATGAGTCTCTTGTAGGCAGCATATAGTTGAGTCTTATTTTTTTATCCATTCAGCGACTCTGTGTCTTTTGATTGGTGCATTCAGACCATTTACATTTAGAGTGATTATTATTGATAGGTATGTACTTATTGCCATTGCAGGCTTTAGATTCATGTTTACCAAAGGTTCAAGTGTACTTCCTTACTATCTAAGAGTCTAACTTAACTCACTGAGTATGCCATTATAAACACAATCTAAAAGTTCTCTTTTTTTCCCTCCCTTTCTTCCTCCTCCATTCTTTATATATTAGGTATCATATTCTGTACTCTTTGTCCCTTTTTATTACCTCTGGTGACATCTATTTAACCTTAGGAACACTTCCTTCTATAGAAGTCCCTCCAAAATACAATGTAGAGATGGTTTGTGGGAGCTAAATTCTCTCAGCTTTTGCTTATCTGGAAATTGTTTAATCCCTCCTTTAAATTTAAATGATAATCATGCTGGAGAAAGTATTCTTGGTTCGAGGCCCTTCTGCTTCATTGCATTAAATATATCATGCTCTGCCTTCTGGCCTGTAAGGTTTCTGCTGAGAAGTCTGATGATAGTCTGATGGATTTTCATTTTTATGTGATCTTATTTCTCTCTGGCTGCTTTTAATAGTCTGTCCTTATCCTTGATCTTTGACATTTTAATTATTATATGTCTTGGTGTTGTCCTCCTTGGGTTCCTTGTGTTGGGATATCTGTGCACCTCCATGGCCTGAGAGACTATATGCTTCCCCAGATTTGGGAAGTTTTCAGCAATAACTTCCTCAAAGACACTTTCTATATATTTTTCTCTCTCTTCTTCTTCTGGTACCCCTATAATATAAATATTGTTCCGTTTGGATTGGTCACACAGTTCTCTCAGTATTCTTTCATTCCTAGAGATCTTTTTTTCTCTGTGCCTCAGCTTCTTTGTATTTCTCTCCCTAATTTCTGTTTCATTTATTGTCTCCACCATATCTAATCTGCTTTTAATACCCTCCGTTGTGTTCTTCAGTGACTGGATCTCTGTCCTAAATTCATTCCTGAGTTCTTGAATATTTTTCTGTACCTCCATGAGTGTGTTAACGATTTTTATTTTGAAATCTCTTTCAGGAAGATTCATGAGGTCGATTTCATTTGAATCTTTCTCACGTGTATTCATAATTTTTCTTTGAACCAGGTTCCTTTGATGTTTCATAATTTGTCTGTGGTGCCCTCTAGTGCCCAGCAGCTCTACTCTCTGGAGCCGCTCAGCCCCTGGAGCCAGGTCAGGCATCGCAAAGGAGTGGTGTTGGTGCTTGCGGGGAGGAAAGAGGTTTCCTGCTTCCCGGCTGCTATGCCTGTCTCCATGCCAGAACCAGTGGGCCGAACACACAGGTGTAAGTCTCTATGTGTTTGTAGCTGCTGTAGGCAGGGCTTCCCTCTGGCTGGCCTTACACCAGGGTGGGGATTGCCCGTTTGCAAGCCTGAGGCAGGTGCAGGCTAGGAGGGAGGAAGACACAGCAGACTGCGTATCACAGTGGGGGCCTTGGTGCTGCACAGCCAGCCAGGGGGATGGAGCCCCTGAAGATCATTTAAGCTCCCAATCTGCTGGGCAGAGTGCACCCCGACAATTTTGTCTACCTGTCCTTCCTCCTGATCAGTAAGTTCTTTGCAATCCTTGCCCCTTTAGCAGACCTCTCGCTTTTAGGAAGTCTCTCAGACTGCCCACCCAGATCAGCCGGATATGAATCCCTGTTTTCCACAAACAGCTGGAATCTCCATCTCTCCAGGTATTCCACCTGCCTTAGTTTTCCAACCGCACTAAATCACCAGCGCACCATGCAGTGTAGGTTCATATTCCCAAAGCATATCTCCAGAGCTAGATGTTCAGCAGTCGTAGGTCTCCACTCCCTTCCTGCTCTGTTTCTCTTCCTCCTGCCATTGAGCTGGGATGGAGGAAGGGAAGGGCTTGGGTCCCGCTGGGTCGTAACTTTTGTACATTACCCTGTTTTGTGAGGGCTGCTCTTTTCTCCAGGTGTAAGCAGTCTGGTGGAGGCTTCTTTCCCATTGCTCTTTTTGGATTAGTTGTATTAAATTATATTTTCGTGTTATATGTGGTTTAAGGAGGAGGTCTCTGTCTTATCTCTCACACCGCCATCTTTAATCCAATCCCCTATCCGTGCAATTTTTTATAAGTTTATTTTGATATCATTAATCTACAATTAAATAAGCAATATTATGGTGATTACACTACCCCCTTCATCAGGGCCCCCCCACCAACCCCATTTATCCACGCAATTTTTATGGTATTTTCACATTTGTGGAGAATTTCTGTTATGGTTTCCTTATACCATTTTTTCCTCTTTTGTCTATTCTCTATTCTAAGGGAGTAGTTTTATTTTTATCCATGTAGATTTCTCCATCTCCATTTTAGGACAGAACTATTTCTATTTTAAGATTATGACAAACTGGTGGACACAGACTATATTGTAAAATATACACTGAGTATATCATGTAAAAGAGATACTTTGTGATTTGTTATACATAACTATGCAATTATTTTGTATCTGCTTAGATTTGTTTGTTTCAAGATCATTATTGTTCATGCTCTTTGTCTTCAACCTAAGCAATTGATACTTATGTTCAATGATGGTTTCTTTATTATATAACCAACTTGTGACTCAAACTAGCACTAGGATGAATGGAATGAGTGTTTTAACACAATTATTTCCATAAGGGTAAAAATTAAGCAACAAAACTTTCTTAAGCTCAAATGGATTCTTGTGATTACTTTCATGTTCCTATTATACAGCATTATTAAAGTTTTTTCTTAGAAAAGAAACTAACAAGCATTAAAAGTCAGTAAACTGAGAGTAGATAAGATGTGAGTTTAACCTATAAAACAATCAAGTAGAACAGAAAAATAATACTAAAAAATGAAGAACTCAACCGATGGTTTTAAAAGCAGATCAGACACAGCAGAAAAAAAAGATATTTAAACAGGAAGAAATATTCTTTGAAAATATGCAATTAGAAAATATGGAGAATGAAGCATGTGTAGGAAAAAAGGGCATAAAAATGAAAATATATGTGAGATCAGAAAAAAAAACCAGATTGCAATTTTAGTCTCAGAAAAACAGAAGAAATAGTGTAGAAGCAGTAATAGAAGACATAAAAGCTAAAGATATTTCAACATGAAAGAAAGAAAAAACACTTTTCTGAATTACTAAAAAGAAAATCACATACAGAGGTATAATTTAAAAGTACCAGAAAACCAAAGACAAAAAGCTTTATAAAATACCATATTAAAAAATGCCTTCTAATATGAATTACCATAATATACACATTATTCTCTCCTAATGTATATTAGTAAGAGAAAAGCTGTATTGTTAATGGGAATGAGAGAACATTAAATACAATGATTAAAAACTTTCAAGATGTTGCATGAAAATTATCTATGTAAAACTCTAAATTTGTAGAAAATATTCTTCAGAAATGAAGTCAAAGACATCTTGAGGCAAACAAAACTTAAGAGTGTTTATCATCATCAGGCTGAACTTCTGAACTTTTTATGATACCCAAAAAGAAATTCTCAAAGCAGGAGGAAATTTATTTCGGAAGGAAGCATATCTGAAGGAAGAGGTATCATTTATTGTTAAAGCATTTAATATTAAGACACATGAAACACTGGCATATATGGAAGGTGTACTCATGTACTCAGGTGTAGGAATTAAATAAGGTATACACATCATCTCAGAAGAGGTAAAGATATAAATATTATAAGAAAGTCATTCCATAAAATGAAAGTCAATCCAATCATAAAATAAAATTGTATTCATCAATTACATAGCCTCAAATCATATAAAAAAAAACTAAACTGACAACTAAAAGACCATTTTAAAATCAGAATTGAAGACTTTAGCCTGGCTTTCCAAGTAAGTAACAGAAAAAAAGACAAAATTCAGCAAATATGCAATACTTCAAAGGCACCATTACCACATTTGAATTAGCACCCTATGCCCCAAACTGCATGTAGTAAATAAACAGAATAATAGCCCCTGAGATATCCATGCCTAAGTCTCCAGAAACTGTATGTTAGCATATATGGAAAAGAAACTTTGTATATGTGATTAAACTAAGGATTTGGAGATGGCGAGATTATCCTAGATCATCTGGGTGAGCCCAAGAAAAGGCAAGGTGATGACAGAGCAGAAAGAAGAGATTGCAGAAGTCTACACTGTTAAATTTTGGAGCTAGATTTTGGAGCCAGGAGCCAAGGGGTGCAAGCAACATATACACAATGGAATAGTATTCAGCCATAAGAAAGAAACAAATCCTACCATTTGCAACAACATGGATGGAGATGGAGGGTATTATCCTCAGTGAAATAGCCAGGCAGAGAAAGACAAGTACTAAATGATTTCCCTCATTTGTGGAATGTAATGACAAAGCAAAACTGAAGGAACCAAACAGCAGCAGACACAGACTCCAAGAAGGGACTTAGCCATTACCAAAAGGAAGGGGTGAGAGAGGGTGGGTGGGGAGGGAGGGAGAAGGGGATTGAAAGTTATTATGATTAGTACACATGGTGTGGGGGGTCACGGGGAAGACAGTGTAGCACAGAGAAGACAAGTAGTGACTCTGTGGCATCTTACTACACTGATGGACAGTGACTGCAATGGAGTATGGGGGGGGACACAATAATATTGGTGAATATAGTAACCACATTGTTTTTCATGTGAAACCTTCATAAGAGTGTATATCAATGATACCTCAATAAAAATTTTTTTAATTGAAAAAAAAAGACAAGGAAACAGATTTACTCCTGAGAATCTAGGGGGAAAAAAAAGCATTCCCATTGCCTATTTTAGATTTCTGATCTCCAGAATGATAAAATAATAAATTTATGTCACTTTAAACCACTAAATGTTTGGTCATTTGTTACAGCAGCAATAGGAAATGAAATACGTTCTGGAATACATGACTTGTTTCCAACTACTTAGGGACTATTTTCCAGAGCTGGCTATAACACTGGCTGTAAAGTAAATTTCAAACAATATAAATGCTTTTTATACATTTTAACTTACTCAAAGAGTGTTCTCTGATCTGAATGAAATAAACTATATTAAGCTAAAACAATAAGATAAATAATAGCTACAAGATACTAAGATATTTCAAATTCAGGAAATAAATTCTATATAATTAATGTGTCATAAAAGTTATAAAATGGAGATTAGAACATATTTTAAATTAATAGTAAAAGAACATATGCTAAACCAAAACTGTTGAGAAATAGGTAAACCACACAAAGGAGCAAATCAACAGACAGATGTTCTAATTCAAACAGAAAAAAGAGCAAAAGTCAATAATCTAGTGTCCATCACAAGAATTCGGAAAAATAATCTCAGAAAATTAAATGCAAGAGTAGAAATAATGAAATTATATTGATAAGAGAAATAAAAACGTTTAACAGGAGAAATTAACAAACACTAAAATTTGTTCTTTAAAATATACATATTAGCAAAACTGATAAATGCCTAACGAGACACACAAGACAATTTACAATATACAATATAAAAGTGAATAAAAGGTCATCATTTTTAATTCTAAAGACATTATTAGAGATTATAGAGGATAATAATTCTAAATTAATGCAATGAAGAAGATGAATATGATTATGTCAGTGAGTTATAAAAAAATGTTTAATGAAATCCAACACACATTCTTGATAAAAGTTGATGACATACTATGAAGATAGTGGCTCTTTAGTAATCTGATAAGGTATGTCTATAAAAATTCTAAACAAAATATCAACCTTAATTTTTGGCTACTGCAAGTACTTATTATCAGGAATAGTATTAAAATTCCTGTATCACCAATTCTGTTCACTATGGCTTCCAGATATTCCAGTTAGTTCAATAAAATATTAAAACGTCTAAGTATTTAAAGGAAGAGATAAAACTGCCATTATTTGTACACAATGATTGTGTACAAAGAAATTTCAGTAGAATGTACAAACAACTTTGACAATTAATAAAGGAAGAAGGGAACTGGATACACAATATATAAATGCCAAATATATTCCTAGGCATTAGCACATTTTATGTGTGTTTTATAGCAATAAAAAAACTGACAATAAATCTAATAAGAATATGTAAGACTTCTAAATAGAAATCCTCAGACTAGTACTGAGAAAAATTTAAAGAGGTCTAAGTAAATGAGTACACTTTATTAATGAACTGGAAGTCTAAATAATATAAAGATGTCAATATTGGCAAAATTGTTTTAAAGAATAAATTGGATTACTATCAGTATATTAGCACTATCTTGTGGAAATTGGTAAATTTCCACATCCTTTTATCTGCGGTTTTACTTTGCATGGTTTCGGTTACTCACTGTCAACAGCCATCTGGAAGTAGAGGATCCTCCTTCTGATGTATAGTCAGAAGGTCAGTAGTAGCCTAACACGACAGCACACTGCCTGTCATTCCCCTCACTTCATCTCATCACACAGGCATTTCATCATCTCACATCCTCATCACAAGAAGGATGAGTGCAGAATAATATATTTTGAGAGAGAGAGACTACATTCACATAATTTTCATTACAGTATATTGTTATAATTGCTCTATTTTATTATTAGTTATTGTTCATCTCTTACTGTGCCTATTTATAAATTAAACTTTATCATATGTATGTATGCAGAGGAAAAAAAAGTGTATATAGCATTCAGTACTCTCCATGGTTCCAGGCATCCACTAGGGGTCTTGGAATATATCCCTTGAGGCTGTGCTTGGAGGCTTTTGTTCAGCATGATATTTTTGAGATTAATCCACTTTGTTGCTTGTAAAAGTCATCTGTTCTTTTTATTCCTATTCCATTGTCTTTATTTACCTCTTGATGGCCATCTGAGCTCTTTCAAGTTTGGGGATGTTATAAATAAAACTACTGGGAAAATTCATGCTCCCATATTTCTACGGACATATGTTTTCATTTCTCTAGGTAAATACCAAGAAGTTGAATGGGTAGGCCATGTCCTAAGTATATGTTATAACCTTTTAAGGAGCAGCCAAATTGTTCTTCCAGAGCGATTCATATAATTTCTTTTTCTACCTGCATTGAACTAAAGCCCCAGGTGTTCTGGTTATTTTTTTATCCTCTTCAACTGTGTCTGAAAAATTCACAATGATGGGCTTTCAACTAAGTATTCAGTAACTGTGAGGTACCACTATTTTTATCATAATTGTCTGTAGTTCTAGTCAGATAGATATTGCAGCAATAGTCTGGGCAACTATGTTTGGAGAGTCATGATACTGCAAACTGAGGTTTTCTAAGTACATTGGGAATAACTAGATATAGTCAATGCTGAGGGGGCTGCTTTATTTAATAGTAAATATAAACTAAGTACTGATGCTAGTTAACAAAATAGTTTGTAAGTCAGTGCTTGTGTAGAGTCAAAAACAGAGTAATGACCCTTGCAAAACCTTTTGTTTTTTCCTTTATATATTTAAGTTAAGCAATCTGGGTTGACCCCTGGGGACATTGAGGACAGACGGTCTTTTAGGCCTCTACTGTTGTTGTTCTTAGTTAAAAACCATAAGGATCAAATTATTGTTTAAAAAGGCACTGTTGTCCATGAACCTAGGACAATAGTATCCATTTCCTTTTGCTCCATTTTCCAGTGCTGCCCAGAATTTAAGGAGAAGGTAAGTCTTCTCACTTCTTTGTTTTTTCTCTTCTTTGCTCAAGGTTACCACTATGTAAGCACTATATGCTTTATCAAGGACCATGTAAACAATTTCTCAGACTATTTAGTCTTTCAATCACAAATATTCTGAAAAAAAAAACTCATTGTTTAATTTATTAAGTTTAGAGTGAGACCTAGGTGTAGGGACTCCTTACGTTTAAGGAATCATTTACACAAATGAAAACATTTTTAAGTTGTAAAATTCTTCGTATCTCTTTCTGGATAATTTTGTATTTTAAATGGAGAAATTAAACTCCTTTCTCTCAAGAGTTGTTTCCAAATTCATGTTTTGTTAGTCTTAGTGTAAAATGTGAAATTATATTCCTTTTTTAATTTATAATTTCTGGATTTCTTCACCTTGATCCTCACACACTTAATAGTTTGCACGTCTTTAAAGCCACATTAAGAACACCTTGGTTTTTTTTGTGTGTGTGTTTTAGTTTTGGTTGATTATTTTATGTGTTAATGGACCTAAATGCCCAGTTGTATAAATGATAAATAAATAATAAATTAGGGAGGTCACAGGGATTTGCTTACGAAGTGGCTGAAAAATCCACAGCGACTTTACCAAATCTACATTTTTATTACTGTACACACCATGGAAATCATCTGTGTTTACACTGTAATTAATAAAGCAAGAGGAGGAAGAATCAATGCCGTAACATGCTTTGTTACATACTTTTTTCCCAACAGCTGATTCTCATTTTGTTTTGTCTTTACTCATTTTATGTTTTAAAAACAAGATCTAATGCTCATTTTTTTTTTGGCAACTTTTAAAAACACACTATGCTTTATCTAATAGTTTTTGCCTCTTTTTTCTTTCTTTATCTGTGAATAAATATGGTCAGTTCTTTTTTAGACATGACAAAATGTATTTGGTCTCATTGCTTTATTGAAAATGCAAATCACAAAACGGCACAGTTGTTGATTTTATGTGGAGCATTATAAAATGCTAAACTTTTGTTAATTTCATTAGGATTATTTTTGAATCTTGATTGTTAAGAGATTTAAAAGTTTAATATCCGGGTGTTATTAAATCAAATTTCACTTACTCCAGTGTTTACACAGTTGAACTAAAGTTGAGAATTTCACAATTATTTGATGAATTTATCAATGTATTACTGTCTTGCCAATGGGTTTCAGCCCCGGGCAAGTTCACTATGGATTCAATGAGACCAAAGAAAGACAATGGAACGTTTTTGGAGTGAAAGGGTTATACCCAACTTTATTCCCACGGTGGCAGGTCAATCACTAAAATCGCATCCACTCGGAGTGAGTGTGCATGCAGCAAGCCAGTCTCTGCCTCTGGGCCTCTCTACCCGGACAGCTGTCTCAGTCTCTGTCCACGGTGCTGCCACCACTACAGTCTTGTCTCTGCTCTCCTGCAGCCTTGCAGCCATGCCACCATGTTGCCCAGAGCACTGGGCAGAGCTCTTTATATAGAGTCAATAGCAACGTATATTGCCCACACCTGTGTAGTGAGCTGGCCACAGGAACCTTCACTTCATCCACAATTACCAAGCAAGTCAAGCAAAAGAAAACCCCTTCTTATCATTTGAAACTCTTTTGAAATATTTATATTAACAACTTTATATGTGGAATAGTCTAGATCTTTTTTCTAAAAATAAATGCTGAAATAGTTCTACTAGGGGCAGTGTTAATAAGCAGCTGACTAGAAGGAACAGATCTCAGAACAGGAGATACAAATAGTCAGATATGATTGAAAATGATTTCTCCTTTGGTCATAGGCTTCTCAGGATGAAGGCTTCTTCTAAGTTTCTGAGGATTTTAAACCGCAAGCAGTAACATGATAAAATCCTTGGGGACAATGTCTTTGTGGATCTCTACCTTCCCTGTGAGGAAAGCAGCAATGGAGCTTATATGTAAAGATTTAAATAATCAGACCTTGAGGGGCCCATGAAAGGAGGCTGTTCTTCACTACTTCTAGCCTCTTCATAAATCTGGACAGATGGATAGCATCTTCTCAAAGATAAATTTCCAAGAATATATTCACAAACTTACTACAGAAAATGAATGAAAACAGAGAAGAATCACAGATTCTTAGTGCTTAAAAGAACTCTACAGACTATCTAAGGCCAAACCTTATATTTAGAATAAGGAAGTGAAACCAGGGAACCAGTTATGACCAGGACTCAGGCAGTTACCCAACTTCCTAGTTCACTCTCTTAAATAACAGTACTAATACATTAATGAATACATCAATTAATCATTTCAAACATAGGCTCCTCCTGTTTCTACAAGAACTATACTAACTTCACCCTTTCTTATTTACTACATAATTGACACTACATTACTTCTTGTTCAAACCCCTCACAAGGAGAATTAACTTTTCATATAGAATCAATAACCTAGATTTGGACAATGTTAATTATTGAGTCAGTGAGCAGTAAGTAAATGTGAAAAAGTACAAAAATACTAAAAATGTTCCTATTTGAACCTATGTAATCTTTCTCTTTACTTTTTTTGTGTTGATTTTTCCTTATTTGTTTAGAGATGATACACACTAGATGTTGTGGATAAAATGAAGGCTCCTGCGGCCAGGATTCTCACCTGACCCTTGTAGACTAGCTCACTAGACACGTGTGGCAATACGTTGCTATTGACTCTATATAAAGAGCTCCACCCAGTGATTTAGATGAAATGGTGGCATGGCTGCAAGGCTGCAGGAGAACAGAGCAGAGGCTGGAGTGGTGACAGTGCCGAGGACAGAGGCCCAGAGGGCAGCTGTGTGGGTAGAGAGGCCCGGAGGATGGCTGTGAGGGTAGAGAGGCCTAGAGGTCAAGACCAGCCTGCTGCATGCAGACTTGCTCTGAGTGGATGGGATTTTAGTGATTGACCTGCCACCATGGAAATAAAGCTGGGTATAACCCTTTCAGCCCAAGAACATTCTACTCTCATTTCTTTGGTCACACTGAATCCATAGTGAACTTGCCCGGAGCTGAAACCCATTGGCAAGACAGATGTCATCTCTGAAAGAACTGGCAGTTTCTGTCTTTTTTTTTTTAATTTCAATGTAATAACACAAAAGTCAAGTAGTTAGTTCCCAGAATGAATAAGAGGACTTTTTTACTTATAGTTTGATCTTCTTAATATTTATATTTCTACTATTGTCAGTGTAATTCGAGTGCATAAAATCATTGCTTGGCAGTCATTTGGATTTGATTGAAATGTGAAATATGCAGATTGGGAAAAGGTTGAATTAGGAAATACATTTATCACATTTTCACTTTAGCATGACAATAAATCTCTCCATTAGGTGAAACCAGCCATGTAACTGTCTGCTTCTTTTAAGTGGAAAGATATCATAAAATATGATCTATTTTGTGAAACAGTCTTGCTTGAGACTAAAATAAGCAACAAACCAAAACCGATATAATACCTGAGCATCAACCATTCAAGCTCAATCACAAAGAAAACATTGTAGACAATTAAAATTTCTAAAAACAGAATATTTCTGCAACAAATCTCCATTTCTTCAGGTTCTAATTTTTCCATTTCTCTTCACTGTGGCCATGCACGACTGGTAGTCATATATTCTTAGCCACTTACTTTGACAAGAGAGAAGCTAATGAATAAAAAGGTTGGCTAGCTTACTGAAGTTCACTTTAGCAACAGTTCAGCTAAGAGAGCTGAGCTCTTCTCTCCCCACCTCAGGTGATTGCTTGAGATTTCCTGTGTGCTACATATTCTTCTTATAAAGGCTCAGATCATGATCACGACTCAGCTTAAAGCACTGCTTTCAGCTGACGAGCTCCTCACCCAGAGAAATCAGAGGAAGAAAAGGAGGAATAGTGTCAGGCAGCAGATTGAAGACTCATAGTAGTGACATACTGGCCAAATCATGAATCAGGTATCAAATCAAGGTTTATACCTGCATTTTATCCCAACAGTATTCCTGTGGTGTAATAAGCTTTTCAATTAATATAAATGGCAATCAGAATGTAGCTCACAAATATTAGAACCAAAATTGAAACTCTGGTATATTTGATTCTAAAAGCTGTTTTTGAGCAATTTGACTCAATCTTCCAAGGGACCTTGGGAGACCACATAAAACAAGCCTCAGAATAGGCCCTTGTGAAGACCCACTTCATGTCAAGTTTACCCACCTATTTGTCAGTGTCTTACACAAGTGCCTGTAGTTCTTTGTAAGGTTTTGCCTTACTAAAGGAGCATATTTAGGCTGAGAAAGGTGACAAGTGTCAGGGTATACCTGAGCTCAGCCCACCAGTACTTGGTGGATAAATATGACAGCTTTCTCCAGTTCCAGAGGGGCTGGGCAATCAGTTGTAGTGTTACCAACCTGAATACTGGGTTAAGAGGCTCCCAATGCAGCTGCTACTACTGGCAACATGTAGAATCTGCAATGCTTGGCCAGAAGTCAGACCTACGTCAATGGTTTGATAGCAGTCATTTCTGTAACACTTGGAAGACTTCTGCTGTAGAAAGTTTCATTGAAAAGGTGATTTTCTAGGGAAGGTTCACTGGTGGAATTTGCAATGCTGGAGGTGTAATTGCTAGCCATTTTAAGAAAGAGAAAAGAATAAAGGGCAAATTACATTAAGACAAGAATTATTATTTTTTTTTTTGAGAAAAATCACCTGATTGGAAAAAAAGAACCTGTCTTTGGAAGAAATGAGAAAGAAGTCCGAATAGAGAAGGAATCAGGGAATAAAATGATACATTAAAGATTTTGTATCTCATCTAATAAGGCTTACACAATGAATACAGTCTCTTGATTCAGGAAGAAACAAGAAACACTCAGTTTAGAGAGAAAGAAACCCTTAATCAGATCACATCTAAAATATATTTTCAAGTATTTGTTATGATATTTTTAATGAATAAAAAGCTAATACCATATATGAAAAAATTTGAAAATCGGCCTACATAATTACTTATTCTTTATAAATAATACCACCATAGGAAATAAGAACATTTAGAATATTTATCTTAGTGTTAGGTAGCCATGGGAACTGCACTTATTCTTAAATAATAATGCCCCACAATTTGATTAATAGATATATTCTTGCTGAATAAATGAATGACTCTCAAGAAAGATCTTAACGTACAAGAAGTTGACCCTCCAAAGAACTAAAAAAGTTAAGGCAGTTGTTCTTCTCTAGACGGTGTCAGCAGTAACCCAATTTATCAGATTCTGGGAATCACCAGCTATAAAGGTCCTTTTATAGAAGGGGCAAAACCAAAGAACCATAAAGCTTTATCATTTCAAACAAATGCAATCAATATATGGATAGTTATTGGAGTATTAAAAAAAATTGAAATATTAGAATATTTTCAGTAGTTCTAAAATTTGTTACTGTAATTTTATTTTGCCAGTATTCTCCTTTCATTGACTTAATTATTCCTAAAAATATACAAACATTTTATTTAGAAACTTCATTTTGATATGACATGTTAAAGTGATATATTGAACAGTGTTTCTATTAAAACTGAAATGTATCTGCCTTTAATTGCCAATGACATCTAATACTATCTTCAGTCAGATTTTTAAATATAGGAAAAAGAATTACAATGGGATTGTAAAGATTTTTTTTAATATTTCATTTTTTTATTAAGGTATTACTGATATACACTCTTGTGAAGATTTCACATGAAAAACAATGTGTTTACTACATTCACCCATATTATCGAGTCCCCCTCCATAGCCCATTGCAGTCACTGTCCATCAGTGGGTAATCCTAGGTATAATTCAGAATATGCAGTCTGCTTCATGTTGCTTTTTTATTTTGGGCATAAATCCTTTGCATAAGGTCAATTCCAGTGGAGTGGTGGTAGTAATTAATCTGATACTATAGCTTTATTCCTTGTTTTTTATGAAACTTGTATGAATGAATGTGTAACTGCCACAAAAATGTAATGAATTATACATACCCAGCCGAACAGGATGAGCTAAGTATTGAAAACGTCACACACAAAGCAGTATGCTTAATGGTGTCTCAGACAACTACATGAGATGAACAATTTCTATGACTTTATAGGTATCAAAAAGAAAAAATAAAGAAAATTTGAAAAATTTAATCACAACGGAGTATATTCTTATACCTTAGATGGTAAAGATTCTTTTAGATTCCTTTGTTTCTTTGATTTTGTTCATGAATACTTATTAAAATTTAAAATCACTGATGCAATTATGTTCTATAATTGTTATTATGCAATTGTCCTATGACTATAGTTGTTATGATAAAGCCAGTTGACAAGCCAGTGACAGTGATCAGACATGACTAATTATGCCTTATGACATTAATAGATAAGTCAGAAATCCAAAATTTCCCAACTATTTTAAAAGTAATGGACACGATGGATTCCTCCTTGTTGAAAGCACTAGTGTATTCTTTACCATAATGGCTATTAGATCACTTCCTAAAATATCTCAGCATAAAACATCTATTACCTTTATTCTGCACTGTTATGAAAGGAAGTAATATTACTTCACTTTGAGATGCTCATAATTAAACAATCACATATACTATGACTTTCAAAGTTCTGAAGAATAAAACTGTAAGACAGACAATAATTCAGAGATATGAGTCTGGCCTAATTGGTGTTCTCACCCTTACTTTCAATTCCTTCCTTTCACACTATCATACATAAATGAGGAATCTGTATACACTTTTTCACTTACCTATAAATCTCACTGTATAGCATTTATTTTTGATACAATTAATCAGTTTAACATAAAATGGATAGGCTACTATGTGTGCCAAACAATATCAGTGTTTTTTCAGGGAATGGTACAGAAAAACTGACAAAAGATCTCTGTTAGTCTTGGTCCTACAACATACTAGGAGTGTTATTTTGAACAATTCACTTAAGTTTTAACCTGCAAAATGACCTTAATACATATATTCCTCACACATTGAAAGAAAAAGGCATTTAAAATATTCTGGTCATTCCATGTCTCCAGTTTCTCAGACTACCAAATAGCTAAAAAATTCAGGCTTTTATGTTGGCCATCATCAGTATAAGTCACTGAGGGATTTGTGATCGCAAATGTGCTAATTATATGATTTTCCCCTAAGGCCAGTTGATTCCTATGAGGAAGTTCAATAATCTCTTGAATCAGCATATCCCTACATTCATGCTCCCAGTATTATAATAAGACGGTTTCCTCAGTTAGACAATCCTAGTAAAGTAATTCATTAATTCATTTATTCACTACTCACTCATTCAAAATAAGACAGGTTTTGTTTTGTCTTGTTTTTTTTCCAGAAAGCCTGGCATGTGTTAAGTCAATGGGAATTAAAAGAAAATAGCTATGGATCCTTGTGTAAAATAAATTGAGAATTCATCTAGATCAGTGTCACAGAGGGTAGAAAAAGAATTTACTCTAGTTAAGATGAACTTTTTAAAAAGGGAGCTCTTTTTAAAGGTGTAACCAGGGTAAAGCAAATGAATGAGGGATGGTAAAAGCTCTTGTTACCCATAAAGCTGAAAGGACAAGGTGGGAAGAATAGAACTAACATAACTCAGTGATAACTGGAAGCATCTAGAGGAAGGTCACAGCAGGAGTTAGTTGGGGGAGGACCAAACTGACATAGCTGGGGTTGAGGAGGGAAGTCAGGAGTGGAAAAAAAACCTCATCTTTCTTTTTCTCTCAACTTTTACTATATTTTTGATGCCTCTCATTAGGCAAGTCCAACCACCTGCCAAAAAGACTCTAGGTGATGCAGTCCAAAGAGATCAGCCTCTAGGGACTCAAAGCAAAACAGGTGAGGGTGGATAAATGATGGAAATGGAGAGTAAAATAAGAATACCCAACTGAGTGTGTTCTTTTTGTCACTCAGTCTCCACTCTTATACGTTGTTAGGAGGAAGCTCTCAACTTCTAGTACAGAGGACATGGAATCCACACCTTCAACAGGGGTGAGAGCAATTCAGTAATACTCCCAACTGAAACCTAATTATAGTACAGCATTCTTTATACAAGCCAGTGAGAAGACAAAATTATCTGACATAAAATATGCACAATATCTCTACTCATCACCTCTGTAGCTAGTCAAGTCTTCTTCATCTCTCTTCAATGGATCCTCACCTTCTACCAGCACTTCATTTGCTTGAAGTTCTTTATCTGGTGGGGTGACCCAAACTTTCATTTTGTAAGAATTTGAGTCCTTAATGGTTCTGCCTTTATCATATTGCTAATTTTTCCACTGACCATATGTTTATTATTGAACATATGAGTTTTAAGAGGTGCTCTGGACATGGTTCTCCTGAATCCATTATGTCATGTCAATTCAACTTCCCCACAGTAATCAGGATCAATAACCATAAACAGTAGATTAGCCCCTTTCTATGTCTGTTGTGTCACTGGTATAAGAAGACCTAATAGGCCAGTAAGACATCTCATCTTTCAGTTTAATAGAATTACATCTTTGTTCCTTGAGGGAAGTCTTTCTTCTCTGGGAACTAGGACCCTTGAGCCCAGTGTAACAGAGGAAAGTGAAGAATAAAATTTCTAAGTGAGCTATTATATGTATTAGTGAAGAGAACATTTGCCACTTCTATTCCTTTAATTTTTAAATATAAATTCTGGCTCTTGGAGAAACTGTTCCACATATTGGTTTAAAGTATATATCATCTCTTACAGACCAGTACTGCAACTTCACATGGTGTTAGCTCCCAGGAGTCACTGTAAGTGAGCTGTCAGCACATGAATCTGTAAAGGCCACTGATTCTGAAATCTGGGATATCTAATATGATCAATACTATAGGATTAAGTCTATTGCCATGGTTATTTTGCTGTAAAATTAGTCTCTTGGTCAGAATAATTATGCCAAATGTATTATTATCTCAGGCATTTTAGAAGTCTGCAGATGGTATTGTTGACACAGAGTTATAGACAAGAAAGGCAAATCCATATTTATCTTATGTCTCTATTCACATGAGAAAAACAAAAACAAAACATAGCTGCCCCCTCCATGATGGAAAGCATCCAGAGCATTGATTTGTCCTCAGATTGATTAATCTCCCTCGAGAATGGTGTGATATGAGGGCTCCATGTTGGCCTCTACGATGGCAGGCTAAGCCCTTACCAGTAGATATATAAACGTAAACCTTGGTGAGGTGGATTCCCAACCCCTGAGCCCATATGTAACTTCTGGACCAGGAATGTGATAAATCCAAAACTAGTAAAAGTAAGTGTTCATCCATTTTTGCCTAATAATTCTCATGTTAGTGATGTGCAGATGTTTGTATATGCATAATAGCTCTGGATTCTTTTGCTAAACTCCAACTTACACACTTCACATTTCTTTCCACTCTCCTGCTACATGAATGTACTCCAGCATTTTGGTGGTATTACAAGTGACCTCCATATATTTCCCAAGTATCTTAGGAAACATTTCATTGAAATTCAGAACAAAATTAAATGCAATTTACTTTTGCTTAATAATAAGGGATCATCTGGCTTCAACTGGCTTCCTATGACAGAGCATAATAAAACATTTGATGAAATCTTGATTAAGCCACACAAAGCATGATATTCGGGAAATATCAAGAGTGATTTGAGTTTTTATATAACTCTAACCCTAACGTCCCTTGTGCTGAATGAAATAATCAGCTTAAATGTATGTACACTAATGATGTGTTTGTCATGAAACCAGAGCATACAATTCCTTCATCAATGTAACAGGACAACTGATTTAATTCAATACTGATTTCTAAATATTTTTGTGATGAAATGATTTTAAGAACTCTGATATTTTTTAAATGATCTTTTGTGTCTAATTTGTATAGTCCATGGATGATAAGCAAAGTTTTGCCCTTGGTGGCTTTGTTTTTCTTTATTTTCAGTTTGAGAAGTTTGAAAGACAAATAGATAATTGGATGTACAGAGATGAAGCTAATGTGTTTTGTAAAAGGTAGTAACCTCATTGCTTATGTGTCCTTTAAAAAACTTGGTTTCTTCTCTTAGTAACAGAGTCATTTACAGCTAGGTTTTTAGTATAAAGAATGTCCTTATCTCAGGGTTTTTGCATATCTTTGTTTCAGCTACATCAAAAGAAATGAGAGTCTTTATGTATACATGCTAATGTATGCTTGTATGTGTGTGATTTTATGTGTAAGCGAAGGGGTGTTTATGAGAGTGGATGGATGTGAATGTGCATGAACTGGGAAAGGAGAGTGTGTGCTCATGTTAGATTGACTGCAATACAGTGATATGTTGGACTAGTAAATCCTTAGTGAACTCAAAAAACTAGTAAATTTTGTATTTATAGGATATATTTCTTTTTTTTTCAAAGACAGTGACATTTTCTTTATCTCATGCAGGAAGTATTTTCCACTGAATAATTAAGTCCATTGTTCAAAGTCCAACACTGAAAGTAGCTATTCTATCATGCCTTATATTTGGACAATTTGTAGTTTAATTATAGTTTAATAGTTATTTGAGAATAAATTGCTCTCATAAAGAATCAACAATAATAGCAGAGAATAAAGGTTCATAAGATTATTAATCAAATTGACCAATTCCATCCAGGACTAACTCTATAATGATCAAAATATTCCATGAAACATCTGTTTTTTTTCCTTTTTCCTAGTGCTTTGTACTCAAACACCTCTTGAACATTTCAAATGTTATTAAAAAAATCTCTATAGTTCATATAATTCAGTGTCATAAAATAGGAAAGAGGTAACTAGATTTAAGTAAGGCAAGGTATTAGGAGGGGTAGAAATAAAGTGGTCCAAGAATAAATGCCCAGGTTAACAAGAAGCTCTTTACCAAATAACATTATAAAATGAAGTATATTCTTTTGTGCATTCTGCATAAAATGGAATAGATGTGGCCTCTCAGATTGGAAAATCAGGAGGGAAAATGAGTCACAAGTCCACATAGAAATATTCATACAATGGATGGGTCATGTTAAACTGCTACTCCATATTTAATTCCAGTTTATTTTTAAATTAATCTCTCTTTTAATTTGAATCAGCATTATTCACTTTATTATAAACCATACAGTTTTTCTTGTAAGGTAAGTTTTAACTTACTATTTTCCACAATGAAGTATCCTATTGTCCCCAAATCATTTAATTAATGGTTATTTTCTTAATACTGTCATATATCAAGGTCCATATACCAAGATAATTATGAATCTGCTCATGAGCTTTCAATTCTATTCCATTACTCTTTTAAGTTTTTTACTTCTGCTGCTATACCACAGTAAAATAATTGATAAAATCTTACTGCATATTTTGATGTAGTATAGGACAACACACCCTCATTGTTTTACAAAATGTATTGGCTATTTGATCACATATATTGTCTGGGGCAGACACATCCTAAATTGACCTCTGATGACTTTGGACCCTGTTTAACTCCATTTGAGTGAACATAGAAGCTGTGACTTTCTTTTACCCCAAAGAATATATCAAAGGTCATGGGATAGCACTCGCATGATTACATCATTTCAGTGGACTAGATTGGAAGACTCTCAATTACTGGACTGAAAAAAATAATTTACCCTGCAATGAAAGGATGTGTTGGTAAGGAATTGTGTCATGTCAGCCTCTAGAAGGTAAGAGTGGTACCTGACTGACAGTCAACAAGGAAACAGCCACAGGAGATAAATTCTACCAACAACCTGAATGGTCTTAGAATTAATTCTTCTCCAGACAATCACCCAGAAAATGACGCAGCCCAGCCAACATTTTGATTTCAGCCTTGTAAAACCTTGCATAGACCCAGCTATGCAATAACTAAGTAATGCAGAAATTTCTAACCTGAAGAACCTGTGAGATAATAAATATGTCTTGTTTTAAGCCATTGTTTGTTATAATTTATTACACAGCCATGGAAAACTAATGTAGTCTCTAAAATAAATTTTAGAATAATAAATTGTTATATAGTCATGAGGGAAGGCAAATGCTACAATAACAAGTACAAAATAAAATCAACTTATTAAGGTAAAATTTCAAGGAGGGTCAGCAAGATAAAGCATGAAGTCCCTTATGCTTTGGGGATCTCTGGAGTGGTATGCCTGCAGCTTTATGTAGCTAGAAACAGATTCTGGGCTCCAGTGAAGGACCTTGCTCTCTGCTCTCCATTTTTACTGGTCTCTCTTATGACAGTGAATTTTTGAATGTTAGATATTTAGGGGAGTCATGCTGGGCAATAGTAAAGCATTTGTAGACTTTAGGAGAATGTTGAGTTCTTGTAGCTCCTCCTACTGGGAGAGGGAGAAGATTCAATGGTGCTAGAGGCCAGAAGAAACCACATGGGTCATTCAGGAAACAGTTCTACTCATCTTCCTGTAATAGGGGATCATCACCATAAGCCTTCCACCAGGGTAATGAATTAACTGGCCTGTCCATAGTTGGAAGAGAAAAGAGAGACTGCTCATCTTCTATTTGTTCACGTACTTCCAAAGATTAGATTTGTTAATGTTCTAGAAATAAGCTCTGTCATGCATTTCAGGAATAAATCAAATTTACTGCTCAGACAGTAAACTCTTTAGGGATTCAGGGATTTTCCAGTCTAGAGGTGATATCTATAATAGAAAGGGAAGTATTGAGAAAATTTACAAGCAGAAGGTCATAAAAACGAGACATGCATGTGCCATCCTGCACAAAGGTATCTGGGCGTGGATGGAACTGCCTGTGCTGTGGGTCTGTGTTCCAAGAATGGGACCATTCACTCTCATTTTTTGTAAACAAATTAATATTTATTTTTATTTGTATTTTTTCCTTCAGTTTTTTTATTAAGGTATTATTGATATACATTCTTATGAAGGTTTCACAAGAAAAAAATGTGGTTACTACATTTACCCACATTATCAAGTCCCCACCCATACTCCAATGCAGTCACTGTCCATCAGTGTAGTAAGATGCCACAGATTCACTATTTGCTTTCTCTGTGAGACACTGTTTTCCCCGTGATCCCCCACACCATGTGTACTAAACATAATACCCCTCAATCCCCTTCTCTCACACTCCCCACAGGCCCTCCAACACCCCTCCCCTTTGGAAACCACTGGTTACTTCTTGGAGTCTCTGAGTCTGCTGCTCTTTTGTTCCTTCAGTTTTGCTTCATTGTAGTACTCCTAATAATTGCTTAATAATTGGTCTGAGGGAAATCATTTGGCACTTGTCTTTCTCTCCCTGGCTTATTTCACTGAGCATATCTTCCAGATCCATTCATGTTGTTGCAAATGGTAGGATTTGTTTCTTTCTTATGGCTGAATAGTATCCCATTGTGTATATGTACCACTTCTTCTTTATCCATTCATCTACTGATGAACACATAGGTTGCTTCCATATCTTGGCTATTGTAAAAAGTGCTGCAATAAACATAGGGGTGCATATGTCCTTTTGAATCTGAGAAGTTGTATTCTTTGGGTAAATTCCAAGGAGTGGGATTCCCGGGTCAAATGTCATGCCCATTTTTAGTTTTTTAAGGAACCTCCATATTGTTTTCCACTATGGTTGAACTAGCTTACATTCCCACCAGCAGTGTAGAGGGTTCCCCTTTCTCCGCATCCTCACCAGCATTTGTTGTTCTTAGTCTTTTGGATGCTGGCCATCCTTACTGTTGTGAGGCGATATCTCATTGTGGTTTTAATTTGCATTTCCCTGATGAATAGTGTTGTGGAGCATCTTTTCATGTGTCTGTTGACCATCTGAATTTCTTCTTTGAGAACGGTCTCTTCATATCCTCTGCCCATTTTTTAATCGGGTTATTTGTTTTTTGGGTGTTGAGGCGTGTAAGTTCTTTATATATTTTGGATGTTAACCCCTTGTTGGATATGTCATTTACAAATACATTCTCCCATACTGTAGGATGCCTTTTAGTTCTGTTGATGGTGTCCTTTGTCTCACAGAAACTTTTTAGTTTGATGTAGTCACAAGAGTTCATTTTTGCTTTTGCTTCCCTTGCTTGAGGAGATGCATTCAAGAAGAAGTTGCTAATGCTTATATTCAGATTTTTGCCTACGTTGTCTTCGAAGAGTTTTATGGTTTCAGGTCCTTGATCCATTTTGAGTTTACTTTTGTGTATGGGGTTAAACAATAATCCAGGTTCATTCTCTTGCATGTAGCTGTTCAGTTTTGCCAACACCAGCTGTTGAAGAGGCTGTCATTCCCCCATTGTATATCCATGGCTCCTTTATCATATATTAAGTAACCATATATGGTTTATATTAGGGCTCTCTAGTCTGTTCCATTGGTCTATAGGTCTGTTCTTGTGCCAGTACCAAATTTCTTGATTACTGTGGCTTTGTAGTAGAGCTTGAAGTTTGGGAGCATAATCCCCCCTGCTTTATTCTTCCATATCAGGATTGGTTTGGCTATTCGGGGTCTTTTGTGTTTCCATATGAATTTTAGAATGATTTTCTCTAGTTCGTTGAAGAATGCTGTTGGTATTTTGATGGGAATTGCATTGAAACTGCAGATTGCTTTAGGCAGGATGGCCATTTTGACATTAATTCTTCCTATCCATGAGCACGGGATGTGTTTCCATTTTTTTGTATCTTCTTTAATTTCTCTCATGAGTGTCTTGTAGTTTTCACAGTATAAGTCTTTCACTTCCTTGGTTAGGTTTATTCCTAGGTATTTTATTCTTTTTGATGCAACTGTGAATGGAATTTTTTTTCTTGATTTCTCTCTCTGCTAGTTCATTTTTAGTGTATAGGAATGTCACAGACTTCTGCATATTAATTTTTTACCCTGGAACTTTACTGAATTCAGATATTAGATCTAGTAGTTTTGGAGTGGGTTCTTTAGGGTTTTTTATGTACAAAATCATGTCATCTGCAAACAGGGAGAGTTTAACTGCTTCCTTGACAATGTGGATGCCTTTTCTTTCTTTGTGTTGTGTGATTTTCATAGCTAGGACCTCCAGTACTATGCTGAATAGAAGTGGGGAGAGTGGGCATCCTTATCTTAAAGGAAAAGCTCTCAGCTTCTCCCTGTTAAGTATGATGTTGGCTGTGGTTTTGTCATATATGGCCTTTAATATGTTGAGGTACTTGCCCTGTATACTCATTTTATTGAGAGTTTTTGTCATGAATGGATGTTGAATTTTGTCAAATGCTATTTCAGCATCTATGGAGATGATCATGTGGTTTTTGTCCTTCTTTTGGTTGATATGATGGGTGATGTTGATGGATTTTCGAATGTTGTACCATCCTTGCATCCCTGGAATGAATCCTACTTGATCATGATGTATGTCTTTTTGATGCATTTTTGAATTAGGTTTGCTAATATTTGTTGAGTATTTTTGTATCTATGTTCATCGGGATATTGATCTGTAATTTTCTTTTTTTTGGTGTCTTTGCCTGGTTTTGGTATTAGAGTGATGCTGGCCTCATAGAATGAGTTTGGAAGTATTCCCTACTCTTCTACTTTTTGGAAAACTTTAAGGAGGATGGGTATTAGGTCTTCACTAAATGTTAAAAATGTTTGATACAATTCAGCAGTGAAGCCATCTGATGCTGGAGTTTTGTTCTTAGGTAGGTTTTTGATTACCAGTTAAATTTCGTTGCTGGTAAATGATCTATTCAGATTTTCTGTTTCTTTCTGGGTCAGCCTTGGAATGTTGTATTTTTCTAGAAACTTGTGCATTTCTCCTAGGTTATCCAGTTTGTTAGCATATAATTTTTCATAGTATTCTCTAATAATTCCTTGTGTTTCTGTGGTATCTGTAGTGATTTTTCCTTTCTCATTTCTGATTCTATTTATGTGAGTAGACTCTCTTTTTTTCTTGGTAAGTCTGGCTAGGGGTTTATCTATTTTGTTTATTTTCTCAAAGAACCAGTTCTTATTTTCACTGATTCTTTCTATTGTTTTATTCCTCTCGATTTTATTTATTTATGATCTAATCTTTATTATGTCCCCCCTTCTACTGACTTTGGGCCTCATTTGTTCTTTTTCTTGTTTTGTTAATTGTGAGATGAGACTGCTCATATGGGATTGTTCTTCTTTCCTGAGGTAGGCCTGTATTGCAATATACTTTCCTCTTAGCACGGCCTTCGCTGCACCCCACAGATTTTGTGGTGTTGAATTATTATTGTCATTTGTCTCTATATATTGCTTGATCTCCTTTTTTATTTGGTCATTGATCCATTGGTTATTTAGGAGGATGTCGTGAAGCCTCCATGTGTTTGTGGGATTTTTCATTTACTTTGCATAATTTATTTCTAGTTTCATACCTTTGTGGTCAGAGACCTGTTTGTGCAATTTCAATCTTTTTGAATTTACTGAGGCTCTTTTTGTGGCCTAGTATATGATCTATTCTTGAAAATGTTCCATGTGCACTTGAGAAGAATGTGTATTCTGCTGCTTTTGGGTGTAGAGTTCTGTAGATGTCTGTTAGGTCCATCTGTTCTTTTGTGTTGTTCTGTGCCTCTGTCTTCTTACTTATTTTCTGTCTGGTTGATCTGTCCTTCAGAGTGGAGTGTTGAAGTCTCCTAGAATGAATGTATTGCATTCTATATCTCCTTATAATTCTGTTAGCATTAGTGTCACATATGTAGGTGCTCCTGTGTTGGGTGCATAGATATTTATAATGGTTATATCTTCTTGTTGGATTGACCCCTTTATCATTATGGACTGTCCTTCTTTGTCTCTTGTAACTTTCTTTATTCTGAAGTCTATTTTGTCTGATATAAGGACTGCAGCTCTGCTTTTTTCTCCCTATTCGTTTCATGAAATACCTTTTTCCATCCCTTCACTTTTAGTCTGTGTATATCTTTGGGTTTAAAGTGAGTCTCTTGTAGGCAGCATATAGATGGGTCTTGTTTTTTTATCCATTCAGTAACTCTATGTCTTTTGATTGGTGCATTCAGTCCATTTACATTTAGGGTGATAATCGATAGGTATGTACTTAGTGGCATTGCAGGCCTTTTGTGGTTACCAAAGGTTCAAGGTCAACTTCCTTACTATCTAAGAGTCTAACTTAACTCACTTAATATGCTATTACAAACACAATCTAAAGGTTCTTTTTTTTCTCTTCCTCCTCCATTGTTTATATATTAGGTATCATATTCTGTACTCTTTGTCTATCCCCTGATTGACTTTGGGGATAATTTAATTTTGCATTTGTTTAGTTATTAGCTGTTCTTCTTTCATTACTGTGGTTGTATTACCTCTGTGATTAAACCTTAGGAACACTTCCATCTGTAGCAGTCCCTCCAAAATACACTGTAGAGATGGGTTGTGGGAGGTAATTTTCTCAGCTTTTGCTTATCTGGAAATTGTTTAATCCCTCCTTCAAATTTAAATGATAATCTTGCCAAATAAAGTATTCTTGGTTCAAGGCCCCTTTGCTTCATTGCATGAAATACATCATGCCACTCCCTTCTGGCCTGTAAGGTTTCTGTTGATAAACCTGATGGGCTTTCCTTTGTATGTCATCTTATTTCTCTCTCTGGCTACTTTTAATAGTCTGCCCTTATCCTAGATCTTTGTCACTTTAATTACTGTATGTCTTGGTGTTGTCTTCCTTGGGTCCCTTGTGTTGGGAGATCTTTGCATCTCCATGGCCTGAGAGACTATCTCCTTCCCCAGATTGGGGAAGTTTTCAGCAATTACTTTCTCAAAGACACTTGCTATCCCTTTTTTCTCTCTTATTCTTCTGGTACCCTTTAATACGAATATTGTTTTCTTTGGATTTGTCACACAGTTCTCTCAATATTCTTTCATTCTTAGAGATCCTTTTTTCTCTCTGTGCCTCAGCTTCTTTGTATTCCTCTTTTTTAGGTTCTATTTCATTTATCATCTCCTCAACCATATTCAATCTGCTTTTAATACTGTCCATTGTGCTCTTCAACGATTGGATCTCCAACCAGAATTGTTTCCTGAGTTCTTGAATATCTTTCCGTACCCCCATGAGCATGTTAATGATTTTTATTTTGAACTCCCTTTCAGGGAGAGTCATAAGGTCCATATCATTTAAATCTTTCTCAGGAGTTGTGTTCATAATTTTACTCTGAACCAGGTTCCTTTGGCATTTCATATTTGGATATGGTGCCTTCCAGTGCCCAGAAGCTCTACTCCTTGGAGCTGATGAGCCCCAGAAGCAATGTCAGGGGTATTGGTTCCTGGGTGGAGGAAAGAGTAGTTTCCTGCTTCCAGGCTGCTATACCTGTCTCCACTGCCTGAACCAGTGGACCAAGCACACAGATATAAGCCACTGTGCTTTGTGTTTGTAGTTGCTGTAGACAGATCTTCCCTCTTGCTGGCCTAATGCCCGGGTAGGGTTTGCCGGTTTGTGAGCCAGCTTGGGCTGGCCAGGTGAAAGGAGCAGTTGGCTGTGTATCATGGAGTGGGTCCTTGGAGCTGGGTAGCCAGCCAGGGAGCTGGAGCACCTGAAGATCGTCTAAGGAGGAAGATTTCTTTTTCCTCCTTAAATATGAGAGTCTATATGACAAAGCTCCCAACCTGCTCGGCAGAGTGCACCTGGACAATTTTGACTACCTGTCCTCTCTCCTGAGCAGTAAGCTCTGTGCAATCCTTGCCCCTTTAGCAGCCCTCTTGCTAAGGGCTTCCTTGTTAGGAAGTCTCTCAGACTGCCTGCCTTTCCTTTGTCTCAGAGCAGCCGAATATGGATCCTTGCTTTCCACAAGCAGCTGAAATCTCTGTCTCTCCAGGAATTCTGCCTGTCTTAGCTTTCCAACCCCGTAATCACGAAAGTATCATGCAAGCACCATGAAACATAGGTTTGTGCTCCCAGAGCATATCTCCGGAGTTAGGTATTCAGCAGTCCCAGGCCTCCACTCCCTCCCTGCTCCATTTCTCCTCCTCCTGCTGGTGAGCTGGGGTGGAGGAAGGGCTTGGGTCCCACTGGGACACCGCTTTGGTACATTACCCTGTTCTACGAGGTCTGCTCTTTTCTCCAGGTGTATGCCGTCTGGTGCAGTCCTCTTTCCTGTTGCTCTTTCAGAATTAGTTGTATTAATTATATTTTCATATTATATGTGGTTTTAGGAAGAAGCCTGTGTCTCACCTCTCACACTGCCATCTTTAATCCAATCTCCCACCCTTCTCTCTTTTTATTCTTTCATTCCTTATGACTCCTTTGGTCTTGTGCACTCTTGGGCTAAAATTGTCTGAAAATGGATGTCAGATAAATAGGGGAAGAATTGTTGACAGTAGCATGCAAGATGAAAGAGCTGATCCAAAAAATGAGACTATGTGAATCCCTTTCAACCGGCAGAATAAAAGCCATAGCCCCAGTTAGCTCACTGCCAGATAACCCAAAATGACACTGTCATTCAAAAAACATCCTGTTGATTTCTTTGAAATTTCTGATAAGGGTTACATTGAACTGTATAGAATGTATAAATTAACTGCTGGCCAATATTGGCATTGCCCCCAAAGTTATAAACCCAGAGTATATAAACCAATAAATCCTAGCAACTAGTCAGACTTGAGTTGAACATACAGGGTTGCTTATGTAAGAAACAGCCTAATTGGAAATCAGGTCTAAATTTATAACTTTCTCCTGAAAATGTACTCTTAAAACCACTGTACATTTTCTCTATCCCTTTTGTCAAAACACATATGGCTCTTCTCATTTAATTTGGTTTAGAAGAGTAAATTTCTCCTCTGTTTCAGATCCCTCTTTGGAATAACTCCTATGGTCCTGTTCCCTCTCTCCATGAAGACACACTCATGCCCATATTTCCTATAAGATGATTACATATTTAATCTTTGCATTTAATTAAAATCTAATCAGATATTTTCTTGTAATGCAGTAAAAGACAGAGACAGAAATGTCAGTTTATTTATGGAGTTTTACAAAGTATGACTAAGAACACAAGATGCCTCTCCATTTATTCAGGTTTCCTTGTGGCCTTCAGTGAAGCTTTATAATTATCCTCATATAGGTGTCACACATTGCTTGCAAACTTTCCCTGGGTATTATATAGTTTTTGATGCTATAGGGAATATATGCTTTCTATCAACTTGTTTTTAGGACTGATTATTTTTGTTGTATTGGGGGAACTCTTGCATTTGCATTTCATTTGTTTGTTTAGTTGTTGGTTGACTTTCTATTCAGTTGTCTTATAATTTTGTCTTATTTTATTAGGTCTGGATTTAAAAAAATTGTTTCCTATGTTTCTAGTAGTATTTGTATTGGCAAACAATCATCATTACATGTGCAGATCAATACCCTTGACAAACAATAAGTGATAGAACAGACTGGTTTTCTGGCTCCAAATACAGAGCTCATTTCATAGAAAATTCTGTCGTTTAGTGAGTGGAGTTGGTTTAAAATCATTTCCTTCTGGTAAAATAGTTTCAAAGGAAAAGCTGGTGATGCTGGAACTATAAAAACAGCGCTGTGTACTGCAGCACCACACAGAAGGTAGCTGGTACTCTGCATCTGCGAGGGGATCTGCAGGGAGAAGGGTAGTCACTTCTCCCAGATCATGCAAGTGTTTGTTGCTGAAAACCCACAGCTTCCTCACTCCCCAGGGACAAAATATACCATTTGCTTAAAGTCATGTTCTCTCCCTAGGTGAAGCCTGCATCCCACAGCTGGTCAACATGGGAGCTCCAAAGCCCCAAAGGCTGGGACCCCTTATGCAATTTGGATCCAAAACTCCTCAAATCAATTGGTTGAGGTCTCTGTTTAATCTGGCAGGTAGTTCAACTCCTTCTGCTCCATTTTGATCATTTTACTCTGTGACATGTATCCTGGAAAGCTTAGGATAGCTCTCCTAATTTACCGTAATGAGATATACTAGCATGAGAACCCCAATCCAGATATACCTAAATTAGTACACAGTTAAAATCAGCGAAATTTTGTGGATGCCATGAAGAACCCATTTAAGAATGATGTAAACTCTCAAGTGTACCACTAAGACAGTCATGGAATATCCACTAAATGTTAATTTGGATTTTTTTTTCATTTTTTCCAGTTTTCCTAAGAAATAATTGAAATATGCCACTTTGTAAGTTTAAGGCATAAGGTTAAATCATAATGGTTTGATTTACGGAAAAAGTACCACAATGGGTTCAGCTAACATCCATCTTCCCATATAAACAGAAAAGAAAGAAGAAAGAAAACAATGAAAAAAGTTCTTCTTATGATGAAAACTCATTGGATTTACTCTCACAACAACTTTCTTATATTGCCTTTTCCAAGAACTGAAAAAAGTCATTCTCTTTGTACCACCACACTATAGTAGCTTTAATTGGCTCTGTACTCATACTTCTAAGTAATTTCAGGAAATCTAATATTTTTAATATATACTAGTGATGATTCTATTCTAAAATAAATACATGTTTATGAAATAGAGTTATGTGCTATGAACTAAATTGTGTCCTTCAAAATTTATAAGCTGAAGTCCTAAACCACAACATGGTGATTGTATTTGAAGATGGAGCCTATGGGGCAATAATTAGATTTAGATGAGGTCATGATGCTGGGGCCCTCATGATGAGATAAGTGCCCTTCTGAGAAGAGACACCAGAAAGCTCTCTCCCTTTGTACACACCCTGAAGAAAGGCCGTGTCCTTTTGGACCAAGGGATTGTTGTAAGCTTGAAAGGAAATCAGAAAAACAATGTGTATCTTTCTTTAATTAAGGTTTGTTTTGTTTCACAAATACCAGATATTATGAGAGCCATTAAAGCCCTTTAAAAGCATCTTCCAAGGCACCAAGAAGACATTAAAGGTACAGCCTCTATAAAAAGTTCAATGATAGTAATCTTTTCTATCCATGACTAATTGAATAAAACACCTCATTATAACCCAAAAGATAAGATTTAAAATTGGATTTTTTTTCTTTTTCACTTCCATCATTTCTTACCTTCCAAATTTGCTTCAATAAGCATGCTTTATCAAAAGATATAAATATGACATCACATTCATAGATATTATATCAATATAGACATAAACTTACAAGGGACAGAGAGAGAGATACTGAATAATTTTTTGAAATCTCTGAGAATCACTAGTGCTTCCCCACTGTGCTTGAATCTTTTCCAAATAGAGGGTTTTTTTTAAACAGAATTTATTAGAAGAAGAATATATCTACAACCTAATTAAAATAATTTTACCTCATTTGTTTTTACTTCCTCTCCTTCTGTTTAGGTGTAAGATCCCTGGCTTTTTGCCTGGCAACAAAATCCAGAATAGACAATATTCTCCTCATTCTGTCAATCACATTACAGTACTTAATTAATTTGTGACAATTGTGTAACTGTTATCAGTGCCATTGCTTTTGGAATCATGAAACTAGGCGGCAGTCAACTAATTATTAGAGTCTCAAAGCTTTAAGGGTGATGATCCCAGTTGCTAGTTTGGATTTTGTTTATTTAAAGAACTCTTCTGGTGCTCATATTTAAGGCTAAACATTAATTATTCACATTGGAGAGAGGAAGGTGGGATAAACATTCTGCACATCATTCAATATTGCTTTAGTCTGAAAGCCTTTTATTGCAATGGAGTGATTACTACTTTGTATTTTGAAGTGCAAATAGGTTATGCGAGTGAATTCAGCAGAATTTTATCCCTTTTTTAAAAACTCTGCACATGATGTTGTTATTAAAATGAGTGGGCAGGATCCACATATATAAAGGCTATCTGGAATAAAGTTAAAGAAAGTATGTTGTGCTTTTGTAAATTGTCTAAAATTTTTATATACTTTTCAGCCTATCACAATTCCTTTTCTAATTTCCTCACTATAAAATATTAGAATATTAAACTATATATTTAACAAATATTAGAAATAAACATTGGAATTATTAAATTATTATAAATTTATTCCAGAAGACTTTATTTCAGTTTTAGTTGTTATACTGACAAATTCAACTTCTAGGAAATAGGATATATTCTACTTTCTCTGCATCACACAGACACATGTACACTATTATCATGTTAAAAAATCACATCATGGATATATTTTTAAAAGCTGGAAAGAATAAATTGATGGAATATGTTATGTTACGGCAACTGTATTAAAGAATAATAGACCATTAAAAATATATTAAAAATATATTTTGAAAGTTACTGAGAGAGTAGAACTTAAAAGTCCATATCATACACACAAAATTTTGTAACTATGTATGGTGATGAGTGTTAACTAGACTTAACATTTTGCAGTATATACAGTATATCAACTTATGTTTTATGCCTGAAACTAATGTAATATGTCAATTATATTTCAATTAAAAAATGAATACAGTTTTTAAAAGAAAGATGTACTGAGTTCACTGACTCAAAATCTTTAAGATTTTGTTTCTTATCTGATGAAATCCAATTAAAATACTAGCAGACTTTTGTGTGTATGTCTAGAAACTGACCAACTTAAAGTTTTTGAAAGTTATATGGAAATGCAAAGGATCCAGAATAGTCAAAACACTCTTGAAAAAGAACAAAGTAGGATTTACCTGATTTAAAAACTTACTATAAATCTATGGTAATATAAAGAGATTTACATTGTCATAAGAATGGACAAACATCAATGCAGTGAAATACCACCTTGAAGTGGACCAGTCCATATATGAATAAAGGATGTTTGATCTATGTACTATGTACAGTTTTACAAGTAAAAGAAAAAAAATTTTTTTATAAGGGGTGCTGAAAAACTGGATATCTATGGGGAACTAAAAGAATCCTAACCTGTTCATTGTATTTGCAAAAAGTAATCCATGATAAATCAGAGTACTAAAATATAAAAGCTAAATTTCTAAAATGTTTAGTACAGGACATAGAAGAACATTTTATGATTGTAGGGTAGGAAAATATTTTTTAGACAAAAGATAAAGATGACTCACTAAAAAAATTAAAATATAATAATAATTTCAGACTTCATTAAAATTTAATATTTCTGTTCACCAAAAGACACCATTAATAAAGTTATATATATGTCATGTCATATATATACATGTGTGTGTGTATACGTGTGCATATATATACACACATATACAAATGGTACAAAAAACTAGACACATATGTGACAAAGGACTCACATACAGAACATATCAATAACTCCAACAAGCCAATAATAAAAGACAATATAAGCATTTAATAATGGTATAGACACTTCAAGACAAAATGGGAAAGGCAAATTTTCACCCCAAAACTTTATCAATATCCTTAGTCCTCAAGGAAAATGCAAATTAAAACAAGATTGAGTGATCTTTCGCTCACCAAAATGTCTAAAAACATGGGAAAAGATAAAACTGACAGTACCAAACTTTGGTGAAGTACCAAATTTTGGTCATGTGGAACTGGACCTATTTTAATTTGTGGGTGGAAATGCAAGATGGTACACCATTTTGGAAAGCTGTTTCATAGTTTACTATAAAGCTAAACATAGACCTACTATGTGTCCTGGCAATTCCACATCTGTGTATTTACCTATAAACTGGAAACAAAACAAATGCCCATCAGTGGAGAATATCATAGTCATACAATGAGCTACAAATCAGCAATGAAACTACAAACTGCTAATACACAAAATGACACTGATGAAGCCCAAGAACATTATGCTGAGCACACTAAGACAGAAAAAAACACATACTGTTTCTTTGTATATAAATTAAGTACAAGAACAGAAAAAATTAAGCTATGAATACAGAAATAAGGATATGGTTGCTTCCTGAAGGTGGGGCATTGATTGGCAAAGAACAGAGATTTTCTGGTGTAGAAATGGCGTGTATCTTGTTTTAAGGTGATGGTTGCTCAGATGTATGAAAAGTCACAATTTATCAAACTGAATGCATTAGATTTGTGTTTCATATACATAAACTGTACTTCAGTGCATAAATACACACAAAACTAAGGACAAATTAACTAGCAAGTAAGACACTGTTGTGAAATGAAATAAGGATACCACCTCTATCTGGTTTCAAACCCAATAATTGGTCAAGTGGCAATATCTTTGTGGACCTTAAGTGTTTTCTTTTAATCATAAAATGGGAATAATGATGCTAGAATTAGTGTGTGGCTGTGAGGACTACATGGGTAACATAGTGAAGTGTCAGGCATATTCAGCCACTCATTGTCCACCATTAATCTCATATATCTCAGTGAGTATAAAGTACATTCTGGAAGAATACACCTTGATTTATGATAGTTTATTCCAGCAGTACATTATAAGAACAATAATTCTGTCCTCTATAGCTCCCTTGGGATTACTGAGATGTTTTTATTAACTAGGTGCTACTGAGTCTAGGTGTTTCCTTCCTTCTCCTGGTTCCTATTTTTACCTCTGCTCTTCTTCCCATTTCTCCTCCTCCAGTTCCTTCCTTTTCCTCTTGCTCCACCAATAGTCATTTCAGATTTTGGGCTAACAACTATATAAATAAGTATGTATATAAATAAATTCAATTGTGATCATGGTCCAGAGAGAATGCTGCCAATAATAGGAGAGACAGTCCAAACTTAGAAGAGGAAGAAAGTAATTCTTGCCTAAAGAAAATAAGATTTATTTTAATCAGATGAGCAAACAATATTCATTCAAAGGCATTTGCTAAATTCCTAGATTACTTTATTGAGCCAAGAAGTCTTTTTGAAATATGGAGAGAATATAGATTGAAAAAGTACTTAAAAAGCTAAAAAAGAAAGAAAAAGAAAGAAAGAAAGAAAGAAAGAAAGAAAGAAAGAAAGAAAGAAAGAAAGAAAGAAAGAAAGAAAGAAAGAAAGAAAGAAAGAAAGAAAGAAAGAAAGAAAAGAAAGAAAGAAAGAAAGAGAAAAAACCATAATTTCTGCTCATAATTTTAAGGGGAAGAAGAAGCTGACTTGGGTAATATTAGGAGTTAAACTGAAGCACATTAAAAATTTTAGTTTATTTGAGCAAAAATAAATTCAAATCAAGCAGTATCCCATCTAACAGAAAGGAGTTCTAAAGAGTTATACAAAATGAAAGACATTTTTAGGCAGAAAGAAGTGGGCACAAGTAAGTTATTCTGACAGAAAAAAAAAAGTTTGATTATTACAAGATTACTTTCCTTTAGCAGACAGCCAGGTGTCTATCAGGCAGATTCCTATACTAATGTTGACCAATTTCTAATTGACTGGTTTAAGACTGGTAGTGTCTAAATTGTGATTAAGTTAAATAGGTTTGGTGACACAGGACTTAGCATAAGCAACTCCATTTTGGCCCCATTATCTTGTTTTTTAACAGTAATTAGAAACCAGTCATCTTAATTTTGATACCTTTGAAGTAATTAGGGTACATCCTGAAATAATCAATTTGCAATAATCTAGATGAATACAAGGTACTGGATAGAAAACAAACTTGGCTCCATGAGAAGTAAATCATGACAGACATTTGGTCTCTCTATAATTAACCGGCCACAATGATAAGTAACTGGCCACAGAACTTAGTGTGTTTATGTAAATATATACCTGGCTATTGTACACTTACAGAATTATTAGAAAACTGGTGGAAGGTATATACTAATGGTCATAAGTATATTAACTGATGTCACAATGTTTGCTTTTCAGTCTATTATTAGCACCAATGACATGCCACTTTAAAAAAATATGCTTATTATTGTGAATATAGATGAACAATGGCTTGAGATTGACAGTGGAAACAGACAAAATGCTGACCCTCTTTTGATTTTCCAGACACATGAATCAGAGAAAGTGGTTGGAAGAATAGTCTTGAGATAGATGTAAGAGAAATGATGCTGTTAGGGAAAGATGGCTTTCTGTTAGAGAGACAGAAGGTCAATATGCAAGAACCTGATTGTCATTCGTTCCAGAGACTATTGACTACTATTGAAAGGAGGGGTGATAGGGTGGTAATTATTCTAAAATGGGGTAAAAACTATCAGACTTGCATAGAAATAAAAATACAAGAGTAATTTATTGCTTTTAGAATCAGTTGCTTCTAAGAGTTAAGAAGTTAACCACTTAAGTGTTAAGAGTTAACAACTGTAAGAAATTCTAAATTCTTTATTATGAGTTGTCTCCCAAACTTTAATACTTATTAATATCAGAATCAGATTGTGTGTTTATAAAACTGATAGGTCTTTTGGTCCTACTTAAATTGAACTACTTCAAAATGTGTGAGAATGTGGTATTTAACCAAATTCCACAGGAAATTCCTAATAAATCAATCATAGGGAAACTAAAGTTAGTCTGGGGTGGGGGAGTGAGAGTTCTCTGAAAATAAAGACATAGGGAAGCTAAGCATGCTAACTAACTATAGCCAGGCTTAGAAAGTGACATTATATATTTGGATGCTATTATCTATTAGCTTTCTAGCACACATGTGGCTTCAAGAATAATGTGGAGAAAAATATGCAACTAAATAGTGGTTTATTCATTAACAGATTATGAAAGACCAGTGAAATGAAAATGAAGGAAATGCACCTACATGCAGCAACATGCATAAATCTTACAAATGTAAAGAGTGAATGAAACATACATGCAAGAGCACATGATGTATGATTTTGTTATGTAAGACTTTCTCAAAAAGCAAACTGATCTGTAGTCTTTATGGATTCATAGTTATATAGTAAATCCAATAAGAGAAAACAAGAAAGTGATTGCCCTAACAGTCTAGATAGTGACTACATTTGGGGAAAGGTGGGAGTAGATACTGATCAGGATGTTAAATGAAGGACTTTTTGGGGTTCTGTCAATGTTTCTTTTTTTTACTTATTTGGTGGTATACTGGTACTCACTGTGTGATAAAAATATTGAGCATGAAAATAATAGTGGTAGTGGAGATATTTCCACAAGTCAATCATACTAATAATAATGTTGAACATATTTTGAGTTACTATTGGATCTTCTAAAAAGATGAAAAGTCAGTCCAAAATCAGTATGGACATTGGAGCCTGCTATTGAAATAAAAAGGATTTCCATATGTGATAGCACATTGACTACATGAATTTTAGTTCCTTTTTCCTTCCCTCAGATGTAGTGGTGTATTAATGCTTATGACGAAGGTGTAGTATGAAAAAGTGTTGGTAGTATTCATATACTTACTCCAATATATCTGCTTATCCATAATAGTGTACAGGACAAACTTAGAACAAACCAAAAAAACAAAGCCCAAAAAATGAAAATGCCTCCCCATAATATCCACTCTTCAGGGAATATACTCATATGGGTATCTGTTTACACACACTGTGATTCCTCATATAGACTTCCAGAATACCAGATGCTTCTGGAAATTATGCACTGAATTACAGGTGAAAGAATAGCTGCCACCAAAGGAAGAAAAAAAAAGACTTGCACATTTATAGAACAGAAGCTGACATGGACCTTTTTGAAGGTTTGAAAATGTCCAGTAGACTTTTTAATTAAAAAATTGTGCTTGCCTTTGCACTTCAGTGTTCCAAAAAGAACTAATACAGTTAAGAACTGAAATAGTGTTATCTACTCTTGGCAAGATTTACAACCGGTTTTTGGGACCCTGGAGGCTCAAATATTTCAGTCAAACAGCATGCTAAAACTCTGAACACTGATCTCAGCTTCCAGATTTAGTTACTAGTAAGTGGAACACTTGGATCTAAGTAATTATTATACATGGATATCACATATCTGGTATAATCTAAATGTAAGGAAACTATAAGTAAGAAGAAAGAATAAGAATAATTCTGTGCTCTAATCAGACACTGACATCAATTCAACACAGAATCAACACAGACACAAACATCAATCACAGGACCTAAATTCAAGAATCATACCTGGGTGTGAGAACATGAATCAAGGGAATTAAGATAAAACAAAGCTATGAGGTTTTATAAAGAAACACATGGAATGCAGACTGTGTTCTAGAGTGCCATATGTACCTTTATTGGATAATCTAAAAACAACCCCAGAGCTGTGCCTAATTGCAATCCCAGCAACTCAAAAGAAAAGATGACTGGAAGTAGAATTTGTCTTCTGTATTAAAATGATCCTTCATTGTGTTGCCTTTTTATTTGAAAAAGCAGAGATTCAAATCATTTTAGGCTGTCCTCAAGTCCTATTAACCAGTTTCCGTACTGCCTCTGAAGGAAGCATTGATATTTATTGGTTTTACCAATTTAAAAATAATACACCATGAATGTATTAATTGTAAAGAAGCTCAAATTTTCTGTTTCTGGCAGATGGTAATAAATTGGACATTTTCTTTCTCTTAGCCCCAGTTTCCTCATGGAGATTAAACTCCTGATATTTGAAAAATAAATGCTGAGTTATTGAAATTGTCTATAATATACCGTAGTGACAGATTACTTAGATCAATTTCCTGTTTGGCACAATAATTTCACTTCTAAGACTCTAGATAGAGAAATGAGATATACAGTAAAATTTACTTATTTATTCATTTTGTTATTATTTATAATAGTAATCAAACAAAAAAACTGGAAACAACCCAAATGTTCAAATAATAGGATTTTTTCACATAAATAAAATATATAAATGTTAGGCAGAAAAGTAGATATGAGCAGGTGAGGGAGAATAAGGCCAGTAAAGACCACCAAATGGGACTCAAAAGACTTAGCCAGATAAAATTCACAGAGTCAGCGCCCTTTGCAATATGAATTCAATCCACATGCTTTGAATCTGGGCTGACCTTGAGACTTGCCCTAGATAATGCAGGTGAGATAGGGCAGAGACATGACAGAAGCATTATGATTAATTTTCCTAAAAAGGCTGAGATGGGAATAGCATAGTGGGAACAAGAAGGACTTGAGGCTAAGAGTAGAGAGTTGGGGGGTTAGAGTCCTAACATTCTTTGTTAATCAGCCACTAACTTATCTTAAGGCAAGGCAAGCAGTCTTAACTGATGTGTTCCCAGTACTTGGGTGTAGCCACTAACTTAGAGAAAAGCAAAAGTGTGTCCTTCAGAATCACCCAGAGAACCAGCTATAGACAATGACATGCTGTCTCTCACCAGAGATAGGCATCATGAGACTGCCTAACAAGCCTACCCCCTCCCACCCCGACTCTACCTCTATCCCATTCTTGAAACTCCTTATAAGACAGAATCCCAGCTTTCAGGTGTGCATCTTCTTGAGGTTGCCCGCACTCCCCCTTCTTTGAGTGTGCACCTTTTAACTTTAAATAAACATCTCCCTGCTCAACTTATTGTGTTTTGTCTCTGTGCTCTTCCAGTGGTAAGTGTCCTTGTTACTTCTATTTCATTTTATTCTCTAGGATTAAGCACAAGCCTTCACTATGTTTCTTACTCAGCTCAGATTAGTAGGGAGGGACTGCTGAGGGCTTGCAAGTTCCCATCACCTGGGTAACGTGGATGGAACTGTAGCTATATGATCATGCTCATTAGTAGCCTGCCTGAAAATCTCCTTTATCTGCCTTTCAGAAGTTCCCAGAACATAATCTAACTCCATCTAGTGTTCTGTGGTTCCCCCAAATCCTGGGATGGTAGGGACTTAGTTCCCACACCATGCAGATCCAAGCAGACACTGGACATTGGGTGACCCTGGCTTTAGGAGTTGGCAATGGAGGTGCCCTATGCCTAGAAGAAATTTGATAAACTTCCCTTATCTCTGTTCTTCCTTTCTCTTTGCAGCCTGCAAGGCAGTGGCCATTCCTTGCTACTTTTGCTTTAATGAATTTCTTCCTTACCTTGTACTCTGACTTCTCTGTCTCTCTGAATTGACCTCATCCCCAACATAAACACCAAAAGAATATTATGTATCTATTAGAATTATAGTGTTTAATAATTTTTACAATGAGGAAATTATTTCATTTGTAATAAACATACATACATATTTATGTCTTCTTGATAGAAGAATGTACAATGAGGTTAACTGATAAGGAAAATAACATTTTTCAACATGGCCAATAGGGCTAAGAGGAGAATCTCAGCCCCCAACTTGGGACCCTTCCAGCTTCTTCTTCCGCTCTGCTTGCCGTGTGCCAAAATGCCACATATACAGAAGTAGAAAAGTATAAATTGCTCCCTGTGCCTGTGCTTGGGGCTCAGATCTTTGGAGATCACTCCCCTCTGAGCCTGACGGTGTGAAATACACCTCCACCCTCCAATACCTCCAAGTGTCACTTGGTTCTTCTGTTGAGCGATCCAGTCCAAGTTCCATAACATTTGGTTCCCTGACTGGAAAACCCAACCGCACTGGCCCATTGTTGCCACCGGTTTGGGGCAATGGCAAGGTGGGGACAGAACAAGCAATTGTAACAGAGAAGGAGCACCCTGCCTAATCTTTCAGCAGTCTCCCACCTGGTCATCTCAGACCGGCCCTGCTCCGCTGTTCCCGCCAGACTCCAGGAGACTTGGCAGGTGTGGACCTGGTTCCGATGTCAGATTACAGTAATGCCTGGGGTCCCTGACCCAGTCAGACCCACCCGTCAGGGCATAAGGAGAGCCTGATCACCTCCCAGAGACCTCTTAGATGTCTCACAGGTAGGGACTCTCAGGGAGGGAATGTTTAGAATCTGGTCTGAGTGTGTCAGTGATTGTGCAGAGTGACTGAAACCATTCAGTTTGCTCTGAATCTGTGGTTCCACAGCCTGTGCTATGGAATCCGACTGGGCCCTTTGCCATATTCACGGTCAGCCAGCAAGACATAACAGTGACTCAGCTTCGGCCGACCTGGACCGAGACTTTTATGTGTGCACATTAGTCAAGGCTGACCAAATTCTCCAAGAGGAGAGCGAACAGACAGGCACCTGACCGGTCTCCTATCTGAAGGAGGCACCCCTCCCTTGTCTGCCTTCACGGTACCTTCTCATGGAAATGTCATGGGGTCAGGGCAGAGCAAACCCACAGTTCTCGAGACCATGATAAAAAAATTTCAGGAAGGGATTTCCAGGGAACTATGGAGTAAAAATGGCCCTGGGAAAGTTGAAAACCTTGTGTGAATCCGAATGGCCCACCTTTGGCATAGGATGGCCTTCGGAAGAAACTATAGATGTCCCAGTGGTTCACCGAGTCTGGCGGGTAATCGCTGAAGATCCAGGTCACCCTGATCAGTTCCCATACATTAACTCCCGGTTAGGAGTTGCCCAAACCTTTCACCCTTGGGTGCCATTTGCTTGCAACAGGCAGGGACAAGTAGGGTCTTAGTCACCTCAACAAAGGAGCCTACAAAAGACCAACAGAAGTCTGAGCTTCCACAGATTGTTGCTGGTGACCCAGAGAAAGAACCAATATTGGCCCCACCTTACGTGCCCCCAAAGCCATCAGCACCCAGCCCCCCGGTCCCAGACACCCTGCTGCCATCAGCCTTCCCACCAACTCCAGAACCAGTGGACCCACTCTCCCCCGGACCAGCAGCCAGACTGTGCCCTCAACCAGGTACCGGCACCCTTCAGATGCCAGTACAAGAGACGTGGGAGCCTGCAAGGTGTGATGAAGATGGGACCATCCAGCCTGGCTGGTCCATGCTTTACTATCCACCATTCTCTATGACTGACCTCCTCAATTGGAAACACAACACCTGTCATACTCAGAGAAGCCACAAGCCCTGGTGGATCTCATGGAATCCCTCTTCCAAGTCCAATGGCCAACCTGGGAAGACTGCCAACAGCTTCTCTGAACCCTATTCAACATGGAAGAAAGAAGGTGGATTATGAGGAGCCTGCCAAAACCTGTAAGAACACATGCCAGCTGAGGTCCTTGATCAGGGTGTGTGGGCTGAAATCACTGTTTCTGAGGAGCGCCCTGGGTAGGATTTCACCATGACTGAGGGAGGGACAGCACCAGATCCACCAATATCAGGCAGCCCTCCTCCAGGGGATCAAAGCTGGGTCCAAAAAGCCCATGAACATGACCAAAATCTCTTCAGTCACTCAACAGCCAGGAAAGCCTCCTGGGGACTATTACTAGAGGTTGTGTGAAGCTTATTGCATCTATACCCACTTCGACCTTGAGTCACAAGAGAGCCAACAAATGGTCAGCACCTCACTCACGGCCCAAGCTGCCCTGGATATCAGATGGAGGCTCCAGAAACTTGAAGCCTTCACCAGAATGAACATCACCCAGCTGACTGAAATTGCCAACAAAGTATGTATGAACAGAGAAGTTCAGGCCAACAGGGAGGGTGAAAAATGAATGAAGAGAAAGGTCAGCCTCCTGGCAGCTGCCCTAAAGGGAAGAGATGACCAAAAGGCAGAAAGAAACTGGCCGCCAAGAGGGGGAAAGCCTAGGACACCCCTAGCCAGGGACCAGTGCACTTACTGTAAAGAGAAGGGGCATTGGAAGAATGAACACCCCAACTGAGGCAAAGCCCCGAAGGCCAGTCACTACCAAGAAGAACCTCATGGGGAGAAGCTCATTGGCTTGGCAGGAACAGACTCAGATGGACAAGGACTGGGCTCTCTTACTCCCGGCCCCCATGAGCCCATGGTCAAGATGAAGGTGGGGGGCCAAAGCATGACTTTTATGGTTGACACAGGGGCAGAACACTCTGTGGTCATCCTCCTGTAGCACCCTTCAGTGAAAGGACTGCAACTATTCTCAGAGCCATTGGGACAAAAGCAGTTCAGTAGCACTTCTGCCAAGCATGTCATTGTGAACTTGGGGGCCACAAGGTCTGACATGAATTTCTCTACCTACCTGAGTGCCCCATTCCCCTCCTTGGCTGAGATATACTCTTGAAACTCAGAGCCCAAATAACTTTTGAACCAACTGGATGCACCAGCCTCAAACTAAATCCTAGGCAAGAAGAGCCAGGGTCCCTCATATTGGCAATAACAACACCCAGGAAAAAGGAATAGAGGCTAGCTATTTTGTGTCCAGGTCCCCTCCAGCAGCCCACCTGAATTCAGAGCTGCCTTCCCCTCATTATAGGCTGAAGATAATCCACGTGGACTTGCCCATAACTGAGCCCCTGTCATTGCAGAATTGATTCTGGGGGCCCAGCCACAGAGACAGCCGCAGTACCCCCTTTCACAAGAGGTGAAAGCAGGAATCCAAAAACACTTGACCAGATTCAAAGAAGCAGGCATTCTAGTCAAGTGCCTGGATCACCCCACTCCTCCCAGTTAAAAAGCCAGGAGGAAGTTACCAACCAGTTCAAGACCTGCGAGCCATCAACAAGGTGACTGTTTTTTTGCACAAGGCAGTCCCAAACCCATATACCCTCCTCAGCCAGACCCCGGGGTCTGCCAAATGGTTCACTTGCCTAGATTTAAAGGATGCCTTTTTCTGCCTCTGAATGGCCCCCCAAAGCCAGCTCTTATTTGCCTTTGAATGGACTGAACCGGATACAGGGTGGCCGATGCAGTTAACATGGACGCAGCTTCCACAAGGGTTCAAGAACTCATCCTCTCTCTTTGGAGAGGCACTGGCTGCAGACCTTGCCAGATTTCCGAGGGAAGCCAGGCGCTGTGCCCTCCTCCAGTACATAGATGACCTCCTCCTTGCCAGTGACACCCAAAAGAACTGTACAGAGGCCACGAAGGCCTTTCTGCAACTCCTGCCAGATTTGGGATAATGAGTCTCATGGAAAAAGGCACAAATATGCCAGCAACAATTCCGGTACTTAGGCTTCCTCCTCACCCAGGGGAAGAGGGCACTAGGGCCAGAGAGGAAAAGAGTCATCACCTCCTCACCCCAGCCCCAGACAAAGAAGGGCCTATGAGAATTCCTGGGGGCTGCAGGGTTCTGCCGAATCTGGGTTCCTGGGTTATTGGCAATGGCAAGACCCCTCTACAGCCTCCTAAGGGGGGCCAAGACTGAAAGCCCTCTGTCTGGACAGAAGAGGAAAAAGCTGCCTTCCTGGAAATAAAGGCTGCTTTAGGACAGGCACCAGCCCTAGGCTGCCAGATATAGAAAATCCCTCCAATCTTTTTGTACATGAAAAGGAAAAGGTGGCCCTCGGGATCCTCACACAGACTGTGGGCCCCTGGCAGTGGCTGATCACCTACCTGTCAAAGAGACAGGGCCCAGTTGCTGCAGGATGGCCACCATGCCTCAGGGCACTAGCAGCCACAGTTCTACTCATTAAGGAGGCAGACAAACTTACCCTCAGACAGAACTGAATGTCAAGGTCTCCCATGCTTTTGTATCCCTCACAAACACACAGGGACACCACTTCCTCTCCATTCTTGGCTAGTACAATTCCAAAGGCTCCTCTGTGAAAACCCACAGGTCCCTCTTGAAATAGTACAGACGCTGAATCCAGCAACTTTCCTCCCTACTGAAGAGAAGAAACCAGATGATGACTGTTCTGAGGTAAGTGACGAAGTCTATGGAGTTGGCCAGCTGGCAGATGAAGCAGCTAAAGCAGCAGCCAGTAAGGAAATAGGTGAAGCTCCTTCCTTCACCATGGCCCTAATGCCCCCAGTGAAGGCCCCTCCACCCAAGTATACTGAAAAGGAGAAAGACTGGGCCATGGCTGAAGGAGCTGCCCTAACCAAGAAAGGGCGGTGGATGGTGCCCGACAGATGCATCTTTGTTCCAACTGCAACCGGAAGGCATCTACTCAGTGAGTACTACAAGCTCACCCACCTAGGAAAGACCACACTGGAAGCCCTCCTCAAGAAGCAATACTACATCAGCCAGTCGCCAGCACTGTGCCGGGCAACAAGTGAGCGGTGCGTGACTTGTGCCAGGAATAATGCTTGATATGTGCCACGACCCCCTCCAGGTGTCCAAAGGACAGGAGTTGCCCCCTTTGAAGACCTAGAAATAGACTTCATAGATAGCCAGCCAAGCAGAGGACCCAGATACCTCCTAGTGATAGTGTGTACATACTCTGGTTGGGTCGAAACCTTCCTGACCAAGACAGAATGAAGTTGAGAGGTAGCCAAAGTTTTCCTAAGGGAGATTGTACTACCCCAGTTTAGCCTACCATCTACAATCCACAGTGATAATGGACCTGCATTTGTAGCAGATGCAGTACACATTTTAACCAAATCTCTCAACATCACCTGGCAACTCCACACCACCACACTTTCTTCAGGGAAAGTAGAGCAAATGAATCATACCCTCAAGGGAACCCTAGGCAAGTTCTGTGAGGAAACTGGTCTCCCATGGCCAGACCTACTACCCCTGGCCCTTCTGCATGCCCACTGCACACTTCAAGCACAATGTTTTTCCCCTTTTGAACTAGTGTATGGATGGCCACCGCCGTGTCTGGGAAGCCTTACAGGGAACTTACCCCAAATATGGATAAGGGGGTAAGGGAACAGCTCCAAGCCTTAGAAGCCACCCTAAATGAGCTACAACAACATACCATAGAAAGAGCCCTGTTCTCCTTGGGGACCCCAGTACATTCCTTCCAGGTAGGGGACTCAGTCTAAGTCAAAGACTGGAGAAAAGACCCCCTCAGGCCTCAGTGGACTGGGCCCCACATTGTTGTTCTAACCACCCCTACTGCCTTCAGGTTTCAGGCATCACTCTGTGGGTCCATCATTCCAGAGTGAAGAAAGCACATCATCCTTATGAAGAAATGCATCAGTGGAGAGCCCAGCCAGACCACAAGAAACCCCTCCACCTCCATGTCTGATGAGAACCCACTGACTGAAGGACATCTACACACCATGGTTTCTGGCCCTTGTTGGTGTGGGATCCCTTATCCTAGGCACTGGACTCTCTGCTGCCACCCCTTCTGATTGGACTGTCCCCCACAGAATTGCCACTGCCACTACTTATTGGGTGACCGTAGGATGTGTTGTTGTGTTTACTTGCTTACATACTTTCTTTCCCTTCCCTTCCTCCCCCTCACTCCTGGGGAATCTTAGTGTGCTTGCAAAAAGTCATATAAATGGTGGACTGGGATCAGTGCCTATACCTACATGCCCACCATATGTTATAATAACAGGGCCACCCTTTGCCTTAAAGATGGGAAAAAGCACTGGACTAGAACCGTAAGTAAACAGGACTCAGACTGGGCAATAAGGGGAAGAAAGGGATCCACTGTCGGCTGGACCTACCTCACCCATATTGGAATGTCTGATGCAGGGGGTAGTTCAGGGTCAGGCACGAAGGGACAGGTATGAAAGGTCAAGCAGGCCCTAAAGGCACTGCATGAAGGGTCAGCTTACTGCAATATTGACCTCTCAGGACTCCAACAACTAACTCAAACCCTAGCCCCTACCCATCAAGTCAACCAGGTCATCACAGCAGCCTACGAGTTGATTGGAAACATCAGCGACCATATACAAGCCTGCTGGCTTTGCTTGCCCTTAACTTTCAGGAACTATAGTGGAACCCCAGTGCCCTCATGCTGGAGCTCCACTCAGGCAACCGAAAATAATACAGCGCAGAACCAGACCGAACTAATTGGCCCAGTAGCCTACAACAGCCAGCTCCAACCCACCACAGACAACATAACATGCCTGACCAACTCAAAGGCAGGTAACATTAGCTATGGCTCCATCCCAACCCAGTTGTGTTCCAAAAACTACACCACCAATTAGTCAGAAACTTATTGTCATCCCCCTGCCCAGGAATTTTTCTCCTGTGCAGAAGTACCACCTTCTGATGCCTCCAGATAAACTGGACAGGTTTATGCATGCCGGTCTTCCTCACGCCTGACGTGTCTGTCCAGTCTGACCAAGAGGTCGAGCAAGCTCTCAGCCCCTTCCAAGGATACAAAAGCAGGCGGCTCTAGGCATGGTTTTTGGGGGTATGGAAACACGTGAAGGAATTGGAGCAGGGGCAGTGAGCTTAGGCTCTTTGCTCGATTTTTATCACAAACTTTCTCAAGAACTAAACAAGGACATGGAAAATGTTACAGACTCCCTCCTTTCCCTGCAAGGTCAGACTCATTTGCTTGCGGCAGTCTCCAAAACCGATGAGCCCTAGACCTGCTCACGGCTGCTGTGTATTCCTAGGGGAAGAGTGCTGTTATTATGGGAACCAATCAGGAATAACAGCCACAAAAATCAAAGAACTAAAAGAAAGAGTATCAAAAAGGAGAAAGGAATTAGAGACAGGGGAGATGTTGGAACTCAGCCGGTGATCCTCCTGGTCTCTCCCACTGGCTGGGCCCCTCATCTCCATTCTCCTCCTCGTCACTATAGTCCCCTGTGGACTAAATGTCCTCATAAAGTTCATAGGAAACTCTGTTACACATCGAGCCACCCCTCGCACAGGGGCTCTGCAAGGCTCTCGGCCTGTCATAGATCAGGATGATGCCCCCTGAAAACCAAATGTTTAAGAGCGGCATCAGTGGGGGAGTGATAAGTAAAATAACATTTTTCAACATGGCTGATAGGGCTCACAGGAGAATTTCAGCCCCATCCCCTTGGGACCCTTCCGGGTTCTTCTTCCACCCTGCTTGCTGTGAGCGCCAAAATGCCACATACACAAAGTAGAAAATTCTTCACCTGGCCTGTGCTTGGGGCTCAGACCTTTGGAGATCACTCTCCTCTGAACCTGCCAGTGTGAAATAAACCTCCCACCCTCCAAGACCTCCGAGTGCCATTTAGTTCTTCCATCAGGCGATCCATTCCAGGTTCCATAACAACTATAGATGCAATTTCTGAATTAAAACATATACCCTTAATAATTTCTTAAATTCACAAATTTGTCCGTAGATAAACTATAAAGTTTTCCCTAAGCAGCTCTGTGCTTTGCAGAACTAAAGGACAATCTTTCCACCCCCTCCATGGATTAAGAGCTTGGTGGGGGATCAATAATTTCTAATTTGTTAAGATATTGCAAGTGCCCACCATTTGCTAAAATATAGCAATGCTTTAAGGAATTTAATCATGTAAGAATTCAGAATCTATCAATTTAAGAAAGTTGATGATTTTAGATACAATTTATTTGAATAATGAAAAGGTACATCTTCAGCCTTTCAACTTTTTCAAATTTTTTGGGTCTGGCTGTTTTGGAATTTTACATATATAAAGAACTCTCAATATTCAATAGCAAGCAAGATACAAACAAGATGGATAAATGACAAAAGACACTTTACAAAATGGATAGACACATGAAAAATACTCACATGAAAGAAACTTCACTAGCCTTTAGAAAATTGCAAATAAAAACCACAATGAACTATAGGTGTTCATCTATTATAATGAAAAAATAAATAAAAACAAACAGGACAATACAAATACATTGTGGTGTGTAGGCAAGAATCCAGAGTAACCAGAACTCCCAAATAAGGCCTGTCAGAATGAAAAAATGGTACAGCTACTCTGGAAAATATTTTGGCATTTCTTATAAAGTTAAACCTACATTTATTACAGGAAATGGTATTAACACTCCTAGATGTTTACTCTTAAAAGATTTAAACTTATGTTTACACTACAATCTGTACATGAATGTTAAAAGCAGCTCTATTTATAAAGTTGCCAAAAACACCCAAAAACTGGCAACAACCCAAAAATGCTTCCCTAGGTCAGTGCCTAGGGTATGGATGTAGTACATTCATGCAACAGAATATTACATAACAAAAAAGGAAATGTTAGTAACATTCAACAACACTGCCAGATATCAAAGGGATTATGCTGACAGATAGAAGCCAGTTTCAAAAGCCTGCATGCCACATGATTATGGGAAAGGAAAACTACAGCAACAAAGATAATCAGTGGTATCCAGAGTATAGAGGACAGTGAAGGGGGTGTCTTCAAGGGGACTACACAAGCAAGATTTTTGGTGATGGAATGGCTCTACATCCTGTTTGTGGCCTTGGTTACATATACCTATATGTACTGAAATGCCACAGAACTGTAAACCCTGCTTCAATGTATGTTATTTTAAAGGTGAAATAAAAATATATATTCTTTGACAATGAATTTATAAATTTGTCAACACCAAGAGTTTTAAGCTTAATAAAAGAGACTAAGAAGGATTAAAAAATATTTACACAAGTACTGAATTATATTGCTGTGATAGAGTTCTCAATAATACATATTTGATTTCTTTTTTTCTGCTCTATAAGACCTTCATATCAAAAATATACTTGATATGTTTTTCCCAAGGTAATTTTATTTGGATGCTTTGTATTATGTAGATTTTTAATACTATGTTATAACTGTGTTTTTATGCTATAAGATATTTCCAGAATTTCATGAAATCAGATCTATGAATGTGTGGGATAGCACTTTACAATCCATGAAATATCATGTGATTATTAGGATCCTTTTGATAGAAATTATAATAAAGAAGAATTGGTTGAGATAATCAAATCCTCTCAAAAAGATAATTTGTGGACACCTTAGAGTTTTCAACAGAGGCTATGTGAATGAACTATTTCAAATCTAGAGTCTTACATTTCCATAATTCCATCTTAAGATATAGTTCTACTTTCTTAAAACTCTATATTAAATTTATTAAAGCCCTTGTGGGTTTTCCTCTGATATTTTCTTAAGTAGGAGTGCTAATACTCTAATTTAACCCAGGACTACTCTGGGTGTGAAGCTCTGCTTTATCTGGAGTCTTTGGCGTTATTTTGGTAAATATCTGGAAACCGATAAAGAAATCTTGATATTCATTCAACTGCAGGTAGATAAAATCATCCCCCTGCTCTTAGAGGTGTTAAGAAACAATACTAATCATATTGTAGTGGCTATTATAAGGCAATAAGATTAAAATAATGATATTTAATTATAGAGTGTTTTATATGTATTAAGTAACTTAACAATGATCCTATGAGTTGGTATTATGACCAATTTACAAATGAAAAAGTTATGATTCAGAGAGGTTAACTGATCCACAGCTAGTGAGTAGGACACTGAAACCCAAGGAATCTGATTCCAGTCTTTATGCTTCACAGTATCAAGAGGAGATAATGATTCATGTGAATGGAGAAATTCTCAGGTTGACTTTTAGATAACAATGATATTAGTGATTATTGAATTTTTGTTATAGCCTAAACACTATGAGTAATTTATATATGTTACCTGAATTAGTGTTCATAGGAACCATCTAAACTCGATGCAATTATCTATGTAGAAATTTAGGAAGTTCAGTAATGTGTTGAGTTGCATTATGAATTGAATCTGGTTTTGTGAGATAAAAAGCTCATACTCAGCACTAAAATAACTCCAAAATAAGAAATTTATTGTCTCCTCAATCTTTTAGGACAAAAGAGAATCTCTTTTCAAAATGTCTTTTTGGAATTGCAAAGTAATGCCTGGCCCACTAATTTTAAATATTAAAATTATTTAAGCAGGCTGGTGCACACCAGCTTGGCCAATACAGTAGGAATTCCCTGGTGGGTGAGGTATGGAGGTCCCAGGTGGCATTGCTATTCATACCAGATCACACTAAAGTGAATGGAGAGAAAGCTATAGGCATAGCCAACTTCATGGGCTTGCAGCCTGTGCAACTGTACAGGGCTCTGTGATCAAAAATGCCCCATGCTTGGTTTAATGAACTGTTGTTACCATCTCAAAATTCTTAATAGTTTTATCACTGAACTTGAGTTTGGCAAGTAAGTCCAATGGGAAGATGAAGCATGAGCAGGAGAGAAAGCACAGTATGTGTGCCCTCCACCACTCACTGCTGATACATTCACAAGTAGCATTTGTGATGTCCCATGAGCACAGAATGCCAGTGGATCCTAATGCATCGAGTTTTATTGAGACTCAAAGTAAGTTCAAGGTGTGTCTTGTCTACAACTGCATCAGCGGGAGGACTGAACAACTGACAGGCCATGCTTCCCATCTGAACCAGAACTAGTTTTGAAGGTATAGACAGAAGGAAATGGCATTCTAAGAAACATGAATGTCCAAGGAACTCTATATATCCTTCTTTATTCATGTTACTGACCCATGTTTCCAACGATTTATGACACAGAAGGAGAAAGAAAACGAGGGTAGCCCATACATCTATTTCCTTTCTTAGTAAGCTGATGGAAGAAAGTGTTGTAAAATGCATGTCAATCAAGAAGTAAAACAAAGACAGTTAAGTTTTGCAGTGTTTTACTGTTCAGTTAAGAAAAACTACATCTGTGTATTTGAGCTCTAGAATACAAAGCGAGTAGTTTTGGTGATGCCATATACAAGTTAAATGCTCTTTTTTTGCATTTAAAACTGGCATTGCACAGTATGAAGATGAACAATAAATTACAAATCAATAATGTAAAATTATATGGTTTTACTTAGAATACTAGTTAGCAAATAAAAAAACCACCAAAAACACCATGACAAGTTGAGCAAGTAACCTCAAAAAAAAAAGGAAAAGTATATTAGTATCTCTAACAGAACTTTTTCCTGCTTTTTGAGCAAGGCACCCTATGTTTTCATTTTGCCTTGGATCTCACAAAATATTTAGACAGGTTGTCCTAACCATTAGCTGTAGCAGTGATCTCTATTTCCATGGAACCAAGGATTTCTTACCAAACTACACTGAAAGATAATTTCCTACCAGTGGCAAGAAAAGTGGCTCTTTAGTCACCCTGGTCTTTTAGTAAGGGGAGGTAATATTTTGTCTACTAGAGATCTTTGTTTTATCTGAAATGCAGTTGCCACTAATTCCTGTTACTGATTCCTAGAATAGAATAGTTAAACTGCTTCTCATTCTTCTGAGGCTCCATCACTGATTCCAGTCTCATTTGCAGCCTGGGAAGAAGCCTTCTGTTGATGGATTTCCCATGAACCCCCAAGGTTTAGAATGAAGCAAGAAGTGAAGAGCCACAACCCTTCCTTTCTATGTTCAGATTCCTCTCTTCACCTATTTTTGGTAGAATTCCTTTATGAGTTAAATGTGCCCTTAATCTCCTTTTAACTCCTTTGCTCCTAACCCCTCTCAAAATCATTTTGCTTTAAGAGAAGAAGAATTACAGACTCATCTTCTGAAATACACCGTATGGTAGACTACTTATTTTTTACTTTCTGCCATGAAGCAAGTGCATCCTCCTAAATACTAGTTCATCTTCCCAGGAACATTATTCACTATCAGGGAATTTTCAAAAATACTGCAGCAATTTTAGTGGCATTTAGCATTCCATCCTGAGACTTACAGTAGGTAGGTAGAGGCAATGATATTATTTGATTAACTGTATCCAAGTAAAAGTGTAGCAAGGTACAAAACCTGACTAGAAAGTAACTGTTTGGACCCACAGATCATATACCAAAAGTGTGTCTTATCATTTTGTACTAGAATTTAATAAAGAACTTTCATTTGAATATGTTAATTTATGTGGTTAATCTAGGCAAAGTTAAGCATTTATTAATGACATTTTTAATCAAAACAGAAAACTACATGAGAACATTAGTGTCAGTGTAGTACAATCCCTTGTCTTGTCTAAAACTCTCATCAAAGTTAATATTTCGCAGTTTAACAGCATTTTATTTTGCTATCATCTTGGTGGTAGGAGGGATCTTTCAAAGACTAATTACCATATTCCATGTTCAAAATTAATTTTGTCCAAAAAGAAAGTATCAGTAGAGGAGCCTCATAGGTATGTATCACCAAAAGGACCTCTGGCAACAATAGCAGGAGAGTTAGTATAATGAGGAATATATGATGATACAAGTAATGAGACTCAAATTAATGGAGAATCCACAAAAATGGATATTCTAAAGTAAAATTAGTGTATGGCAATTCTTAGATATCAGAAATTTAGAGAAATTGTATTTAAACATCTCATAAGTTTATTCTTTCACTAAATAATTGTGTATGCAGACACAAGCTGTGGGGTTCCTAAGAAATCTATCTAATATTTAAGTCTTCCCAAGTGCTCCAAACTCTTTAGTCTACCAAAATTACTTTATTGTTTAGAAGTAAAGGGTCAGTAAATAATATCAAGGACATTGGACTAACTGTGAATTTGAAGGTCATTCATTAGCCATAGTCAATAACATTAGTGTATGCTTCAAAGGGAAATGAGTCCCAAAAGATTCTTAAAAGGGAAACATTTAGACAGTTCTCCTATAAAACAATTTGCCAACAATATCGTCATCTAGCGATGATACAGTAGTGTAAGAATGACTGATAACTGACAATTAACAGGTTGCTCAACCTCTCTGACTTGAAAGTGGGAATAATTTGCAGAGTGAACGTGAAGACTAAATTGTTTAATGGGTGTGATATTACAAATACAAGTACCTATTTCATAATAACTTGAAAGTTTGATTCCTATTTTCACACCCTCCCAGACACATTTCCCTTAAACCATATGCTTTCTATTTTTTTCTTACTGATAACTTAGACATGATTTCTCTGATTTACTTACTTTTGAGTCTTTTGTTCTAGACTCTAACCATTACAATATTAGTACTTTTGTAGCTAACCTGAAAATGCTTGGCTTTGAATACCTTACTTGTTTGAGTTAAGTCAGGTCATGTATGTCTTGGACTTAGTTAAAACATACATCTTAGAATCACTCATGAAGTAAATATGTAAATAATTAATACAATAATCATGAGGCATGCACAAAGTGTCACTGATGCTTTTCCTTGTCTGCACTAAACCAAGGAAAGAAAATAGGCACATTTTATTTGATTACATGACTGAAGATAAATAAAGAGAAGGAAACATTTGACAATTGATCTTCAACAGAAATAATTCTTTAGGAAATCACAGAGCAGTAGACACTTTAATGCCCATATATATATATATATATATATATATATATATATATATATATATGTATATGTGATGTCTATAAATAGGTAAATATCTGGGGGGTGAGTGGGATAACAGAAACATAAAAAAGGAAAAGAAATAAAAAAACAAGTACAAAGATGATAGGAAATGACAAAATAAAATAGAGTGTAGAAATTGTATATATTTTCTCCAGACTATCATGTAGTACTTTACATGATAGCATCTGAAAGCCACAACTTCTTACCTATATGCCAAAAAATATAAACATACACAATCAATAATAAGAGAAACAGAACTATTGTTGATTTCAGTCATTTGGAAAGTGTTATATTTTCTATTAAAGATAAAACTAAAAAAGAACTCGGCAGGCTCAAAAGCATCTTTGAGTATTATTTGAAGTTTAGCATACCCTTGTGTTCAAATTGTTAATAAAGCATGTAGTGCGGTTTCTTAATGCAGAGTATGACAGAGAATGAAGGGTGAAAAATGAAAACAGGAAGTCACTTGTATATAGTGCTTTCTTGAAAGAGTTGCCCTTTCACAGTTTATTTTATTTTTTTATTTTGGTATCATTAATATACACTTACATGAACAACATTGTGGTTACTAGATTCCCCCAATTATCAAGTCCCCACCACATACCCATTGCAGTCACTGTCCATCAGCGTAGTTAGATGCTACATTATCACTATTTGTCTTCCCTGTGCTACACTGACTGCCTTCCCTGTGCACACCCCCCCCACATTATGTGTGCTAAACATAATGCCTGTTTTTCCCCTTATCCCCCCCTTCCAACCCATCCTCCCCAGTCTTTTTCCATTTGGTAACTGTTCGTGCATTTTTAGGTTCTGTGAGTCTGCTGCTGTTTTGTTCCTTCACTTTTGGCTTTGTTGTTATACTCCACAGATGAGTGAAATTATTTGGTACATGTCTTTCTCCACCTGGCTTATTTAATTGAGCATAATACCCTCTAGCTCCATCCATGTTGTTGCAAATGGTAGGATTTGTTTTCTTCTTATGGTTGAATAATATTCCATTGTGTATATGTACCACCTCTTCTTTATCCATTCATCTACTGATGGACACTTAGGTTGCTTCCATTTCTTGGCTACTGTAAATAGTGCTGTGATAAACATAGGGGTAATATGACTTTTTGAAACTAGGCTCCTGCATTCATAGGCTAAATTCCTAGAGGTGGAATTCCTGGCTCAAATGGTATTTCTATTTTCAGTTTTTGGGGAACCTCCATACCGCTTTCCAAAAGGTTGAACTAATTTATATTCCAACCAGCAGTGTAGTAGGGTTCCCCTTTCTCCACATCCTCGCCAACATTTATTGTTGTTTGTCCTTTGGATGTTGGCCATCCTGACTGGTGTGAGGTGATATCTCATTGTGGTTTTAATATGCATTTCTCTGATGATTAGTGATGTGGAGCATCTTTTCATGTGCCTGTTGGCCATCTGAATTTCTTCTTTGGAGAAGTGTCTGTTCAGAACCTCTGCCCATTTTTTAATTGGGTTGTTTGCTTTTTGTTTTTGAGATGTATGAGCTCTTTGTGTATTTTGAATGTCAACCCCTTATTGGATATGTCATTTATGAATATATTCTCCCATACTGTAGGATGTCTTTTTGTTCTATTGATGGTGTCCTTTGCTGTACAGAAGCTTTTTAGTTTGATTTAGTCCCACTTGTTCATTTTTGCTTTTGTTTCCCTTGCCCATGGAAATATATTCATGAAGAAGTTGCTCATGTTTATACTCAATAGAGTTTTGCCTATATTTTCTTCAAAGAGTATTATGGTTTCATGACTTACATTCAGGTCTTTGATCCATTTCAAGTTTACTTTTGTGTATGGAGTTAGACAGTAATCCAGTTTCATTCTCCTACATGTAGCTGTCTAGTTTTGCCAACACCAGCTGTTGAAGAGGCTTTCATTTCCCCATGGTATATCCATGGCTCCTTTATTGTATATTATTTGACCATATATGGTTGGGTTTATATCAGGGCTCTCTAGTCTGTTCCATTGGTCTATTGTTCTGTTCTTGTGCCAGTACCAAATTGTCTTGATTACTGTGGCTTTGTAGTAGAGTTTGAAGTTGGGAAGCGAGATCCCCCCTGCTTTATTCTTCCTTCTCAGGATTGCTTTGGCTATTTGGGGTCTTCTATGGTTCCATGTGAATTTTAGAACTATTTGTTCCAGTTTGTTGAAGTATGCTGTCAGTATTTTGATAGGGACTGCATTGAATCTGTAGATTGCTTTAGGCAGGATGGTCATTTTAAAATATTAATTCTTCCTACCCAAGAGCATGGGATGAATTTCCATTTGTTAGTGTCCTCTTTAATTTCTCTTAGTAGTGTCTTGTAGTTTTCATGGTATAGTTCTTTCACTTCCTTGGTGAGCTTTATTCCTAGATATTTTATTCTTTTTGATGAAATTTTGAATGGAATTGTTTTCCTGATTTCTCTTTCTGTTAGTTCATCCTTAGTGTATAGGAACGCAACAGATTTCTGTGTATTAATTTTGTATCCTGCAACTTTGCTGAGTTCAGATATTAGTTGTAGTAGTTTTGGAGTAGATTCCTTAGGGTTTTTTATGTACAATATCATGTCATCTGCAAACAGGGAGTTTCACTTCTTCCTTACCAATATGGATGCCTTTTATTTCTTTGTGTTTTCTGATTGCCATGGTGAGGACCTCCAGTACTATGTTGAATAAAAGCAGGGAGTGTGGGCATCCTTCTCTTGTTCCCAATCTTAGAGGAAAAGCTTTCAGCTCCTTGCTGTTAAGTATGATGTTTGATGTGGGTTTGTCATATATGGCCTTTATTATGTTGAGGTACTTGCCCTCTAAACCCATTTGTTGAGAGTTTTTATCATGAATAGATGTTGAATTTTGTCAGATGTTTTTTTAGCATCTATGGAAATGATTATGTAGTTTTTGTTCTTTTTTTTGTTGATGTGGAGAATGATGTTGATGGATTTTTGAATGTTGTACCATCCTTACATCCCTGGGATGAATCCCACTTGACCATGGTGTATGATTCTCTTGATGTATTTTTGAATTCGGTTTGCTAATATTTAGTTGAGTATTTTTGAATCTATGTTCATCAGGGATATTGGTCTGTAATTTTTTTGTCTGTGTGGTCTTTTTGCCTGGTTTTAGTATTAGAGTGATGCTGGTTTCATAGAATGAGTTTGAAAGTATTCCCTCCCCTTCTATTTTTGGAAAAATTTAAGGAGAATGGGCATTATTTTTCTCTAAATGTCTGATAAAATTCAGTGGTGAATCCATCTGGTCCAGGATTTGTTCTTGGGTAGTATTTTGATTACCGATTCAGTCTCATTGCTGGTAATTGGTCTGTTTAGATTTTCTGTTTCTTCCTGGGTCAGTCTTGGAAGGTTGTATTTTTCTAGAAGGGTGTCCATTTCTTCTAGTTTATCCAGTTTGTTAGCATATAGATTTTCATAGTATTCTCTAATAATATAATTCTTTGCATTTCTGTGGTGTCCATTGTGATTTTTCCTTTCTCATTTCTGATTCTGTTTATGTGTGTAGTGTAGATTCTCTTTTTTTCTAAGTAAGTCTGGCTAGGGGTTTATCTATTTTGTTTATTTTCTCAAAGAACCAGCCCTTGGTTTCATTGATTTTTTTCTATTGTTTTATTCTTCTTAATTTTATTTATTTCTTCTCTGATCTTTATTATGTCCCTCCTTCTACTGACTTTAGGTCTCATTTGTTCTTCTTTTTCCATTTTCAGTAATTGTGAATTTAGACTATTCATTTGGGATTGGTCTTCCTTCTTTAAATAGGCTTTGATTGCTATATACTTCCCTCTTAGAACTGACTTCACTTCATCTACAGAAGTTAGGGCGTTGTGCTGTAGTTTTCGTTTGTCTCCATATATTGCTTGATTTCTCTTTTAATTTGGTCCTTGATCTATTGATTATTTAGGAACATGTTGTTAAGCCTCGATGTGTTTGTGAATCTTTCTGTTTTCTTTGTACAATTTATTTCTAGTTTTATACCTTTCTTATCTGAGAAGTTGGTTGGTACAATTTCAATATTTTTTAATTTACTGAGGCTCTATTTGTGGCCTAGTATGTGGTCTATTCTGTAAAATGTTCTGGGTGCACTTGAGAAGAAATGTGTATCCTGCTGCTTTTGGGTGTAGAGTTCTGTAGATGTCTGTTAGGTCTGTCTGTTCTAATGTGTTGTTCAATGCCTTTGTCTCCTTACTTATTTTCTGTCTGGTTGTTATGTCCTTTGGAGTGAGTGGAGTGTTGAAGTCTCCTAGAATGGATGCATTGCATTCTATTTCACCTTTTAATTCTGTTAGTATATGTTTCACATATGTAGGTGCTCCTGTGTTGGGTGCATAGATATTTATAATGGTTATGTCCTCTTGTTGTATTGACTCTTTTACCATTATGTAATGTCCTTCTTTGTCTCTTGTGACTTTCTATGTTTTAAAGTCTATTTTGTCTGATACTAGTACTGCAACACCTGCTACTTTTCTCCCTATTAGTTGCATGAAATATCTTTTTCCGTCCGTTCACTTTTAGTCTGTGTAGTTTTTGGGTTTGAACTGAATCTCCTATAGGCAGCATATAGATGGGTCTTTTTTTTAAATTCATTCAATAACTCTGTGTCTTTTCATGGGTGCACTCAGACCATTTAAATTTAGGGTGATCATCGATAGGTATGTACTTATTGCAATTGCAGACTTTATATTCGCAGTTACAAAAGGTTCAAGGGTAACTTCCTTACTATCTAAGAGTCTATCTTAACTCAGCATGCTATTACAAACACAATCTAGAGGTTCTTTTTTTTCCCCTCTTTTTCTTCCTCCTCCATTATTTATATATTAGATATCATACTCTGTACTCTTTGTCTATCCCTTTTTATTACCTCTGGTGGCAGCTATTTAACTTTAGGAACACTTCCATTTATAGCAGTCACTCGAAAATACACTGTAGAGATGCCTTGTGGGAGGTAAATTCTCTCAGCTTTTACTTATCTGGAAATTGTTTAATCCCTCCTTCAAATTTAAATGATAGTCTTGCCGGATGAAGTATTCTTGGTTTGAGGCCCTCTTGCTTCATTGCATTAAATACATCATGCCACTCCCTTCTGGCCTGTAACGTTTCTGCTGAGAAGTCAGATGATAGCCTGATGGGTTTTCCTTTGTATGTGATCTTATTTCTCTCTCTGGCTGCTTTTATTTATTTATTTTAATATAATTTATTTTATTATCATTAATTTACAATTACATGTGCAATATTACGATTATTAAACTACCCCCTTCATCAGGTCCTCCCCACCAACCCCATTACAGTCACTGTCCATCAGCGTACTGAGATGCTATAGAATCACTACTTGTCTTCTCTGAGTTGTACTGCCCTCCCCGTGCCCCCCCAACATTACATCTGCTAATCGTAATGCCCCTTTTTCCCTCTTATCCCTCCCTTCCCGCCCATTTTCCCCAGTCCCTTTCCCTTTGGTAACTATTAGTCCGTTCTTGGGTTCTGTGAGTCTGCTGCTGTTTTGTTCCTTCAGTATTTTTTCTTTGTTCTTATACTCCACATATGAGTGAAATCATTTGATACTTGTCTTTTTCGGCTTGGCTTATTTCACTGAGCATAATACCCTCTAGCTCCATCCATGTTGTTGCAAATGGTAGGATTTGTTTTCTTCTTATGGCTGAATAATATTCCATTGTGTATATGTACCACATCTTCTTTATCCATTCATCTACTGATGGACACTTAGGTTGCTTCCATTTCCCGGCCATTGCAAATAGTGCTGCAATAAACATAGGGGTGCATCTGTCCTTTTCAAATTGGGCTGCTGCATTCTTAGGGTAAATTCCTAGGAGTGGAATTCCTGGGTCAAATGGTATTTCTATTTTGAGTTTTTTGAGGAACCTCCATACTGCTTTCCACAATGGTTGAACTAATTTGCAGTCCCACCAGCAGTGTAGGAGGGTTGCCTTTTCTCCACATCCTCGCCAACATTTGTTGTTGTTTGTGTTTTGGATGTTGGCCATCCTCACTGGTGTGAGGTGATATCTCATTGTGGTTTTAATCTGCATTTCTCTGATGATTAGCGATGTGGAGCATCTTTTCATGTGCCTGTTGGCCATCTGAATTTCTTCTTTGGAGAAGTGTCTATTCATGTCCTCTGCCCATTTCTTAATTGGATTATTTGCTTTCTGTTTGTTAAGGTGCATGAGTTCTTTATATATTTTGGATGTCAACCCTTTATCAGATACGTTTTTTATGAATATATTCTCCCATACTGTAGGATGTCTTTTTGTTCTACTGATGGTGTCCTTTGCTGTACAGAAGCTTTTCAGCTTGATATAGTCCCACTTGTTCATTTTTGCTTTTGTTTCCCTTGCCCGGGGAGATATGTTCATGAAGAAGTTGCTCATGTTTATGTCCAAGAGATTTTTGCCTATGTTTTTTTCTAAGAGTTTTATGGTTTCATGACTTACATTCAAGTCTTTGATCCACCTTGAGTTTACCTTTGTGTATGGGGCTAGACAGTAGTCCAGTTTCATTCTCTTACATGTAGCTGTCCAGTTTTTCCAACACCAGCTGCTGAAGAGGCTGTCATCTCCCCATTGTATATCCAAGGCACTTTTATCAAATATTAATTGACTGTATATGTTTGGGTTAATGTTTGGATTTTCTATTCTGTTCCACTGGTCTGTGGGTCTGTTTTTGTGCCAATACCAAATTGTCTTGATTACTGTGGCTTTGTAGTAGAGCTTGAAGTCAGGGAGTGTAATTCCCCCTGTTTTATTCCTCCTTCTCAGGATTGCTTTGGCTATTCGGGGTCTTTTGTGGTTCCATATGAATTTTAGAATTATTTGTTCCAGTTCATTGAAGAAAGCTGTTGGTAGTTTGATAGGGATTGCATTGAATCTGTAGATTGCTTTAGGTAGTATAGCCATTTTGACAATATTTATTCTTCCTAGCCAAGAGCATGGGATGCATTTCCATTTGTTAGTGTCCTCTTTAATTTCTCTTAGGAGTGTCTTGTAGTTTTCAGAGTACAGGTCTTTCACTTCCTTCGTTAGGTTTATTCCTAGGTATTTTATTCTTTTTGATGCAATTGTGAATGGAATTGTTTTTCTGATTTCTCTTTCTGTTAGTTCATCATTAGTGTATAGGAAAGCAACAGATTTCTGTGTGTTAATTTTGTATCCTGCAACTTTGCTGAATTCAGATATTAGTTCTAGTAGTTTTGGAATGGAATCTTTAGGGTTTTTTATGTACAGTATCATGTCATCTGCAAATAGTGACAATTTGACTTCTTCTTTACCAATCTGGATGCCTTGTATGTCTTTGTTTTGTCTGATTGCTGTGGCTAGGACCTCCAGTACTATGTTGAATAACAGTGGAGAGAGTGGGCATCCTTGTCTTGTTCCCGATCTTAGATGAAAAGCTTTCAGCGTCTCGCCGTTAAGTATGATGTTAGCTGTGGGTTTGTCATATATAGCCTTTATGATGTTGAGGTACTTGCCGTCTATACCCATTTTGTTGAGAGTTTTAATCAGAATGGATGCTGAATTTTGTCAAATGCTTTTTCAGCATCTATGGAGATGATCATGTGGTTTTTGTTCTTCTTTTTGTTGATGTGGTGGATGATGTTGATGGATTTTCGAATGTTGTACCATCCTTGCATCCCTGGATGAATCCCACTTGATCATGGTGTATGATCCTCTTGATGTATTTTTGAATTCGGTTTGCTAATATTTTGTTGAGTATTTTTGCATCTACGTTCATCAGGGATATTGGTCTGTAATTTTCTTTTTTGGTGAGGTCTTTGCCCGGTTTTGGTATTAGAGTGATGCTGGCTTCATAGAATGAGTTTGGAAGTATTCCCTCCTCTTCTATTTTTTGGAAAACTTTAAGGAGAATCGGTGTTATTTCTTCTCTATATGTCTGGTAGAATTCAGAGGTGAATCCATCAGGTCCAGGGGTTTTGTTCTTGGGTAGTTTTTTGATTACCAATTCGATTTCGTCACTGGTGATTGGTCTGTTTAGTTTTCTGTTTCTTGCTTGGTCAGTCTTGGAAGGTTGTATTTTTCTAAGAAGTTGTCCATTTCTTCTATGTTTTCCAGCTTGTTAGCATATAGATTCTCATAATATTCTCTTATGATTCTTTGTATTTCTGTGGGGTCCGTCGTGATTTTTCCTTTCTCATTTCTGATTGTGTTTATGTGTGTAGATTCTCTTTTTCTCTTAATGAGTCTGGCTAGGGGTTTATCTATTTTGTTTATTTTTTCAAAGAACCAGCTCTTGGTTTTATTGATTTTTTCTATTGTTTTATTCTTCTCAATTTTATTTATTTCTTCTCTGATCTTTATTATGTCCCTCCTTCTGGTGACTTTGGGCCTCATTTGTTCTTCTTTTTCCAATTTCATTAATTGTGTCTTTAGACTATTCATTTGGGAATGTTCTTCTTTCTTTAAATAGGCCTGGATTGCAATATACTTTCCTCTTAGAACTGCCTTTGCTGCATCCCACAGAAGTTGTGGCTTTGTGTTGTTGTTGTCATTAGTCTCCATATATTCTTTGATTTCTGTTTCTGATTTGGTCGTTAACCCATTGATTAATTAGGAGAGTGTTGTTAAGTCTCCATGTATTTGTGAGCCTTTTTGATTTCTTTCTAAAATTAATTTCTAGTTTTATACCTTTGTGATCTGAGAAGTTGGTTGGTAGGATTTCAATATTTTTGAATTTACTGAGGTTCTTTTTGTGGCCTAGTATGTGGTCTATTCTGGAAAATGTTCCATGTGCACTTGAGAAGAATGTGTATCCTGCTGCTTTTGGGTGTAGAGTTCTGTAGATGTCTGTTAGGTCCATCTGTTCTAGTGTGTTGTTCAGTGCCTCTGTGTCTTTACTTATTTTCTGTCTGGTTGATCTGTCCTCTGGAGTGAGTGGTGTGTTGAAGTCACCTAAATGAATGCATTGCTGTCTATTTCCTCCTTTAATTCTGTTAGTATTTGTCTCACATATGCTGGTGCTCCTGTGTTGGGTGCATATATATTTATAATGGTTATATCTTCTTGTTGGACTGACCCCTTTATGATTATGTAATGTCCTTCTTTATCTCTTGCTACTTTCTTCGTTTTGAAGTCTATTTTGTCTGATACAAGTACTGCAACACCTGCTTTTTTCTCCTTGTTGTTTGCATGAAATATCTTTTTCCACCCCTTCACTTTTAGTCTGGGGATATCTTTGCGTTTGAGGTGAGTTTCTTGTAGGCAGCATATAGATGGGTCTTGCTTATTTATCCATTCTGTTACTCTGTGTCTTTTGATTGGTGCATTCAGTCCATTTACATTTAGGGTGATTGTCGATAGATACGTACTTATTTCCATTGCTGGCTGCAACTTCTTATTCTAAGGTAGCCCTCCCACCCCCACTCCAAAGGCCGCTACTCACAGTTAAGCCAAGAGCAGGACCAGGTAGTGATGGGCTATACATGGAGAGGGACATTAAAGCTATTCCCAAAGAGGAGAAACATTAAAAAATAAATTTTTTCCAAGGAAAGGGGACAATAAAAAATTCCATTCGTCAAAGAATATATAATCCAACCTTACACAGATTTTTTTCCAGAAGATAGTGAAAGAGAAATAGTTCTGCACTAATGTATGAGGCTTGCAAAGTCTTGATGAAAACACACAGACACAGATTAGGGCAACTTGAAAAAGGAAAACTGTATGTCAGTCTGATTCATGAACATAGATGTAAACATCTGAAGCAACGTATTACAAAGAAAATCCAGCGAAATTTTTAAAACATAGAAAAATACGTTTTTGACCAAGTTAAGCTTAGTCCTGAGAAGCAAGATTGGCTTCACTTACAAAATAGATTAATACATTTGACCACATTAACAGATTTTTTAATTATTGTTTAAAAAAACTCTTAGCAAAATCTCAAGAATGTGAGAGAATTTTGCTAACCTAAAGAGGGCATATGTGATGGTTAATTTCCTGTATCAACGCGACTAGGTTAAAGGATGCCCAGATAGCTGGTAGAATAGGATTCCTGAGTGTGTCTGTGAGGGTGTTTCCAGAAGAGATTAGCATTTGAATTGGTGAACTGAGTGAAGCAGAAGGCCCTAACCAAAGAGGATGAACACCAGCCAATCCAGCCAGCCCTGGAATAGAACAAAAAAGCAGAGGCAGAACCAATTCTCTACTTGAGCTGAGATGTCCATCGTCTCCTGCCCTCTGCCACTGGCACTGGGCTCTCCATCTTGTGGACTCAGCTATGCATATCAGCTCAGTTCTCAGGCCTTCAGACTTAGACTGAATTACACCACTGACTCTCCTGGTTCTCTAGCTTGCAGGCAGCATATGGTGCGACTTCCCAGCCTCTGAAACCTCATGAGAAAACTCCTGAAATAAATCTCTTTTCATATATATCTCCACATATATCCTGCTAGTTCTGTTTCTCTGGAGAACGCTGACTAATACAGCCTCTATATAAAATTGTACAGCAAAGATTATACTTAACGTAAAAATGTTGAAAGTATTTGCTTTGAGATCAGGTACAAGAAAAGTCTGTGTTCTCCCTACTTCTGTTCACCAAGTACTAGACATTCAAGCCAGGGCAGTGAGACAAGAAGACAAGTATAAAAATTAGGCAGGATCTTAAATATTATCACTGTAGTTGTGTTTTTGGGCAGCTGCTTCTGGGGAGGTCTCTCCCTGCGTACAAGGTGAAACCTCAGCCTGGATGGGAGGGTTCTTGACTCTGATTGAGAAATAATTCTCGAAGGTCGGACAAGTGTAGGTAAGGAAGTAATTCAGTAAAGAAAGAAGGGTAGTGAATGTCAGCAGCCACGCAGGCAGCAGAGACCAGGGAAGAGCAGAGGGAGGAAAGGGAAGCTCATTGAACTCGTGCTCGGCATAGACCGAATCCCTAGCCAACTCCAGAAGCCAGGGTCACCTGGCATACAGTATCTGCTTGAATCTGCACAGTATGAGAACTAAGCCCCTAGCACCCCAGGATTTGGGGGAGCCAAAGAGTACTGGATAGAGTGAGAAAATGTTCTGAGAACTTACCAAAGCAAAGAAAGGAGATTTGGGGGCAGGCTACTGAAGAGCAAGCCACAGTCCTGTCCAGGTCATCCAGCCACCAGGAACTTGCAAGCCCAAATCAGAGAGCTCAGTAGCCCTTCCCTACTTGTCTGAAGTAAGACAGGGAGAGTGAAGACTTGTTCCTAAGTCTAGAGAATTGAATGAAATAGAGAAGTAGCAAAGACCCCACTGGGAAAAGGGCTCTCTTATTAACCACCCAAGAGGCTTGGATGAGTGCAGAGAAAAAAAGTAGTAAGTTGAGCAGCAAGGAGTCTTTATTAAGACAAAGTACACACTTGAAGTAAGGGGAGTGTGGACAAGCTCAGAGAGGAAGTGTGCTTAAAGCTTAGGATTGGTCTTTTAAGGATTTTAAGAATAGGACAAAAGGCAGGGGCGGGTGGGACATAGGCTTGATTTGTGGTCTCATGATGTCCATCTCTGGTGAGAGACAGTATGGCACCATCCATAGTCTGTCTTTTAGATATTCTGTCAGATAAACTTAGCACAAGGAATTTTTTTTTTTGATTCTGCATGTAGGTTGATTTATTTATTTTATTTATTTTATAATTTTTTTTGGTATCATTACAATTACATGTGCAATATCATGATTATTAAACTACCCCCTTCATCAGTCCTGCCACCAACCTCATTACAGTCACTGTCCATCAGCGTAGTGAGATGCTATAGAATCACTACTTGTCTTCTCTGAGTTCTACAGCCCTCCCCGTACCCTCCCAACATTACTTCTGCTAATTGTAATGCCCCTTTTCCCCCCTTGTCCCTCCCTTCCCACCCATACTCCTCAGTCCCTTTCCCTTTGGTAACTATTAGTCCGTTCTTGGGTTCTGTGGGTCTGCTGCCGTTTTGGTCCTTCGGTTTTTTTCTTAGTTCTTACACTCCACATATGAGTGAAATCATTTGATACTTGTCTTTTTCGGCTTGGCTTATTTCACTGAGCATAATACCCTCTAGCTCCATCCATGTTGTTGCAAATGGTAGGATTTGTTTTCTTCTTATGGCTGAATAATATGTCATTGTGTATATGTACCACATCTTCTCTATCCATTCATCTACTGATGGACACTTAGGTTTCTTCCGTTTCTTGGCTATTGTAAATAGTGCTGTGATAAACATAGGGGTGCATCTTGTCTTTTTCAAAGTGGGCTGCTGCATTCTTAGGGTAAATTCCTAGGAGTGGAATTCCTGGGTCAAATGGTATTTCTATTTTGAGTTTTTTGAGGAACCTCCATACTGCTTTCCACAATGGTTGAACTAATTTGCATTCCCACCAGCACTGTAGGAGGGTTCCCTTTTCTTCACATCCTCGCCAACATTTGTTGTAGTTTGTGTTTTGGATGTTGGCTATCCTCACTGGTGTGAGGTGGTATCTCATTGTGGTTTTAATCTGCATTTCTCTGATGATTAGTGATGTGGAGCATCTTTTCATGTGCCTGGTGGCCATCTGAATTTCTTCTTTGGAGAAGTGTCTATTCATGTCCTCTGCCCATTTCTTAATTGGACTATTTGCTTTTTGTTTGTTGAGGTGCGTGAGTCTTTATATATTTTGGATGTCAACCCCTTATCGGATATGTCATTTATGAATATATTCTCCAATACTGTAGGATGTCTTTTTGTTCTACTGATGGTGTCCTTTGCTGTACAGAAGCTTTTCAGCTTCATATACTAGGACTTGTTCATTTTTGCCTTTGTTTCCCTTGCCCGGGGAGATATGTTCATAAAGAGTCACTCATGCTTATGTCCAAGAAATTTTTGCCTATATTTTCTTCAAAGAGTTTTATGGTTTCATGACTTACATTCAGGTCTTTGATCCACCTTGAGTTTACCTTTGTGTATGGGGTTAGACAGTAGTCCAGTTTCATTCTCTTACATGTAGCTCTCCAGTTTTTCCAAAACCAGCTGCTGAAGAGGCCGTCATCTCCCCAATGTATATCCAAGCTCCGTTATCAAATATTAATTGACTGTATGTGTTTGGGTTGATGTTTGGATTTTCTATTCTATTCCACTGATCTGTGGGTCTGTTTTTGTGCCAATACAAAATTGTCTTGATTACTGTGGCTTTGTAGTAGAGCTTGAAGTCAGGGAGCATAATTCCCCCTGTTTTATTCCTCCTTCTCAGGATTGCTTTGGCTATTCGGGGTCTTTTGTGGTGCCATATGAATTTTAGAATGATTTGTTCGAGTTCATTGAAGAAACCTGTTGGTATTTTGATAGGGATTGCATTGATACTGTATATTGCTTTACGTAATATAGCCATTTTGACAATATTTATTCTTCCTAGCCAAGAGCATGGGATGAATTTCCATTTGTTTGTGTCCTCTTTAATTTCTCTTGGGAGTGTCTTGTAGTTTTCAGAGTACAGGTCTTTCACTTCCTTTGTTATGTTTATTCCTAGGTATTTTATTCTTTTTGATGCAATTGTGAATGGAATTGTTTTTCTGATTTCTCTTTCTGTTAGTTCATCGTCAGTGTATAGGAAAGCAACAGATTTCTGTGTGTTAATTTTGTATCCTGCAACTTTCTGAATTCAGATATTAGTTCTAGTAGTTTTGGAGTGGAGTCTTTAGGGTTTTTTATGGACAATATCATGTCTTCTACAAATAGTGACAATTTGACTTCTTCTTTACTAATATGGATGCCTTGAATGTCTTTGTTTTGTCTGATTGCCGTGGCTAGGACCTCCAGTACTATGTTGAATAACAGTGGAGAGAGTGGGCATCCCTGTCTTGTTCCCGATCTTAGATGAAAAGCTTTCAGCTTCTCGCTGTTAAGTATGATGTTAGCTGTGGGTTTGTCATATACGGCCTTTATGATGCTGAGGTACTTGCCGTCTATACCCATTTTATTGACAGTTTTAATCATGAATGGATGCTGAATTTTGTCAAATGCTTTTTCAGCATGTATGGAGATGATCATGTGGTTTTTGTTCTTCTTTTTGTTGATGTGGTGGATGATGTTGGATTTTCGAATGTTGTACCATCCTTGCATCCCTGGGATGAATCCTACTTGATCATGGTGTATGATCCTCTTGATGTATTTTTGAATTCGGTATGCTAATATTTTGTTGTGTATTTTTGCATCCACATTCATCAGGGATATTGGTCTGTAGTTTTCTTTTTTGGTGAGGTCTTTGCCCGGTTTTGGTATTAGATTGATGCTGGCTTCATAGAGTGAGTTTGGAAGTATTCCCTCCTCTTCTATTTTTTGAAAAACTTTAAGGAGAATGGGTGTTATTTCTTCTCTATATGTCTGGTAGAATTCAGAGTTGAATCCATCTGGTCCGGGGGTTTTGTTCTTGGGTAGTTTTTTGATTACTGCTTCTATTTCGTTGCTGGTGATTGGTCTGTTTAGTTTTTCTGTTTCTTCTTTGGTCAGTCTTGGAAGGTTGTATTCTTCGAAGAAGTTCTCCATTTATTTTGGTTTTCCAGCTTGTTAGCATATAGATTCTCATAGTATTCTCTTATAATTCTTTGTATTTCTGTGGGATCCGTCGTGATTTTTCGTTTCTCATTTCTGTTTCTGTTTATGTGCGTAGATTCTCTTTTTCTCTTAATGAGTCTGGCTAGGGGTTTATCTATTTTGTTTATTTTTTCAAAGAACCAGCTCTTGGTTTCCTTGATTTTTTCTATTGTTTTATTCTTCTCAATTTTATTTATTTCTTCTCTGATCTTTATTATGTCCCTCCTTCTGGTGACTTTGGGCCTCATATGTTCTTCTTTTTCCAATTTCATTAATTGTGTCTTTAGACTATTCATTTGGGAATGTTCTTCTTTCTTTAGATAGGCCTGGATTGCAATATACTTTCCTCTTAGAACTGCCTTTGCTGCGTAACACAGAAGCTGTGGCTTTGTGTTGTTGTTGTCATTCGTCTCCATATATTCTTTGATTTCTGTTTTGATTTGGTCATTAACCCATTGATTAATTAGGAGAATATTGTTAAGTCTCCATGTTTTTGTGAGCCTTTTAGTTTTCTTTCTAAAATTTATTTCTAGTTTTATACCTTTGTGATCTGAGAAGTTAGTTGGTAGAATTTCCATATTTTTGACTTTACTGAGGTTCTTTTTGTGGCCTAGTATGTGGTCTATTCTGGAAAATGTTCCATGTGCACTTGAGAAGAATGTGTATCCTATTGCTTTTGGGTGTAGAGTTCTGTAGATGTCTGTTAGGTCCATGTGTTCTAGTGTGTTGTTCAGTGCCTCTGTGTCTTTACTTATTTTCTGTCTGGTTGATCTGTCCTTTGGAGTGAGTGGTGTGTTGAAGTCACCTAAAATGAATGCATTGTTTTCCATTTCCTCCTTTAATTCTGTTAGTATTTTTTCACATATGCTGGCGCTCCTGTGTTCGGTGCATATATATTTATAATGGTTATATCCTCTTGTTGGACTGACCCCTTTATCATTATGTAATGTCCTTCTTTATCTCTTGCTTCTTTCTTCGTTTTGAAGTCTATTTTGTCTGATAGAAGTACTGTAACACCTGCTTTTTTCTCCTTGTTGTTTGCATTAAATATCTTTTTCCACCCCTTCACCTTTAGTTTGTGTATGCCTTTGGGTTTGAGGTGAGTCTCTTGTAAGCAGCATATAGATGGGTCTTGCTTTTTTGTTGTTGTTGTTGTTGTTAAATGGGATTTGTAGTTTACTTTATTTTATTTTATTTTTTTATTTTGATATCATTAATCTACAATTAAATGAGTAATATTATGGTGATTACACTACCCCCTTCATCAGGTCCCCCCCCAACCCCTTGCTTTTTTATCCATTCTATTACTCTTTGTCTTTTCATTGGTGCATTTGGTCCATTTACATTTAGGGTGATTATCGATAGATATGTACTTACTGCCATTGCTGGCTTTAGATTCGTGGTTACCAAAGGTTCAAGGGTTGCTTCTTTACTATCTAACAATCTAACTTAACTTTCTTGTTAAGTTATTGTAAACACAGTCTGATGTTTCTTTATTTCTCTCCCTTCTTATTCTTCCTCCTCCATTCTTTATATACTAGGTGTTTTCTTCTTTGCCTTTAGTTAGTATTTGGATGGTCTGCTTTCTTTGCTATGATTTTATTTTCTCTGGTGACATCTTTTTAGCCTTAGGAGTGCTTCCCTCTACAGCAGTCCATTTAAGATATATTGTAGAAGTGGTTTATGGGAGGCAAACTCTCTCAGCTTTTGCTTGTCTCGAAATTGTTTAATCACTATGTCATATTTAAATGATAATAATGCTGGATACAATATTCTTTGTTCGAGGCCCTTCTGTTTCATTATGTTAAATATATCATGCCATTCTCTTCTGGCCTGTAAGGTTTGTGTTGAGAAGTCTGATGATAGTCTGATGGGTTTTCCTTTGTAGGTGATCTTTTTTTCTCTCTCTAGCTGCCTTTAATACTCTGTCCTTATCTTTGATCTTTGCCATTTTAATTATTATGTGTCTTGGTGTTGTGTTCCTTGTGTCCCATGTGTTGGGAGATCTGGGAGCTTCCATGGACTGGGAGACTATTTCCTTCCCCAGCATGGGGAAGTGTTCAGCAATTATTTCTTCAAAGACCCTTTCTATCCCTTTCTCTCTCTCTTCTTCCTCTGGTACTCCTATAATGCGAATATTGTTCCATTTGGATTGGTCACACAGTTCTGTTAGTATTCTTTCATTCCTATAGATCCTTTTATCTCTCTCTGCCTCAACTTCTCTGTATTCCTGTTCTCCGATTTCTATTCCATTAACAGTCTCTTGCATCTCATCTAGTATGCTGCTAAGCCCATCAATGCCTTGTCTCATTTCTGCATTGTCTTTTCTCACTTCCTTCACTTCCTCCGTCAGCTCTTGCATATTTCTCTGTAGATCCATCAGTATGGTTATAACTTTTGTTCTGAATTCTTTTTCAGGAAGGTTGTGCATTTCTATTCCTTCAGGTTCCCTCTCTGGTGTTGTCTGGGTCTGGGTGAGTTTTGTTTGTACCATGTTCCTTTGTCTTTTCATGGCGATAGAAGTGGTCACTGGTAGGTGCCATGTATGTCAGCTGAGCTCTTTAAGACTTTTAAAAAGAAAAAAAAGTAAGAAAAGAGAAGAAAAAGGAAGAAAGAAAAGAAAAGAAAAGAGAAACAAACAAAAAAACACCTGCCAGGAGCAGATTCTGTGTGGATGCTGTAGGTGGCGCTGTTGCTCCATTATTCCTCTGCCACAGCCGTGCCGCTCCGCAGGGCCCTTTGCAGCTCAGGCCAGGGTGGGAACAAATGGGAGGCTGTTGATCTCTGTGGGAAGTCTCAGTCCGGCAACTTTTTCCCAGTCACCAGCCAAGAGGTCCGAAATTCCCCAGGACTCCCAGCCTGCTGGATTGAGTGTGCTGCTACCATTCTGCTCCTTCATTGGACTCCTGTCTCTTTAAGGCCACTGAAAAAAGTGCAGGGTTTTCTTTTTTTTTTTTTCCTTCCCGGTCGCCTGCTGCAAGCACCCTGGCATGTTCCCTGCTCAGATCCTGCACCCTCTGTGTCTCCAATCTCCGATACACCGTGCGATCTGTGTCAGTGCTCCCGGCACAGATCACCAGGGCTGCTTATTTCGTGGGCCTGTGCTTCCACTCCCTCCCAGCTCTGAATCCTCTCCTCCCGCCAGTGCGCTGGGGTGGGGGAGTGCTTGGGTCCTGCCGGGTCATGGCTCTGTGTCTTACCTGCCTCTTGGGGTGCTGAGTCCTCTTGGGTGTAGCTGCAGGCTGGGTGCCGTCCTATATCTTCTGTTCTCTCTTTTAGGAATAGTTGTATTTGTTGTATTTTCATAAATATATATGGTTTTGGGAGGAGATTTCTGCCGCCCTGCTCATGCCGCCATCTTCCCGGAAGTCACACAAGGTATTTCTTGACCCTGTTCTTCTCCAAGATGGTGGTCACCCTCAAGCAGTGGAAACACACCATTTAGGACTGCATGTCCTGCCTTAAGATAGGGTTCATTGATGGCTAATTACCACAAAACGCAGTAGGAATCTTACCTCCTAACTCCTTGGTTTTTAAAATGGAATCTTAGCCTTAAGATGGAGTCCCCCCTGTTCTTGCTATACTGTTTCTATCTCAACATTTTTCATCATAGGCAGGAAAAATTACCCATGATGCTTGTCCCATGTCCCTGCTCTTCCTCAGTTGCAGACAATATGAGGGTTCATGCAGGAAAGTTTTAAACTCTATGAATAAATAAAATGAATAACAGAGCTAGCTAGTCTCCCAGCAGGCAAGTGTTCAGGCCAAATCCATAAGCTGCTTGTGAAGTCTTTGGAGCACGTTAGCTAAGGAGCAAGCCTCCTCCATGTTCAGGCCCCAGCTGAGACCCAGACTAAGGAGCTGGCCTGTGACCAGCAAGGTCCTTATTAAGGAGCTTGGGAAGAGCAGGGATTGTGAGAGAGGCCTTCAGATCTCAAGGCACAAAGATGGAGACCTCGGAAAGGGTCAGGCTGAGTGTGCAGATGGGAGGGTCTAGTTCAGCACTGTGCTTTTCTGGCTTTATGAGGTTTGTTTTTTGTTTTTAATTTCTGATTTTTTTTTAAGTTTGTGTTTTTCTCTGATTTCAAAGACTAGCTGTTCTTTATGATTTTTGTGTTTTTACTGTTTTCCCACTGCTTTTTGTTTTGTGTTTGTTTTTGCTTTTTGTGTTTCTTTTGCCTCCTCTCTGCTTTCCTGCAGCTTCATGTTTTCTTTTTATTTAACCTCCTGAATTAGGGGCAGATTAATTTCCTGGGGTTATTGAGAAAAAGCACAACAAACTGGGTGGTTTAAAATGCAGATTTACTTTTCCAAAGCTCTGGAAGCTAGAAGTGTGAAGTCAAGGTTAAGGCAGGGCCCTCCCACCCCCCTCCCACCCCCCTCCCACTCCCAACCCTTTGCCTCTTATCCTCCAGTCGTTATTGGCAATCCCTGGTATTTCTTGGTGCATGTGTCATGGCTCCAGTCTCTGCCTCCATTTTCACGTGGCCTTCCCCTGTGTCTCTAAGTCCCGTTGTCTGTTAAGGACACCAGTCATTGGTCAGGGCCCTAATCCAGCATGACCTCATCTTAACTTGATCCCATCTGCAAAGACCATATTTCAGATAAGGTCACATTCACAAGTACTGGGAGTTAGAAGTTGAACATATATTTTTGAGGTACACAATTCTACTCACTATATGGGGTGAATTTCTCTTCTTTATTGAAAAGCATTCAAGAATAGGCATTTATTTCTGAGTATATCCCAGAGGTTCTGATCAGGATGTCTTCATTTTCCTGCTTTCTAAATACTGTGCTGTTTTTTGATTTCCTCTTTGATCCATAATTATTTAAGAGAATAGTTTAAAAGTCCTAAGTACCTTGAGATGCCCCATTATTGCTATTTTGTTTGCTTGTTTCCTCCTTCTTTTTTTTTAATTTATTTTTTATTGTGAAATGATTATCACAGTAAGTTTAGTTAACATCCTTCAACATACATAGTTACAAATTATTTTTTCTTGCGATGTGAACTTTTGAGGTTTTTTCTCTTAACAACTTTTCAGTACACAAGACATTATTGCTCACCATGCAACGAACAAGTTCCAATACAGTGAACAAGCTCCCACAAGGTGAACAATGCAAGGAACATAGTGAACAAGTTCTCACAAGGTGAACAATGCAAAGGCAGTCATATCAGAGAAACTAATTCAGTTACTATAATCAATCAAGTCAACTATGATTATTCATATGATTCTTATGCTTAAATTATAAGTGAATCCCACATTTCCCCCTTTTTTGTTTTAACTGACACAAATGCATATGCATATGTTTGTGGAAGGTACCAGAATAATGATTAGCTGGGCTCGGCCTGTGACATAGCTTGTCACAGGCAATGTCTCTCTCATCTGGAGGGGTGAGGTTCTATGCCTCACCTCAGTTGGCCCCCACGTTGCTCACCTGAGGTCCCTTGCGACTGTGCCTGTCTTAGGTTGTTCCTCCCATGAGGAATCTTACCCGTCTCTGGCTAACCAGCCATCTCCTGGGACCAAAGAGGGAGATAAAATACGAAAGAGAGGACAGCCAGCAGCTATAATTCTGGATAAAATCACAATATACATGATTATTTTCTTGCAGCAAATGCAGGTGGGGACTCAGTATATGATTTCACAAAGTTGTTTAAAAGGAATCACTTATTTCTTGAAGTTAATTCTTGAAAAGTAGCATATGCTTGTATTGGCTTTAAAAGACCAACAACTGCCTTCCGCACACATACTAGGAGAACAGGAATACAAATGCATAACAGTATTAGACCTACAATTATAGACCATATACAATGAAACAAAGAAAACCAATTTAACAATCCAGGCATTTGTGAAAACTTATCAATAACATCGTGAATGTTGTCTATTTGATCTTGAATAGTATGCGAAAAATCAGACAGATTAAAACAACACATCCCTGGAAATTGTTCACATCCCATATGTTCTTTTTTTGTAATCACTTATTCTTTTATTAGCTTCTCCTAAGTATTCGTTTTTTTAATAATTTATTTTTGATCATTAATCTACAATTACATGTGCAATATTATGATTATTAAACTACCCCCTTCATCAAGTCCCCCCCACCAACCCCATTACAGTCACTGTCCATCAGCACAGTGAGATGCTATAGAGTCACTACTTGTCTTCTCTGAATTGTACAGCCTTCCCCATGACCCCCAACATTATATCTGCAATCATAATGCCTCTTTTTCCCTCTTATCCCTCCCTTCCCACCCATTTTCCCCAGTCCCTTTCCCTTTGGGAACTATTAGTCAGTTCTTGGGTTCTGTGAGTCTGCTGCTGTTTTGTTCCTTCAGTTTTTTTCTCAGTTCTTATACTCCACATATGAGTGAAATCATTTGATACCTGTCTTTTTCAGCTTGGCTTATTTCACTGAGCATAATACCCTCTAGCTCCATCCATGTTGTTGCAAATGGTAGGATTTGTTTTCTTCTTATGGCTGAATAATATTCCATTGTGTATATGTACCACATCTTCTCTATCCATTCATCTACTGATGGACACTTAAGTTGCTTCTATTTCTTGGCTATTGTAAATAGTGCTGCGATAAACATAGGGGTGCATCTGTCTTTTTCAAACTGGGCTGCTGCAGTCTTAGGGTAAATTCCTAGGAGTGGAGTTCCTGGGTCAAATGGTATTTCTATTTTGAGTTTTTTGAGGAACCTCCATACTGCTTTCCACAATGGTTGAACTAATTTGCATTCCCAGCCGCAGTGTACGAGGGTTCCCTTTTTTCCACATCCTCACCAACATTTGTTGTTGTTTGTGTTTTCGATGTTGGCCATCCTCACTGGTGTGAGGTGATATTTCATTGTGGTTTTAATCTGCATTTCTCTGATGATTAGCGATGTGGAGCATCTTTTCAGGTGCCTGTTGGCCATCTGAATTTCTTCTTTAGAGAAGTGTCTGTTCATGTCCTGTGCCGATTTCTTAATTGGATTATTTGCTTTTTGTTTGTTAAGGTGCATGAGTTCTTTATATATTTTGGATGTCAACCCCTTATCGGATACGTCATTTATGAATATATTCTCCCATACTGTAGGATGTCTTTTTGTTCTACTGATGGTGTCCTTTGCTGTACAGAAGCTTTTCAGCTTGATATAGTCCCACTTGTTCATTTTTGCTTTTGTTTCCATTGCCCGGGGAGATATGGTCATGAAGAAGTTGCTCATGTTTATGTCCAAGAGATTTTTGCCTATGTTTTTTTCTAAGAGTTTTATGGTTTCATGACTTACATTCAGGTCTTTGATCCACCTTGAGTTTACCTTTGTGCATGGGGTTAGACTGTAGTCCAGTTTCATTCTCTTACATGTAGCTGTCCAGTTTTTCCAACACCAGCTGCTGAAGAGGCTGTCATCTCCCCATTGTATATCCAAGGCACCTTTATCAAATATTAATTGACTGTGTATGTTTGGGTTAATGTTTGGATTTTCTATTCTGTTCCACTGGTCTGTGGGTCTGTTTTTGTGGTAATACCAAATTGTCTTGATTACTGTGGCTTTGTAGTAGAGCTTGAAGTCAGGGAGCATAAATCCCGCTGTTTTATTCCTCCTTCTCAGGATTGCTTTGGCTATTCGGGGTCTTTTGTGGTTCCATATGAATTTTAGAATTATTTGTTCCAGTTCATTGAAGAGAGCTGTTGGTAGTTTGATCGGGATTGCGTTGAATCTGTAGATTGCTTTAGGTAGTATAGCCATTTTGACAATATTTATTCTTCCTAGCCAACAGCATGGGATGCATTTCTATTTGTTAGTGTCCTCTTTAATTTCCCTTAGGAGAGTCTTGTACTTTTCAGACTACAGGTCTTTCACTTCCTTCGGGTTTATTCCTAGGTATTTTATTCTTTTTGATGCAAATGTGAACGGAATTGTTTTTCTGATTTCTCTTTCTGTTAGTTCATCATTAGTGTATAGGAAAGCAACAGATTTCTGTGTGTTAATTTTGTATCCTGCAACTCTGCTGAATTCAGATATTAGTTCTATTAGTTTTGGAGTGGAGTCTTTAGGGTTTTTTATGTACAATATCATGTCATCCGCAAATAGTGACAATTTGACTTCTCCTTTACCAATCTGGATGCTTTGTATGTCTTTGTTTTGTCTGATTGCCGTGGCTAGGACCTCCAGTACTATGTTGAATAACAGTGGAGAGAGTGGGCATCCCTGTCTTGTTCCCGATCTTAGATGAAAAACTTTTAGCTTCTCACTGTTAAGTATGATGTTAGCTGTGGGTTTGTCATATATGGCCTTTATGATGTTGAAGTACTTGCCGTCTATACCCATTTTGTTGAGAGTTTTAATCATGAATGGATGCTGAATTTTGTCAAATGCTTTTCAGCATGTATGGAGATGATCATGTGGTTTTTGTTCTTCTTTTTGTTGATGTGGTGGATGATGTTGATGGATTTTCAAATGTTGTACCATCCTTGCATTCCTGGGATGAATCCCACTTGGTCATGGTGTATGATCCTCTTGATGTATTTTTGAATTCGGTTTGCTAATATTTTGTTAAGTATTTTTGCATCTATGTTCATCACGGATATTGGTCTGTAGGTTTCTTTTTTGGTGAGGTCTTTGCCCAGTTTTGGTATTAGAGTGATGCTGGCTTCATAGAATGAGTTTGGAAGTATTCCCTCCTCTTCTATTTTTTGAAAAACTTTAAAGAGAATGGGTGTTATTTCTTCTCTATATGTCTGGTAGAATTCAGAGTTGAGTCCATCTGGTCTGGGGGTTTTGTTCTTGGGTTGTTTTTTGATTACTGATTCAATTTCATTGCTGGTGATTGGTCTGTTTAGTTTTTCTGTTTCTTGTTTGGTCAGTCTTGGGAGGTTGTATTTTTCTAAGAAGTCGTCCATTTCTTCTGTTTTCCAGCTTATTAGCATATAGATTCTCATAATATTCTCTTATAATTCTTTGTATTTCTGGGGGTCCATTGTTATTTTTCGTTTCTCATTTCTGTTTCTGTTTATGTGTGTAGATTCTCTTTTTCTCTTAATGAGTCTGGCTAGGGGTTTATCTATTTTGTTTATTTTTTCAAAGACCCAGCTCTTGGTTTCCTTGATTTTTTCTATTGTTTTATTCTTCTCAATTTTATTTATTTCTTCTCTAATATTTATTATGTCCCTCCTTCTGGTGACTTTGGGCCTCATTTGTTCTTCTTTTTCCAATTTCATTAATTGTGTCTTTAGACTATTCATTTGGGAATGTTCTTTCTTTAGATAGGCCTGGATTGCAATATACTTTCCTCTTAGAACTGCCTTTGCTGCGTCCCACCGAAGTTGTGGCTTTGTGTTGTTGTTATCATTAGTCTCCATATATTCTTTCATTTCTGTTTTGATTTGGTCATTAACCCATTGATTAGTTAGGGGAATGTTGTTAAGTCTCCATGTATTTGTGAGATTTTTTGATTTCTTTCTAAAATTTATTTCTAGTTTTATACCTTTGTGATCTGAGGAGTTGGTTGGTAGAATTTCAATATTTTTGACTTTACTGAGGTTCTTTTTGTGGCCTAGTATGTGGTCTATTCTGGAAAATGTTCCATGTGCACCTGAGAAAAATGTGTATCCTGCTGCTTTTGGGTGCAGAGTTCTGTAGATATCTGTTAGGTCCATCTGTTCTAGTGTGTTGTTCAGTGCCTCTGTGTCTTTACTTATTCTGTGTCTGGTTGATCTGTCCTTTGGAGTGAGTGGTGTGTTGAAGTCTCCTAAAAGGAATGCATTGCTGTCTATTTCCTCCTTTAATTGTGTTAGTATTTGTCTCACATATGCTGGCGCTCCTGTGTTGGGTGCATATATATTTATAATGGTTGTATCTTCTTGTTGGACTGACCCCTTTATCATTTTGTAATGTCCTTCTTTATCTTTTGCTACTTTCTTCGTTTTGACGTCTATTTTGTCTGATACAAGTACTGTAACACCTGCTTTTTTCTCCTTGTTGTCTGCATGAAATATCTTTTTCCATCCCTTCACTTTTAGTCTGTGTATGTCTTTGGGTTTAAAGTGAGTCTCTTGTAAGCAGCATATAGATGGGTCTTGTTTTTTTATCCATTCAGTGACTCTATGTCTTTTGACTGGTGCATTGAATCCATTTACATTTAGGGTGATTATGGATAGGTATGTACTTTTTGGCATTGCAGGCTTCAGATTCGTGGTTACCAAAGGTTCAAGTTTACCTTCCCTACTATCTAAAAGTCTAACAACTAACTTAGTATGCTATTACAAAGACAATCTAAAGGTTCTTTGTTTGTTTGTTTCCTCCTTTTTCTTTCTATTCCATTTTTAATATATTAGGTATCATATTCTGTACTGTTTGTCTATCCCTTGATTGACTTTGGGAATAGTTAATTTAATTTTGCATTTTCTTAGTAATTAGCTGCTCTATTTTCTTTACTGTGGTTTTATTACCTCTGGTGACAGCTATTAATCTGTAGGAACACTTCTATCTATAGCAGTCCCTCCAAAATACACTGTAGAGATGGTTTGTGGGAGGCAAATTCTCTCAGCTTTTGCTTATCTGGGAATTGTTTAATCCCTCCTTCAAATTTAAATGATAATCTTGCCGGATAAAGTAATCTTGGTTCAAGGCCCTTCTGCTTCATTGCATTAAATACATCATGCCACTCCCTTCTGGCCTGTAAGGTTTCTGCTGAGAAGTCTGATGATAGCCTGATGGGTTTTCCTTTGTATGTGATCCTGTTTCTCTCTCTGGCTGCTTTTAATAGTCTGTCCTTATCCTTGATCTTTGCCATTTTAATTACTATATGTCTTGCTGTTGTCTTTCTTGGGTCCGTTGTGTTGGATATCTGCGTACCTCCATGGCCTGAGAGACTATCTCCTTCCCCAGATTGGGGAAGTTTTCAGCAATCACCTCCTCAAAGACGCTTTCTATCCCTTTTTCTCTCTCTTCTTCCTCTGGTACCCCTATAATGCGAATATTGTTCCGTTTGGATTGGTCACACATTTCTCTCAATATTCTTTCATTCTTAGAGATCCTTTTTTCTCTCTGTGCCTCAGCTTCTTTATATTCCTCTTCTCTAGTTCCTATTTCATTTATTGTCTCCTCCACCGTATCCAATCTGCTTTTAGTACCATCCATTGTGTTCTTCAATGATTGGATCTCTGACCGGAATTCATTCCTGAGTTCTTGAATACTTTCCGTACCTCCATGAGCATGTTAATGATTTTTATTTTGAGCTACCTTTCAGGGAGAGTCGTAAGGTCCGTATCATTTAAATCTTTCTCAGGAGTTGTGTTCATAATTTTACTCTGGACCAGGTTCCTTTGGCATTTCATATTTGTGTATGGTGCCCTCTAGTGCCCAGAAGCTCTACTCTCTAGAGCTGCTCAGCCCCTGAAGCAATGCGGGGATTGTAGGGGAGTGGTATTGGTGCCTCCAGGGAGGAAAGGGGTGTTTGCTGGTTCCTGGCTGTTATGCCTGTCTCCACTGCCTGAACCAGTGGGCTGAGCACACAGGTATAAGCCTCTGTGCTTTGCGTTTTTAGTTGCTATAGACAGATCTTCCCTCTGGCTGGCCTAACACCAAGGAAGGATTTCCTGGTTTGCAAGCCCAGTGGGGCTGGCCAGAAGAAAGGCGCACTAGTCTGCCTGTCACAGAAGGGGTTCTTGGAGCTGTGTAGGCAGTCAGGGAGCTGGAGCACCTGAAGATCGTGAAAGCTCCCAACCTGCTGGGCAGAGTGCACCTGGACAATTTTGTCTGCCTGTCCTTTCTCCTGAGCAGTAAGCTCCGTGCAATCCTTGCCCCTTTAGTAGCTCTCTTGCTAAGTGCTTCTTTGTTAGGAAGTCTCTCAGACTGCCCACCCTTCTTTTGTCCTTGAGCAGCTGGGTATGGATCCCTGCTTTCACAAGCAGCTGGATTCTTAGTCTCTCCAGGAATTCTGCCTATCTTAGCTTTCCAACCCCGTAATTACAAGAGTATCATGCAAGCACCATGTAATGTAGGTTTGTGCTCCCAGAGCAGATCTCCAGAGTTAGGTATTCAGCAGTCACATCTCCACTCCCTCCCTGCTCCGTTCCTGTTCCTCCCACTGGTGAGCTGGGTTGGGGGAAGAGCTTGGATCCCACAGGACCACAGCTTTAGTACGTTACCCTTTTCTGTGAGGGCTGCTCTTGTCTCCAGGTGAATGCAGTTTGTGGCCGTCCTCTTTCCCGTTGCTCTTTCAAGAGTAGTTGATGTAGCTTTATTTTCATATTATATGAGGTTTTAGGAGGAAGCCTCTGTCTCACCTCCCACGCCGCCATCTTTAATCCCTACTCCTGTTTCCTCCTTCTTTATTCTTTAGCCCAAAAGTTAAAAGGTTGATGATTTAGAGTTAATTAAAATGCAAAAGTCACTCCCTAACCACTGGTTTCTAAATCCCACAACCACAGATAATTGTTAATAACCTGGAGTGTTGTCTTTCCAGACTTTTCTTTCACGTACATTGAACAATGGGTTCTAATTATCTGTCTCAAATGCTCATGGAGTGGGGGAAAGGCAGATCCCAAGGGACAAATGGGGTAAAACCAGAAAAAATGAGGGTATCCACATCAACATTTAACTTTCCTGAATCTTACTTGCTGCCATGGTGAGTACCAACACAAAAACAGCGGGCGTACTCATACTGTACAAATGTGAGCACTTTTCTCCTCAGAGTATCAAGTCCATCCAACTTTTCTCCAGATATAAACACAAAATCAGTTTTAAAAAATCTTAATTTCAGATGCATGAGTTACTTATTTAACTGGAGGTAGGAACACTTGGACAAACGCATGAGTTACTTATTTAACTGGAAGTAGGAACACTTGGACAAACAAATCTGTGTGACCTTTGCCCTGCCCAAACTCACCCTAGCAAGTATTTAGAAATGTACTGAAACATTTATTTTCGCCCATAATAGCTTCCCACTGATCTTACCAAGAATTTGAATTACCTTTGAGACAGACTAGACAGAATAATTACTTATTTGTAACATATCCTAAGATGAAATCTATAATATGTCAGACAGATATAATACATAAGTGAACTGAATTATAATGGATTTTTCCCTTTCATTCCCATATTTCTAGTAATTTTTGATTCAGAGATTTTTGTTTTTGTTTTAGAAGTGGAAGGGATTGGAATCAAAGCTACCTATGTACTCCTAACTTTTCACTCTTAAAACTACTCACTTAAAAAGAAATAGAAGCCTGGGTGGTTTCTAGTGATCAGTACTAATGAACATAACTTAGGGGTGGGTGGGATAAAAACAACTAGTTGCTATTTTTACAAGAACAAAATAAAACATTGGAATTTAAGAACAACACATCTTTATGAAGAAAGCATATTTTCTTCTGGATATATATATATATGTTGCAAAGATATATTTATATATATAAAACAATAACGAGGGCTTACATTGAGAAAGATCCATTTTGTATCTGCAAACTTCAAAGAATGAAGATTTATGCTGGTGTTGTTCCACTGGAGAACAGATTTGAATTTACATCTATCTCATTTTCCTATTTTTTAATGACTTTTCATCATTATGTTTACTAAATGGAAAGTTTTTTTCCTTTTCTGAAATGTTTGCATCTACTGTTTACTCTCAGGTGGATTTGTTTTCACTGGCTTCTGTGTTATGGTGTAATTTATTTGGCTGACAAACACAAGGATTCAAAGAAAAGCCAATGACTCAAAAACCAAAGACCTTGCTAATAGGAGAAAATGTAGGCTAATACCCTTGTAGAAAATGTGAGATAATAGCTTTGTGGCTGGGGATGGGGAAACAATTCTTAAACAAGATCGAATAGTCTAGACAATAAGGTGAAAAATCGATGTATTTTATTCAAATGAAAGATTTCTAGTCAACAAAGGTGGACAAACATATCAGATAAATGATATATTGGGAGAAGATATTTGCAATATCTAAAACTGACTGGGGATTTATATCTCGAAATATAAGAAGCTCCTGCAGAGCCACAAGAGAAGGCCAAAATCCCCCAAATGAAAACTGGGCAAGGGACATAAACAGGAATTTACTAAGTGGGAAATCCCAAACGGCTAATGAGTACATACGAAGAGATGCTCAAATTCACTAATAATGAGGGAAATGCAAATTAAAACAATAATGAGAAATTACTCCTCACCTATTAGACTGCCAAAAATTGGAAGGATGAAAATGCCAGGTACTATTAATATATAGGCTGTGGGGGTAGAGGTTCCTCTGTGCCTTGTGGGTGGGGGTGCAGACCCGCACAGCCATCTGAGGGAGCAATCCAGCACTCGGATCAAACCAGTCATGCACACACAGTATAAACCCTACCCTTGGATGTAAAAAACAGAAAAAGTCTCTGGCACAGGTCCACAGGGCCATGAGTGAGAACATCCATGCAGTGTTATTTGCACTAGAGACTGGGTAGTAAAATGGGGGTCGGCACACCATTGGATACAATGGACCAGTTAGAGGGAACAACTAGGTCAGAGGTCCCCAAATGTCCTCGCCTCATAGCACCCTCAGAATCGTGACAATTTTCTCACAGTACTCTTGGCCAAAAGAAGTGGCTAACAGTTCCATTGATTACACAGATCCAAGCAGCTTAAGATAGATTTATATCCTAACAACTTAGGAGCAGTTTGAAGAAAATAATACCTGTAAATTGAAGGAGAAAATAATATTGCTTGAGCCCTAAAAACAAAATGGCCAGCTGTTTTTTTTTTTGGCCCACATCTCTCATTCTCTTCATGGGACCAGCAGAGCACTCTGGACACGCCTCTGTCATGCAAGCAGCAGAGCTGTGGAGCGCATGGGCAGTGTGAGACCTCCGAGGTCTAGGCTCGGACCTGGCGTACTGCTCCTCCCCCTGTGGCCAGAGCCTGGAGTCAAGTGGTGGAGAGGAGGCTGTGGCCCGGCTGTGGGTGCAGGGAGGGGTGGAGGATTGGGGCCACCAACACAATCTACCAAGGGCCACTACCAAATGGAGAGCCGTTCCATTCTCTGAGTTAGGGGGAGAAGCCGGCTTTTGGCCAGGATGAAGTAGGTTTGAGGTGCCCGTGGGCTGTCTGAGTGGAGATGTTGAACACGCAGTTGGAAACATGGCCTACTGCTCAGGAAAGAGGCCTGGGTTCAGAGTGGGACAGATGGAGACCCCCAAAGCAAGCTGCAAAGGACAAGTCAAAGATGCAGGATACCAGGAGAGAGGGGTGTGGTTGAAGGGCCTTCCTGGGAGGTGGGGCTCAACAGGGTCAAATGCTGCATGGAGCCCTGTCCCCAGTTTAGCAGGAAGTCACTGAAAGTTGTCAGCAAGAGCAGACTCTGGGGAGTCCCATGGGCCTTAAGTTTTTAAGCAGTTTTTTTTAGCACTGTTTTATGGTTTAATCATACAGCTAAATGTGTATCTAATTTGTGGTTCTCAAACTGTCTGCCAAGGGTGCTTTGGCAAGCTGCAGGGCACCCCTGGGGGTGCTGTGGGATATTTTTACTTTTCTAGGGAAACAGTAATACTCAACAGCTGGGTGCCATGCAAACTGTAACTTAAGGTAGTTTGCAATCGAGCATTAGATTATGATATGTTCCTTTCTGTGATATAACATCTTATTTTTGCAAAGCTATGTTTTCATCACCTGTGGTAGGAAGCAGACACTGCAGGAAAACCAAGCTGAACCTTGCCTGATCAGCTAACCACTGACCTGCTGGCATGTGAGGGACAGGAAAAGACTATGTTTGAAGCCACCAAATTTGGGGGTGCTTTGTTTTGTATCCACAGTTAAGCCACCAGCTCCCCTAAACCTGAAACCTGGGCATTACCTTTGACGCTTCCCTCTGTCAGTCCATGAGGTTCCCAGAGCTTCCTAAACACCTCCCGAATCCATCTGCTCATCTCCATCCTCTGCATCTCTGCCCTACTGCAGGCCTCCTGTAGCCACATTTTAACCAATTTCTCCTTCCTGTTGCCCCCATTCTCCACACAGCTTCTTTATATGTCATCTTCCTAACATGCATATCTGATCCCACGCCTTCCTTTCTGCGGATCTTCTTTGCCCTCAGGCTGGCGGACCAGTTAGAGCCTGGATAGGGGACAGAGTCTTGCTGGGGCCTGTGGGCAACCTGGGCATGGCAAAGAGACATCTCCAGGGCAGTTTCTGCTTTGGCCCCAAGTCAGTGCAGGGGTTGTTCCTTAGTAGGTCTGTGCGGGAGCCAGATTTCAAGCTTGGAGCATTATCAGCAAAGGACCAGCATCAGGCCACAGCAGCATTTCCCTCTGGGCTCCCAGGCCCCGTCTGCTACTAGGTGTGCCTGTTCCGTGCCACAGCAGGGAGGACAATGTGAGGGAGGCATGACAACTTGGAATTAGGATTTCTGCCCTTATTCATCCTAACAGGTCAGGTCATGGATGTGCTGTCTCATTAGGGGGCAAATGGGCTCTCAGACCTCCAGTCTTCTCTGTGGCCACAGGGAACAGGCTGTTACATCAAAAGAAAGGATGTCACCAGGATGGGGTTGGTGCCATAGCCTATAAAGGCCCCTTATAAGACGAGGTCTCCCTATGAGGTGACCTGAAAGTCCTGGCCGCCTGGCCTTCACAAGACATTGGTATTTTGCCTCAGGCCTTCTCACAAGGCTGCCCAGAAAATTGTCTTGTTTAGTGGTTAGACAGGCAGACTTACAGGTCAGACTTGCTGGCTTTGGGCCCAGCTTTGCCACTGAACTTGGGACATTGGGCCAAGAGAAGGATCTGGGCTCCGAACAATTCAAGTTCAGCAAGAGAGGGGTTATCAAGCCATCATAAAAGTGTGAAGGGGCTCTGGTGGGCTGGGGACCTCCCTGGGAGAGCTTCTCATCCCAGGAGGGTGTTGTGGGAAGCGTTCAGAAGTCAGTCCTAGGGACAGGAAGGACACAGCCAGGTGGAATGAGGGGAAGAGACCGTGTCCTCGCTCCAGAAAGAAAGGGAGCAGGCCTGATTCTGGTTCTCATCTGCCTCCCCCTCACCACGCCTGGCACCCTCTCTGCTGGGGGCATCAGAAGCTCTGATTTTACTTACAGGGGCGGGATATGGCACAAGCCAGAGCTGGGGAACCATTCGATTTGTTGGGTCAGGATCGGGCCTACTGAAGCCCAGCGCCCCCACCGGAGAGCGCAGTTCTCTGAGACCCCTGAGTCACCACCATGAGCGGACAGCTGCTCCAGTACCCAAGAGACAGCCACGGACATCTCCAGGCCCAGAGCCGCTGGAGACACAGGCAGGGACAAGCCAGCTTAAAGTTTAATCCTCTGGCCCAGGGACACCAGGACAAGGCCTGTGAAGAGGGCATTTTTGAGTGGGACTGGAAGAGGATTACACTGGGACACTCGTCCATCCTCCAGGTGTCCGCCTCAGGCCCGCCCACGACCCCAGGGGCCCGTTGTTCCCACGGCCCGCGCCGCCCTGCCCGGGCCCCCCGGCAGGCGGCGCCGCAGAGCGAGCCCTCGGTGACTGTGCTGGCGCACGGCGGGGCGGGGCGCTGGGCGGGCTCGGGGCGTCGGAGCGCGGCGACAGTGGCGGGGCGGGCAGGACGGACGGCGCCCGGGCCGCGGCCATGGCCGAGCGTGCGCGCCGCTGCTGCCTGGGCTGGGACTTCAGCACGCAGCAGGTACGGCCCGGGCTGCGTAGCGCACGCCGCCCCGGGGACGCGGGGAGGGCTGGCGGGGGCAGAGGCCCGAGGCGGGCTGGGCGCCTGCTCTCTCGGGCGCGCCAGGGTCCCGCGGCCCTGTCCAGGGGTGCCTGGCCAGGCCGCCCGCCCACGGTTGCTCGCGACCGGCCGGACTCGCCTCCCGGAAACGACGGGCGCCGCCCCCCAGCCGAGCCACCGAGGGTCCCGGGCGCGCAGGTGCCGGGGTGCTGGGGACCCGAGGGCGGGGGCAGCCGCCGGGAGCCGAGCACACAGGCACAGCCAGTGGCCTGGAGCCAGATCCCCACGTGACACTAATTTTAGTGAAAGGGGCGCAGCGCACACTTGAATGTGTACACCGTGGGTTGGCACCAGCGCGCCGGGTCAAAGTGCTCAGCACTGCTGGCCAGAAAACGAGCTGTGCCGCCCGCAGGGCCTTGCAGAGAGACTAGCAGAGTCACAACCTGCCTCCAAACCGGGGTCTGGGCCCAAGGGCTTCCTCCTTCAATTGGAAAATAAACACAGTTACAGTCAAATCCTCTCCTCAAATGGGTCAGGGAGGCAGTCTGGGCCAAGCCTGACCACAAAGTCCCCTGGGACCCCGACAAATCAAGTTGCCTTGCTAAACCAAAGTTTTCCCTTCTGTCCATGAAGGGAGTTGTATTCTGAGTGTGAGGTCTGCCCCCTGCCACATGGGACCATGAACGTGGCCTCTGGCAATGGCTGGGGGCCTTGCCTGGTCTCCCACACCCCTGCAGACATGGGCTCTGGACAATCTGAAACTCTGTCTCCCCTTCCTTCCCTTCTGGGACTTTCTCAGACTTCCTTGCAGGCACAGGAGCCAGTCACCTATGAATATCTTCTTGAGGGTCTTAGCTTTGTCTGTTTGGGGCACAAAGTTTCCAGGAGTTACGGGAGCTGTTTCTTCTTAGCTTTAGCTTCTTCGTTTGACTGAATCTTTGGGTACATCCTGAGGAGGCGTCTGTTGCCACGGTTCACGTGATGTACACCCACCTTTCAGGAGGTTTCCAGGCTGCACCACTCCCTTGCAGGGTGCCAGGCTTCTCCTGGTGATGTTTGTGCCCCTGGATCAGTATAGAAGCAGAGACAAGTCTATGATTATTTTAAATGCCTTCCAGGTCAAAGTTGTTGCTATAGATGAAGAGCTGACTGTCTTCTATGAGGACAGTGTGCACTTTGACAGAGATCTCCCAGAATTTGGGTAAGTACCATGTATGTGTGTGTGTGTATGTGTGCTGGGGTGGTGGTGGTGGGGGTATGGGGCCCGCCTTGACCTTTTACACCCATATATCACTCTATTCTGGCTTCATCAAACTGCAGGAGTGCTGGTCTTGGTAGAACTCTCAGCATCTTTTTTTCTGTGCCTGGACTGAGCTCTCCTCTATTCCTTCCCAGTTCCTTCCTTCCTTCCTTCCTTCCTCCTTCCCTTCCTTCCTTTCCTTCCTTCCTCCCTCCCTTCCTTTCCTTCCTTCCTTTCATAAACACAGGGGGTGTGAACTGACACTTACTCTGTGTCAGGCAGTGTGCTGGTTGCTGGGCTTTGATGGTGAACCAGAGATGTGGTCCTTGCTCTCCCAGAGCTTTCTGTTGAGGGTGGGGGAGAATGATATCAGTCAAGGAATCCCAAACTCAGGAAGGTCTTTGAAGGACAGGTACTCAGTTCTCCAAGTGCTCATTATAAAGGAATGTAACCCAGAACTGGAAGAAGGGGTCTGGGAGAGTCTCTAAGGAAGTTTCTCCAAGATCTGAGTGAGTGGAGTTAGCAGGTGATGGAAAGGAGAGAGCCTTCCAGGCAGAAGGAATAGCATGTACAAAGGCCCTGTGGCAAGAAAGAGCACTGCTCATTCATGGAATGGAAGTGGAAGCGTGCCACTGTGGCTGGGGAGCAGAAACAGAGGCTGGGGTGGGCCACGTAAGCAGAGTGCAGAGTTTGTCTTCATCCTAAAAGCTGTGGTCAGCCACTGACAGGCCATAGGCTTGGGGTGAGGTGTGACATGGTTATGTTTGTGTTTTTAAACTACACTCTACCGGGTGTAGAGCAGATGGGGGGGTGGCCAGAGGGCATGTGGGGAAACCATTGGAGAGGATTTTCAAGAGCATCCAAATAAGAAATGTCAGTGTCTTGGAGTAGAGATGGCTGGGTGGTAAAATTGACAGGTCTTGGTACAGAACTGAACATAAGACATGAATGTGAGGTTTCTGGCTGGCCTTTGGGATGGGTGGTAGACTGTGAGGAGAAACATCATGAGTTTAGCTGCTGTGTTAGTTTGGTAGAGCTGCCAGAAGGAAATGCCACAGATTGAGCAGTTCAAACAACAGGACTGTATTTTTCCCTAGTTCTGGGGCCTGGAAGCCCAAGATGAAGCTGCCGGCAGGGTGTGTCCACTGAGGCCTCTCTCCTTGGTTTGGGGATGGCCACCTTCCTGCTGCCTCTCACATGTTCATCCCTCCATGTGCGTGTGCCCCTGGTCATGTTAGCTGTGTCCTAGTCTCCTTTTATAAGGACACCAGTCATACTGGATTGCGGTCTACACTAAGGACCTTGTTGTAACCTAATTGCTACTTTGAACACCCTGTCTCCAAAAACAGTTACATGCTGAAGTATTGGGGTGTGGGCTTCAGCATATGGATCTGGGGGGGACACAATTCAGTCCATAAAAGTTGTGGGCTTGTTGATTTTGAGTGGCTCCGAGAGGTCCTGATGCAGGTGTCCCTCATTGTCTGTTTTGGATTTCACTTCCTCCTTGAAGCTTTCCCTTGGTCACCACTCACTGCCCATCACATGTTGCTGTCTTTCCCTAGCTGATGTGCCTTTGAGCTGAGGTTGGAAGCCATCTTGCTTTCATATTTTATATTATGCAGGCCACATATGTTTGAGTTTTGATAGTTTGTGTCTTTCAAGAAATTGGTCCATTTCATCTAAGCTATCAAATTTGTGGTGCAAAGTTGTTCACGTTTCTTTATTATTCTTTGATATCTGTGGGGTCTGTAGTTAAGAAGTTTATCAATTTTACTGATCTTTTCAGCTTTTGGTTTGGTTGATTTTTTGGTTTTCCTCTTGTCATTTTCATTGACATGAGCTCTAATTTCTATTATTTCTTTTCTTCTGTTTGCTTTAAGCTTAAAGTGCTCTTTTTCTCTCTATTTCCTGAAGTAAAAGCTTAGATGATTTAGCTCTTCTTTTCTAATATGTGCATTTTAATGCTATAGGTTTGCCTCTATGCACTGCTTTTGCTGCACCCCATACATTTTGATAAGTTATATTTTCATTCTTATTTGGTTCAAAATACTTTTCAGTTTCTCTTAAAACTTTGATTCATATGTTATTTAGAAGTGTATTGCTAATCTCCACCTCTTCCAGCCATCTTTCTGCTGTTGATCTCTGGTTTAATTCCACTGTGGTCTGAGAACATATTTCATATGATTTCTATTCTTTAAAATTTTTTAATTCCCTCTCCATGTTCCTTTCAGTGAGTCAGTGCTCTCCATTAGACATCTTTGGAAAAAGATATATAACCATAACCATGAGTATTGCTTCTTTACTCAGTTACATTTTTTAAATCTTTTAAACTAGATTCATACAGATCCAGTTCATTTTTCTCCCACCACCAGATCACTTCCTGGTATGGATTTTGTTTTTGTTTTTACTGTCTTATTGAGGTATAATTGATGTGCAATAAACTGCATATGTATAAAGTATACAAATTGATAATTTTTGACATATGTGTTCCTTCATGAAACTAAAATCAAGATAATGAGCATTTCCATCCCCCAAAAGTTTTCTCATGCCACTTTGCAATCCATCCCTCTTCCCTAGCTGCAACTTCTGGCAACTACTGAAATGTTTCTATCATTAGAGATTAGTTGACACTTTCTAGAATTTACATAAAGGGAATCATAATTATATCCTGCTTTTATCTGATTTTTTAAAACTCGATGTAATCATTTTGGGAATCATCCATGTTGTTATATATATCAGGAATTTGTTCTTTTTATTATTCAATAATATTCCATTGTGTGCATGGATCACAGATGGTTTACCCATTCACCTGAAGAGGGCCATTTGAGCTGTCTCTAATTTTTTATTATGATAAATAAAGAGGCTATGAAATTCACATACAAATCTTGGTATTGACATAAGCTTTCATTTCTCTTGGAAATGAAATACCCAGAATAGCTAAGTTGTATGGTTGGTTATGTTTAACTTTTAAATAAAGTGCCAAATTCTTTTCCAAAGTAGTTACTTTAATATAAATATTTTGTTAATAGCCATTGCATGTGCTTGGTACATAATTCAAAAGAAACAAAAGGCATATAGTGAAAAGTCTTAATCCTTCTGTAATCTTCTCTCTTCCCTCCTGCCCTTCTTGACAGATAACTTTTCTAGTTTTTTGTGTATCCTTCCAGTGTTTTATATCAAAATATAAGCAGACATGAGTTTTCTTATATTCTCCCTTTTTTATGCACACAAAGCATAGTGTACACACCACCCTGTAATTTGCTTTCTTATTTCACAACAACTTGGCTATGTTTCCATGTCAGAGCATAGAGTTCTATGTTCTTTTTCTAGATATTCCATATGTATTCTATTGTGTAGATGTACCATCTCTTATTGAAGGGTTTTTGCAATGAAAAATGACATAGTGCATTACCTTCCCCATGCCATTATAGGCATGTGCCGGTTTATCTGTAACATAAGATTTTGGAAACAGGATTGCTGGGTCAAAGAGCAAACAGATTTATAATTTTGGAAGATGTGGCCAAATTGCCTCCCGTGGGCACTGGGTTGATTTACACCCCCCAGCAGTACATGAGCGTGCCTGTTTTCCCCAGCCATGGTCTCTCTGTAGATTTTACCTTCCTTTCTCTTACCACAAGCAGATTTGAGCACCTTTTCATTTGTTGAAGAGCTGCTAGATTTTTTTTTCTGTGAAGTTTTGTTTTCATGTCCTTTGCCCATTTTTCTTCTGGATTGGCTATCAATTCTTACCAATTTCTGGTTGCTCTTCATGCATTAGGGGAATTGTCTCTGTTGTTAAATGAATTGCAAATATGTTTCACACATGTTGGTTTGTGTTTGACTTGTGTGTGGGTGGCGATTGTTGCCACAGGTAGGTTTTATTTTTTATGCCATTGAATTTCTCAGTCTCTTGTGCTATTGCTTCTGTATTTTAGAGTCATAGTTTAAAGGGACTTCTTCACTCCAAGATTATAAAGGAATTTACTTAAGTTTTCATCTAGTTCTCATAGGATTTCAGATTTCTTATGTAAAAATATTTGGAGCTTACCTAGGTACATAGATGACATGTATATCCAACTTTAGTTTTTTCCAGATGATTCTTTAATTGTTTTAACACCATTTTTTTTTAGAAGTCCATCTCTACCTCACTGATTTGAGATGCCAGCTTTATCATAGGCTAAATTTCTGTGTATGTTTAGGTCTATTTCTGGGCACTTTCTTTTGTTCCATTGGTTGGCAAGTCTGTTGATGAACCAGTAACACATTGTTTTAATTATTCCAGCTTGATAATATGATTTAACATCTGGAACTGTCAGTCCTCTCTGATTGTCCTTCATTTTCAGTGTCCATGGCTTTTCCTTTCTTGTTCTTTTTCAATGTGTACTTTAGAATCAGCTTTTAATATTCCAGAAACACAATTGCTAATATTTTTTGAGATCATATTACATTTATAAATTAACTTGGAGAAAATTGACAAATTTATAAGATTAGTCTTCCTGTCAAAGCACACGTTATGTTTTTACATTTGTTCTAAGTCTTCTTTTGAGAATGATATTGGTATTTTAATATGTTTGACATACGCATTTTGCACATTGTGGTATATTTTTTAAATGACTGTAATTTTCTACCCCTCCCTGTACTCATGCCTTTTGCAGTGGGACTTTGCAGCTCCTTCCATCAAGAGATGGAGTCATTTTCTGACCTGTTGATTTTAACCCATGGAAAGTGGGGATATAGCATCGTTCGTACCAGGTCTAAACCTGAGTCTCCAGAGGCCTTGCTTGCTTCTGTTCTGATTCTTGGAGCCCTGCCCAGCTACCACATGACTAGCCTCAGGTTAGCCTGCTGGAGAAGGAGAGACATGTGGCCTACTTGCCCACATATCCCCAGCTAGGAGAGCAGACACAGACCCCAGAAGCCGAGCTCTCTACCTACCATTAGCAGACCACCATGCATGAGTGAGCCCAGGTGAGACGGGAAGAACCACCCAGCTGAGCCCAGCTCAGTGACTGACCAACAGAATTGTGAGTTAAATGATCTTAGTCATTTCAGGTCTTTATGTTTTGAAGTGGTTTGTAACAAGGCAAAAACTACCTGGTGCATGTAATTATTTTTAAGCTTATTTCAAACAAAAAAAAAACATTTTGCTACTATAAATGGCGGTTTTGTAGCAGGGACTGACCGTATGTCCTCCAAACCCATTTCCTTTCCCTCCTGGGCACACTGCTGTCTTCCTTGTGGTTTTGTTCAACCATGTGACTGGGTTCTAAGCAGCAGAATATGGGAGAAAGTGAACAGACCTCTTGCAGACCTCGTCCATACAGACCTCCTTGCCATCCTTTGCCCTGTCTCTTCCTCTGTCCTGTGGCTGGATGTGAGTGTCCAGAACAGCCTTGGAAGCCCCTTGGAAGATGACAGAGCCCCCAGCCTTCTGGGTCCCTGAAAATCTGCATGGAACAGAGCCCCCCATGCCCATTCTGGGTCCCGAGTGCCCTACTGATTATGCTTTAGATGAGTGAGAAGTAAAATTCAACTGTGTTGAGCCATGGAAATTTTGCTTTTCTTTAGTTAATATGGGTTTCCCCCCACTATTGTATCTTTAAAAAAGAAAACCAGCTCTATTGAGACATAATTTGCATACCATAAGAATTTACTCTTTTAAAAGTACATGTCAGTGGTTTTTAGTATATTCTCCTCTGTAACCATCATCACTGTGTAAATGTATAGTATTTTCATCACCTCAGAAAGAAATCTCATATCCAATAGCAGCCACTCCCCATTCCCCATGCCCCAGCCCTGGCATCTTGTCTACTCTGTCCCTATGAATTTGCCTATTCTGAAAGTTTCATATAAATGAATATATGTAATATGTGGTATTTTTTGACATTTGCATGTCTTAAAAGTTTATCCATGTCATAGCTTTTATTAGAACTTCATTCTTTTTTGTAATAAACTCAGTAACATCTGTTGTATGGCTAATCCCACATTCTGCTCATCCACACATCAGGCAATGGATATTTGGGTTGTTCCACTTTTTGGCTACTATGAATAATCCTGCTGTGAACATCACATGTGTTACAGACAGAAATGTGTCCCCCTAAAAAATCACATATGTGGTCCCACTGGGTCTATACCTAGGAGTGGAACTGATGGGTAGTATGGTAACTCTGTGTTCAACATTTTGAGGAACTGACAACCTTTTCCAAAGCAACTATACCATTTTATATATCCACCAGTGGTGTGAGGGTTCCAGTTTCCCCATGTCCTTGCCAATATTTGTTTTTTACTGCCTTTTTGGTTATAGATTATAGCCATCCTGTTGGACGTGAAATGATATTTCATTGTGGTTTTGATTTGCATCCTTCTGATGACTAATGATGTTAAATATCTTTGGCCGTTTGTGTATCTTCTTGGGAGAAAGGGCTACTTGGATCCTTTGCCCATTTTTAAAAGGCGCTATTGGTTTTTTAATTATTGAGCTGCAAAACTTCTTTATATATTCTGTATTCAAGTCTCTTACCGGTTATATAATTTCAAAACATTTCTTCCGTTCTGTGGATTGTCTTTTCATGTCTTGATGATCTTTTGAAACAAAAGTTTTTCATTTGAATAAAGTCAGATTAGTCTTTTTTTTCCTTTGTTGCTTGCACTTTCGGTACAGTATTTGTTAGGTTTTGGTGTTAATTTTATATTTACTTCATAAAAAGATTTCCTTCTTTGAGATGCTCAGGAACAATTTAAATAGTATTAGAAATGTTTGCCCTTTAAAGGTTTGGAAGAATTTCTCTGTGAAACATGTGGGTCTGGAACTTCTAGGTGTACAGTGGAGCTCTAGTCTTCCTTAGCAGGAATTGCCAATTTTTAGTTGTTAAATACATGGTGGAATGGACAGTTGCAATTTCCACCTGTTTTGTGAAGGCAACATTTTTTCTGGTGAGTTTTTACTGTCTAGAGGAAAGCTGGCTGTTATCATTCACCTTTTTCCTAATGGTATCTTTAAAAAAAATCAGTATATGCAATACACTGTAAAATATAATTATATTTTAATATAATTTATTAGTTAAAATTTAATTTTAATATAATTTCTAATATACTGTAACAATATTTCAGATACAAAAGAGAGCCATTAAAATGTGCAGTTCAGTGCATTTGGACAGAGGCAGATCAATACCTGTGCAACTACCACCACAATCAGGATGCAGACTGTTCACATCACCCCCAAAAGATTGTGTGCCCCTTTGCAGGGCCTCCTGTCCTCCCCACTGGGCTCGGGAAACCACAAATCTGCTTTGTCACAACAGGTGGACTTGCGCCTTCTAGCCTGTCAGATAAACGGAATCAAGGACCATCTGCTCTTTTGTGTCTGGCTTCCTTCACACAGCACGGCCGTATGAGATCACCCGTGTTGGTGTCTGCATCAATAGTTCATTTATGTTTTATAGTGCTCTGTAGTACTGCATGACATATATACCACAGTTTACCTGTTCACCTGCTTAGGGACACCTGGGATGACTCCAGGTTTCTATTATGACAGATAGGGCTGCTATGGATATTTGTATCCAGAGCCTTCTGTGGGTTTGTGTGTCCATTTCTTTGGGCTGGATACTTAGGAATAGAATAGTTGGATGGTTTTCTAATAGTATCTTGGTGTAGATTTTGAGCCTGTGTTTTTAAACCTCATAGTTGAAAGAGTTGGATTTTGTCAAATCAGCTATTTGCACAAGGGTCTTACAGGGGTGAGGGGGGTAGGGAGAGGGGTCCAGGTAACCTTCCAGGCTTGCAATCCAAGGACATCCTGGTCTGATAGCACTTCTGTGTACCATGCCTCTTCCGCCTGTCCAAACCCAGTGGGTCTGGGAGGGCTCTCAGTGCAGCCCTGCACTCCCTCATGGCCACTGCCTGCCCTCCAGGCTGGGCTCGTGTGTTTGGAAGGCTTGCTTTGCTGGGGCTTCCTGAGAACTGCCACCTCTGGGCAATGCCAGGCCTTCCTTTCCCTCTTGCCCAGCACTGTTCAGTCCTGTTCAGTCTAGAGTTCCCGCTCGAAGTGGGGGGAGGCGGTATGTGTCCTTCCACTGGGGGTATCAAGGATCTGCTCCCGTGGGGTCCTGCCTGAGGTTCTGTCCCACATTCTCTCTGTTCTCCTTCTAGGACTCAGGGTGGGGTTCATGTTCACGAGGATGGGCTGACAGTGACTTCTCCAGTCCTGATGTGGGTCCAGGTGAGCACAGGGATCCTGTCCCTCTCCTGTCCCCAGCCTGTCTCACCGGCAGACTTGGCAATTTTCTTGGAAGTCCAAAGGTGGCAGCTTATGAGTGCATCTGTTGGCACCAGGTCCGCATAGGGAAATAGTTCCTAGGGCCGCACTAGGCCTCAGCTGGTGTCAGTGTTCCTGAGCTGAGGGGAATCACAGCTAGCTTTCAGGTTCTGGAGCCATAGTGCTGGCATGTCCTGCAGGGACCAGCTTTAAAATAGCACAGTGCAGACCTTTCCCAAACACTCTACAGTCAGGCACTATGGCCACCCTTGCACCCCGAGAACCAAACACAGCCCTTTAGGTTTAGCGCTCAGCCCCAAGTCCCCTCGGCTCCCAGAGCAGGGGCACTCAGAATGGTGGATTATGACTGACCAGTCAGGATCAGATTAACCACAAACCAGGCCTACCTGCCCAGGGCCCACAAGAAAGGAAGATGCCTGCTGCCAAATCTGGATGGCCTGTGGGACCCCCAGACCGGGGCTGTGGGCAGCACAGATAGGTATGACAGGACTAGGGGGCTGCCTGATACCCCAGGGGATTCGAGACCCTGAACTGGAGGACAGGTGCCAGAAGCTTTTTCAGCCCTCTGATACATGTTTAACCAATCCCCTGTACTGAATTCTTTCTGTTAAGATAACTGGTGTGATTTCCTTTTATTATTAGCCTGACCCTGACTCATACTGGAGTTTCCACCAGACAGGCTGGAGGGGTGTGTTCTTCAGAGGCTGAGCCAGACCAAGGAGCAGTGGGGGTGGGGGTGATAGGCAGGAGTTGGTGGGTGAGGTCCCATTGATGAAGCCAAGGGCTTCTGGTGGGCACGGCCTTAACTAAGGAGGTGTGCCAGTGGTAGAGGGCTAGGCTTGGGGCTGGTGCCAGGGTGACTTCTAATCTTGAGCAATACCTCCCAACCACACACCCCCACCCCAGACTGGACCTTCTCCAGCTGTGCTCATTCTCTGCCAAGGTTTGGCAAGCAGGGCCAAGTCAGCGGCCATGGGGGTGCTGTGAACGGATCTCACCCAGCATAGGGTGGGGATGGCAGGGTCAGGCCAAAGCTCCAGTGGGAAACACAGCCTGGGGTGAATCTCTGATTGCTCCTGGGAAATCTTGGGGGAAGTGCCATGCTCTGCCAGGCTGTGCCATCCATCTCACCAATGGGGTCATGCCAGAAGGATGATTCCAAACAGATGGTGGGTGGTGGAATTGGGGATTGGGACAAATGGCCACCATGGCCATCTACTCCCCCAGCATTGCACTCCTGGACAGGGGGTCTGGGCACAGAGCCCTGTCCTGGTGGGAGCCCTCTGTCAGCTTTTCATTTCTCCTTTGCAGTGAAGTCATGTTCCTAACATGGTGGATTGAAAATGCAAATAAAAGAAATCAGAATTTGAGCCAGTTTGGTTTTGCTATTCCTGAGTGCTTGGAAGTCAAAAACCATAAAATCAACATTTGAAGATGAGTGGTTTATGATTTAACCCCTTAAATTAAGGTTTACGGTGCCCCCTTGTTAATTAACGTGCTCTAGTCATCAGATCTCCTCAGTGTGACCAGCGCTGCCATCTCTACTAGGAGGCCTGTGCTTGCTGACTCAGTGGTTCAGAGCAGTCGCGTGCACTCTGCTTTCCTTCTCAGGCCTTGGACGTCCTCCTGGAGAAGATGAAGGTTTCAGGCTTTGACTTCTCTCAAGTCCTCGCCCTGTCCGGGGCTGGCCAGGTTTGTTTGCCGTGGGCCCTGTCCGCCAGGTGGCGGTGGCTGCTGGGGCGGTGCGGTGCACCGGGTGACAGCTCCGGAGGGGAGGTGCTCGGTGCCCAGAGCCACTGCACATGTGCTGCTGATAAAAGCCCTCACAGCCATTCTGCCTTGGAGCGAGTGTGGACTGCCTCCTGCAAAAGGACCTAAGACAGTCCTTAGGATTAAGCATTGTACAAACTAGGACACTGGGTGACAAGGAGCTGGGGGAAGCATTTGGCATGAGTTTATTAGCACTGTCTGGGGACACTAAAGTTGCTTTTTCTTGGAAATAAAAGCAAAGTGATAAATTATGCAGATTAGTGAAAGAGGTTTAGAGTAGAGATACTGGTACTAATGAGAACACCCCTGGCAGAGCACTGATGGGGTGCAGGTGCCCTGCCCAGCCATTCACACGCCGTCTACTGACCGTCAGAGCAACTTTACAAGGGAATCCTGGAGGGTTAGTGCAGAGGCCAGGCCACACTGCCTGGTCCCATCCCCAGCTCTGCTGTTTGCACACGGTGACATCCAGCTTCCTGCCTTCGTATTCTCATCTGCCTTAGGGTCATTGTGAATGTTAAATACATAGAATGGTGCACAAAGACTATTTGAATTTTAGAGACTGCTTTTATTATGATTGCCATTTACATGGGGAACTGAGACACGGAGAGGTGACTTGCCCAAGGTCACACACCTGCCAGGAGGAGTCAGGCTGCAGGTCCCGTTTCATCCTCTGAATCACTCTGCTCCATACTGACTGGCTTATTTTCACATCCTTGGGAGAGAGCATGTGCTAACTATTCTTCAGCTGCCTCTTCTTCCTGCAGACCTAACAGGAATGTGTTGCTCCTATCCTTGTTAAACTAAACAGATGCCCTTATGGTCTTGTCCCTCTCTCACCTGACCCCTAGGCCTGGGCCCTCTCCCTCCCAGGCATGCCCCACCCCGTGGCTAGGTGTCCCAAAAACCTAGGTCTTAAGTCTGGGATGGAGCACCCCAGACCCCTCCTCCTCCTGTTCTCTTCTTGGGGAATTCTCCTTATCCACCTAGGCCACACCCAAGTGGCAGTCTGACTCCTCCAACTGCCCACTCCCACATCCAGGGCATCCCCATATCCTGTTGATTTGCACATAATGCATCTACCACCTCTTCTCCTACTCTGCCTCTGTTGTCCAGGCCTAATACCCACGGTTTTTCTCTGGGCCTCTGCTTTGGCACCCCTGCTCTCATAACTCCCACAAGCCCTTTATATTCAGCCTGACCCTGGTACACCCAGGGTTCTCCCCACCTCCAAGATGAACCCCAACCCCCAAGCATGATGTCAGGGTGCTGGTGCTCAGGCCTCCTCCCTGCCGGCCTCACCGCTTGCCACCCCAGCTCGGCTTCTGTTTAGAAGGCTGCCTTCCCCACACCCACCAGGCTCTCTCACCTGTAGTTACTCTGCATGAAGAAGCCACACACTCAACCCTGGGGTCCTGTCCTCATAATCACATCCACTTCTACCCATCTGTAACCGGCTGGTCAGGTGCCCTTCTCTGGGCCCACTGCCCTGCCACCTCACCTCCATAGGGTTTTAAAATTGTACATTTGTGTCTTTCTCCCCAACTCAACTCCAATATCCTGCAGAAGAGGGACAGTGCTATCCTGCCCATCTGTCCCATCCTGGCATGATCTAGGTGCTCAATAAATGTTGAATGGATGAGTGAATTTCAGGTAATATTAAGAGCAATATATTCAAATACAGTTTTACAAAATCACCAAAACCCAGACCACTAATTCTCTCTTGGAACCTCTCTACAAGTTTTGGGGTGGACAGGGCAGAGTTCCCCCCCATTTTATAGGAATGGAAACCATATCCCGTAAAGGTGACCAGCTCTGTGACTAAGGGGGCAGGGCAGGTGTGGAGCACAGTCCTTGGCGTGTGGTCCGGGGTCCTTCTGCATCTCCAGCAGTCTGTAACGCCGGTCGGTGTGCGGCTGTGTGAACGGGTTTCCCTTCGCAGCAACATGGAAGCGTGTACTGGAAGGTTGGGGCCAGCCAGGTGCTGACAAGCCTGTCACCAGACTTCCCGATATACCAGCAGCTGCAGGTAATGTGGCCGTGTTGCGGGTGTCTGAATAACTCTGGAGAGGAGAGGGGGCCCTGAGCCTGGGCTTTTGTGCATTGTTGCGGGTGTAGGCAGGTGGCTCAGAGAGCAGTCCCATGACGTGGTCTGCCTTGGCTCCCTGCTATGGCCACACCTGGTGTCTGCACTGGGGTTCAGGTGCCAGCAGCCGTCACCATACAGGTCCCCTCTGGCCCACGTGGGTCCAGCTAGTCCCCCTCAGGCACCTCCCCTTGGGGCATGATGCCTTCTGATGGTGCTGGGAAGGCAGGCCTGGCTTCTCCTTGCCTCCCAGCTCCAAGTGCCCTGGCAAAGCTGCTCTTGCTGGAGCCCGGCCCTCCCTGCCCTCTCTAGTGGTGCCCGCAGCACTCCCCAGAACCTCCTGCTTCCAACTTTCGGGGGAGACCCCCGCCCCGGGCAGGCTGAGGTCTGGGCGGGAAGGGCTTGCCCACGGGTCTCCCAGGTCACACTGATGGGAGACAGGCGGCCACCTGCTGTGAGGGGCAGTGTGCTCGCCAGCGTCAGGTGCACCCCAGGTCAGCGGGGGGCTCCACCTGTATGCCCATCTCTCCAGGCCTGTTTCTCCATCAGCGACTGCCCGGTGTGGATGGACTCCAGCACCACAGCCCAGTGCCGTCACCTGGAGGCCGCCGTGGGCGGGGCCCAGGCTCTCAGCTGCCTCACCGGCTCCCGGGCCTATGAGGTGGGCAGTGCCAGCCACTGGGCACTAAGGCTGGTCCTGGGAGGAAGGTCCAGCTGCTGGCTTAGGTCCCTTCTCCCTGGGTGTCCGGGAGGACAGTGGGTGACCTGCTCCATGGGGATCACATGAGGCCATGTGGAGCCAGGCCTGGGCGCCCTGGCCTCTGGTTCTGACCAAGGCCATCAGGCCTCCCTGAGCTTCTGGGAGCAGGGACAGGCCTCCTGTTTGGGTTCCAGGTCGCAGCTGACAGTGTCATGGCCATACTCCTCACGTCAAACGCTGCGTGCAGGGCTGGTCATGGCACCTCAGTGTCTGCCTCTGTGACGGGATTAAAATAGCACAGTTGGGGCAGTTTTGAAGCTGAAAGAGGTCCATGCATGTAAGACACTTAGTGCAGCTCCTGGCAAAGTAAAAAAATTAAAGAGAGTGCGTCTTCCCACTGGCTTCAGCCACAGTCCCAGGTGGCTGCGATTTGCTCAGTTTGGGTCATGCAGCCCTACATGGCCCACCTGCAGCAAGAAAAACATGAGGGGGGCAGAATACACGCATCCCCTGCCCAAGCCCTCGGTCAGCACAGTTCTGTGGGGCCGGAAGGCTGGCTGAGCGAGGGGCCCCCACAGGCAGCAAACCACCTGGATTCACAGCCTTCTCAAAGCTTCTGTGTGGTAGCTGATACTCAGAGACACTGCACTGACCCCACTTTACAGAGTGATCATTTCCACAGAAGATTCGAGTTTTTATGAATTTACACTCTTTTTCCAGCGATTTACAGGAAACCAGATTGCAAAGATTTACCAGCAGAAACCTGAGGCCTATGCACACACGGAGGTTGGTCAAACGTTTCTGTTAGGTTGGAAATCATAGTTGAGTTCCTTTTGTAATACTTACCTTTATATCTCTTGAGCATTGGCTAAAAACATTGGTTAACAGACATTAAAAATGATAATGAATGACAGCAAATGAGTTTGCTTCTTTCTCATCATCAGGTTCTTTCTAAAGAGGAAGGAAAGAGTGGAATCATGGGGTAGAGAAGTCATCGCCTCATCAGGGTCCTGGGGGGAGCACTGGGGAGCTGGGTGCCCTTTAGGTTCTGTTCTGCCCTCTCAGCTTCCAGCGTGGCTACTGCAGGGTGCCCACCAGGCACTCAGTTGGCATGGGGTTACTGTTTTCTTAGGAAATTTTTAGGCCTGGACCAGTGAGCCCCCAGCTGGGCCCTTCAACCAGAGCCTGCGTCCAGAACCCAGATTCAGTCCCTCAATCCACAGTTGCTAAAAGCCAGTGCTTAATGCTGCCCGAGAAGCAGCTCGACCCTGTGGCTGGGCACCCAGGATCAGTGATTTTCATCTCTGAGTGATGAGAAAATGATCAGCTTGTGTTTAGCCAAAGTACTTCTTTAATCTTGGAAGTTAACATCCAGTTTATTATTTTATGATTCAAGGTTCCAGGTTACTCTGCAGCATTAGGCTTGAAGGTTTTGGAGGGAAGGGGTGGAGATGCAAAACCCTCTCCATGTTCTGTTTGTGGAACAAAGGTGGGGGACAGGTGGTGTTGCCATTCCCTGCCCTGGTCCAAGGGCCTGTGGTGCCCACATGGAAGCACAAACCCTCAGGCTGACACTGAAATCCATCAGTTCCTCTGGTTCATGTCTGGGTCTGTGGCTTCCAAGGGACCAGCTGTCACTTATACTTGCTCTGAACCCACAAGTGTCTTTGTCAGTTCTGAATCCTGTGGTCACACATCCCACTTCCCTTGTGACTAGATACAAAGACCACAGAAGTGGAGGATGGACATCAGGGCCCACACTCCCTGGATCCCAGGTGGAAAATCCACATTACTGAGCATGACTTTTCCATGTTGCCTTTTGTCTTTGTTGAACTTGACAGTTTTAACTGTAGAGTTGGGTGCTTGCCTGAGGAGCATGTTCTTGGTTCCCAGCTACTCAAAATGCTCTTATTTTGGGCACTCAGTCGCTACCGTTACTGGGGCAGCTTGCTCAAAGTTGCATTCCTTCCCCAGCTGAGGACTCTTCCCATGAGTGTGTCAGAAGTACCCAGCTGCTTAGGGAAGTGCATCTTATCTCACTGTTCCTTTCTTTTGCAGAGAATTTCTTTGGTCAGTAGTTTTGCTGCTTCCTTATTCCTCGGGTCCTACTCCCCTATTGACTACAGTGATGGTAAGCTGTCAGGGTCCAGGGAGAGTACCCGTCGGGGCGTGCAGGTGTGCGGGGGGCAGGTGTGAGCCTCAGCCCCCTGGGTGGGCACCAGCCTTTCAGCCCTGTCTTCCATTGCCAGGGGTGTATCAGTTATCTCGCTGTGCAACAAATGACCCCAGCACTTAGCAGCTGAAGACCGCAAATGTTTATTATCTCACAAAGTTTCTGAAAGCCAATTTTCTGGGGGAAGCTTAGCAGGTGGTTTCAGCTCAGGAGCCCTCATGTGGCAGCATTTGAGTGGGCACCCAGGACCCAGCCATCTAAAGGCTTGACTGGAGCTAGATCACTTCTAGGGCTGTGCACACGACTGTGGGTCAGAGCCTGAGTTCCCCACAATGTGGGCCTCTTGTAGGATGATTAATATCATTGTAGCTGGAGTCCCCCAGGCGAGGGTTGAGAGGAAGAGAGAGGCCGAGTAGAGTCTTTACACCCAAATCTTGGAAGTGACATACAGCCCTCTGCCCCGTCCTGCTGGTGGCACACATCTCCCCAGGGGCAGGGAGAGGGGCCCCCACAGCGTCAAGACCGGGATGCAGGGATGAGCCTGGCTCCCACAAGGAGTTATTTATTCAAGTTGTTGTTTACGTTGGGGAACCTCATGAGAGTGGTGAGCTTCAGGAATCAGAACCCTGAAAAAATGACGCAGGTGATGCCAATGCGGAGGGGAACCTGGGAGGAGGTCGCAAGGGAGCACACAGACGGGGCCAGCCTAAAGGATGACCGGAGAGAGGACAAGCCGAGCAAGACCCTGACCCACGCAAGTGGCTCCGGAGAACCGGGGCTGCATGGAGGCTCCTGGGAACGCATCTGAAGTCGTTGAGGGCTGTGTGGGCCAGACGTTATTCTAGTTTGTAGGGAGAGAGAGTAAGGTGACTAAGGGTGGTCCCAAGCTTCCATCGAATCTGGAGAAGAAAGAGTTCCTACAGCTAGCTGTCTGGAGCCCCCCAGAAGCCTCTAAACCTGTGTCTGCATATGTCCACTCCTCCTGGGGCTGTGGAGAGCTGCGCGGGGAGTCACATTGCTGTCTGTGCAGGAGGCGTCCAGCCAGGCCCTCACTGCGCCCCTCACCCTTACTTCAGAAGTCACCTCCCAGTTCACTGGCTGTCCATCTCCTCCCGGGGTCCGGCCATCCGTCAGTGTCCCAGCCACCTATCTCTGCCTCCACCCAGTCCAGTGGAGCAGGAGGGCCCTCCTCCTGGGCTCTGGGTTCTCTCCCCTCCCCATCCTCAGGAAAGCCGTGGGAGAAGTAGATTGTTTTAGAAAACTGAGCTGATCCCAGTGACGTGGAGGAAGTTTGGAGGAGTCTGAGGGCTATGCTTGGGGTTGGCCATGACTGGGAAGCCCTGAGGGCGGACATACCCTGGCACCAGCAGGCACTCGACCCCTGAGGGACACATTGCTGGCAGTCCCCATCCCCTGTAGGCCTGGCAGCAGCAGATTTCCAGGCTGAGGGGAATATTTGGAGGAAATGAGGTGGCAGGCCTCTGGTTCTCTGGTCCAGGATGACTGAGTGCAGCATACAAACCTTGGGGAAGGGCTCAGATGCAAGTGTGCTGTGAGAGGGTGCCCACTCTCTGCAGGTGGGCCACTTTTACTGAAGGCCCTTTTTCAAGATTATTTTGTTGTTTCCTTAGGTTCTGGAATGAATCTGTTGCAGATCCAGGACAAAGTCTGGTCGCAGGCTTGCCTTGGTGCCTGCGCACCTCACTTAGAGGGGAAGCTTGGCCCGCCGGTACCCTCATGCTCATGTGTGGTAGGTCCCCTTCCCCACTGTGGTCCCGCTCAGAGCTGGCAGCTCCTGGGGAGCAGTGTGCACACACACACACACACACACATACACACACACACCTACTCTCACATTCACACACTCATGCTCACACACACACTCAAAGTCAGACATGCAGTCATACCACACACTCAGCATGCATACACTATCACACCACAACTCCCACTCCCCCACACACACACTCCCAGACTCACACTCACACCTGCACACACACTCACTCCCCCCAACACTCATTCATTTACACACAGGCGTGCACAATGGCATTTTCAGTCTGTGTAAGACAAGTATTTGACATGAGTCAAAGCAAATGTCTGGATTGGTGCTTAGTAGGTACTCCAGGTGTGTATAGATTACTGCCATAGGGCAGCAGAGGTGGGTGGGGGACTTCGGAAGATTCCACTGGAAATTTATTAGAATAGGAAAGAAAATGGAAGGCAGGAGCCCCCAGGTGATTGCACACCGTGGGAAACGTTGAAATTCCAGGACTAGGGACACCACTGAACCTTGAAGCAGGCAGCTTGGAGAAAATAGTAAGAAATCTGAGGCAGCTGGGGGGAGGACGGGCCCCGGTGCCAGACTTCCCGGGCCGGAATCCTGGCTCCACCCCTTACCTCTGCACCTCAGCTTCCTCATCACCCTGTTGCTCCTGGAACTGTGGGAAGACTGATGATTGCCCTCTCGTCTGGCCATTGTGCAGAATAAACGAGCTGATACAGCAAAGTGCTTGAGATAGTGCCTGGTCCCAAGAGTAATGTTAAAACATTCAGGACAGACACGTGCCAAAGAATGAGACTGGACCACTGCCTTACACTTACTCAGAATGGATGAAAGGCCTGAACGTAGGACCTGAAACCAAAAAACTTAGAAGGAAACAGGCATTTAGCTCCTTGACATCAGTCTTGGTGATGATTTTTTGGCTTTGACCCCAAAGGCAACATAGCAAAAGGAAACAAGCGGGACTCCTTCAAACTAAAAAGTTTCTGCGCAGCACAGGATACCATGAGCAAAACGAAAAGGCAACCCACCAAATGGGAAAAGATATTTGGAGATCATGTATCTGGTAAGGGGCTAACATCCAAAATATATAAAGAACTCAATAACAAAACACTAAGCAATCCAATTAAAAATGTTTAACCATCAGTTGGCACCCTTATTCAGAACAGACACTGGCTGTGAACACTGCTTTCCTCTAGGTGGCTGGCTGAGTTCTTGCTGTTCTGTGGGGAGATTGGAGCAGAGAAAGACCTGGGCCCTGCCCTCGGGGCCCTTTGGTGGGGCACACATGCCACACAGCCAGAACAACAGAAATCCTGGGAGGGACGGGGTTGGGTGAGAAGAGGCATGGAGCTGGAGGTGGGGGCATGAGGCAGATCAGGCTACGGCAGGTGCTTCTGTGGGGAGGCTGAGCCACGGAAGCCCTTTTCCAAGATCAATAGTGACCTGCCGGAGGCCTGAGCAGCAGCTCAAAGCCAGACCGCCACCATCCAGGGTGCCTGGGGTGGACGCACAGCCCAGGGAAGGGCCGCCCTACAACGCAGAGAGCTCAGGACCCAGGTGCACTGAAGCACGGCAGAAAAAGCAGCCGAGTGTCTGGGGCTGGTAGTCCATGCACAGGTTTTAGTTACATGTGTGATGGAAGAAGTGTGTTGTCCGTGGCAGCAGGCTGTGTTTGCCTTATGCCGAGAACACGTGCCTCTAAGAGGGAGGCCGTGTGGAGACTAGCAGCTTGAGGAACAGAAAAGAACTGGTTCTGAAAAGTGTGTTTTCACTTGTAACATATGTGCCCATGTGATGGGGGAAAACAAGCAAATCCCTGTTTTCCGTCTGCTCCTTTTTTGAAGGTAGTGCCCAGAGAGCTTTCTTGTTCCTGCGGAAAAGTGTTTGGAGATGTGCTGTATCGAGCACCTCTTGAGGCTCCCCGTGTCCTCCCAGCCCAACTTTTCCACCAGCCATTGTGGCTTCACTCAGGTGTCTCCTGGCAGCACCCTTCCTGAGTTGCATGTCATTCCCACACCGCACCCAGTGCTTCTATGACTCCGTGTTTGTGTTCTGCCATCCTGGAGGTTCAGGATGTTAACGGCCACCCCCACCCGGGGGCTTCACCAATGGGGAGCCTGCGAGAGCTCCTCACCCCATTCCTACGGGGACACCCCATCCCCAGATCCATCTCACACAGCCCCTCAGACATTGCCTACAGTGATGACCAGCCCGACAGTGTACTGCAGGTGGGCCTCCCCTCCTTCCAGGTGTCTTCTTGTTTCCTGGGATCACTTCTGCAGGTGAGCCACCTGCCCACCAGCCTTACCTCAGGCTGGTTCCTTTTTTCTTTTTGTTTTAAACATGTCTTAACTAAAGTATATTTGACATACAATATTATATTGGTTTCACGTGTACAACACAGTGATTCGACAATTATGTGCATTACAAAACGCTCACCAGAATGAGTGGAGTTGCCAGCTGTCCCCATACAAAGTTATTACAGTGCTACTGACTTGATTCCCTGTGCCGCACTTCCATCCTGTGACGACTTTAGCTTATAATTGGAAGTTTGTGCATCTTTATCCCCTTCACCTCTTTTGCCCATTTTTCTGAGGCCAAGACATTTATCTCTCAGGAAGTGGCTTATTCCGATGTAAGTCCAGAATTTTGCTGGATAGAGCAAAATTTTCTTCCCAGACACCAGGAAATCCCATCAGATATTTTAAACTTTTGAAACTAAGATAAAGTCATAAAAAGGAAAAAAAAGTTTCTTTTCATGACCATGTTTTCTCAAGAACTGTGGGTCTGTGCAGAAGGTGGTGCCCTGCCATCTCCCACAGCTGCCCTTGGAGGGGCCTGAGGGCTGTGGCTCCTGAGGAATCCCCTCCTGCACACTGCCTTTTTCAATTTATTTTCTTTAGAATATTGATGTCTCCATTGTGTCTGATTGCTGAGCTGATGGAATATGTGTGTGAGACATTTTCTACTATCATGAGTTTGCTCACTGGTGTCCTCTTGTTATTCATTATTTATTTTTAATGCTGTATTCAGAATTTGGAGCTTACAAAAGGGGTACATGGTAGAGATGAGTGTGTTCTAGCTGTCTTGAATCTCACTGTCAAGTGGAATGACCTCGTGTTCATGGTTCCAAACCTATGCTGGCCTCCTCTGGCTTTTGTGAGCAGGAGGGATGGCCCTGCTCTGAGACAGGGAGTGGTATGGCTGCAGGCCTAGTGCCGTGGGCCTGTGCCTTCCTGGGGCCTGGAGTGTGGAGGGTGGTGCTAAGCAGGTGTGCCGTTCCTCCCCAGGGAGCCATTTCTGCCTACTACGTCCAGCGCTATGGATTCCCTTCAGGATGCAAAGTGGTGGCCTTCACGGGGGACAACCCAGGTGAGTACCTTGGGGGTTCCACTCTCCAAGCGGCCTGACTCGTCCACGCTGGACATTTCCGAACACCAGCCTGGCAACCTGGAGAAACCATCTGTGGTGTCACCCCGCTGCCCGGCTGCAATCTGATTCCTTTTGCCTGCCTCCCCCATGCTGGCCCTGATGCTGCCCTCAGGAGCCACTCAGCCCCCCCATTAAGGAAGGATGCTCATTGGTTCCTCCAGCCCCTGCTTGGGAACACGATTGAGTCTCTGCCTGGTCATCTGACCTGAAGGTGTTACTTACTCTTCATCTAAACACCTTGTCCCTCCCTGCCCTCTCCTCCTCCACTTCTCCTCTAAGGGTTCCTGAGGCCACTCTCAGAGGGGTCATCAGGTACCCAAAGAGAGACCAGTGGCCCACCTGAGCACCACCAGGTTCCTGCCCCTCAACCCACCCTGCAGTGTTTTTCCTGATAAGCCACCAAATTAGGGATGCTGGATATAGTACGTACAAATATAGGACCCCCAGGGATGTGTGAATTTCAGATAACAAATATGACTTTCTAATTTAAATATGTCCCCAACATCATTTCTCTGGAATACAAGTTTAACTGAGCATCCTCCCTTTTATCTGGCAACTCTGGCCCAAATCGCCATCCTACAAGGCATTCATTTCTGCTCTAAGGAAGTGAGTCTCAGGTACCCGGAGGGGGATTTGGGATGTGGGCGGGGGCCAGGGTCTGCTTCACAGGGGGGCTGACTTCCTTCTTAGAACCACTCCTGCTTCTCTTGTCAAGGAGTGTGGGCCTCTATTTCTTACATTGAAGTCCTGGCCACAGAGGCTGCAAGCCCCTCCTTTGAAAAACATTTATTCTCAGTTATTTGCTGATTTCCTAGTTAGCCTCCATACTTACTTCCTGATGGTTGTACATATAAGCAGGATACGGACATCAGAAATAAATAAACACAAAGAGGGACATATGTCTCGGAGTGGAATTGGATGCCTAGAAATAGAGTTGATGGTCTTTGTTAAAGTCCATCCCTAATAGCAATTACTGCATTTTGTTATTATAGTCCATGTTTTCTGCAATGTCTATGTATACTATTGTGATCAGAAAAAACCCTTTAATGTGCTACTATTATTGCCACCACTAGGTGTTCCTAGCTCTGCCTTGGCCCCGTCTGCTTTTGGACCCATGGGCTTGGCTCTGACTTGTGCCACACTTTGTGGCTGCCATCACTGTCCTGGCTGTGACCCCTCCCTCCTGGCACAGCCTGGGCTCTGGCACCTGGAAGGAACCCCCGGGAGCTGGATGAGGGTCGTGCCGGTCCCTGAACCATTTCTGTGGACTGTCACATGGAGCCCTGTTGTCAAAGCACTAAAGCAAATGCAGAGCAGGCTGGGGAGGAGAACCCTGGCCCTCCTGGACCCAAGCTGAAGGGGAGGGCTGGTGGACCACGACTGGGTTTCAGCAGCAGCAGCACAAGAAGCCCCTTCTCCGTCCCTGGTCCTGCCCTTGAGAGGTGTGCAGTGTTCTGGTGCCCAGGGAATGCTCAGGCCCCAGTTCCTGTCTGCTCTGAAGGTGGGGAGGATCAGCCTGGCCTGGGAAAGGAGAGTTGGTGCATAAGCTCAAAATTGGGAAAATTCTGCACTTTGGTGGGCCATGTCTGTTTGAAAAATGTTTTCAAATTATTTCTTTACTGAAGTACAGTTGATACACATCATGTCTGTTTTCCTTTCAAAATGGAAATAACTTCATTGAGTCTCATTAGGAAAATGTATATTTTGAGACCTACTCTGTCAACCAGAAGATTGTCAGGCAGGATAACCTGCCTGCCTTGTAACCACAGGGGTGTGAGCTTCTGGGAGTGTTTGAGCAGGAACGATGAAGAAGGAGCCTTCTGATCCTCTCTTGGACTTTGGTTTCATACTGATTGTTGGAGGGCAGGCAGGTAGCCCCTAGCCGGTCCCTCCTTGAGTCTGACCTTCAGGTGGCTGCTGCTTTAAATAAGGCATTAGTTACTTCTTTATTAAAACAACAGTACCAGGTACCCGGACTATCTTTTCACTGCAGAAAAAAAAACCCTTAAGTGCTGACAAACCAAAGGGAGGATGTGAAAATCATCCATAATCCTTTAGCCCAGAGGTAACCAAAGTTGAACATTTAATGGTATCCTTCCACCTTTCTTCCTGTGCTCATAAAAAAAGCATGTTATTTTAATTAACCCTGGCAGTATTTTTATGCAACATCGTTTCCATGGCTGTCTGGGGGTTCGGTTGGCCCAGCATTTATTTCACCAGTCCCCACCAAAAGGGCTGGTGTGGCTTCTAGCATTTGGGTGATACAAACAACATTGAGATGCACATCCCATCTCATCCCTTGTCCTTCTAGGATAAGCGCTCAGAGCTAGGATTCCTGGATCCGAGGCTGGCACTCTGCTGCTATACCTCAGCAGCAAGGTTTGGGTGCACCTGCTTTTCCCCACGTCTCCTTTTACCCACTCGCTCACTAACTTGATGTTCGGGGAGCACTTACTACGTGCCTGGCCTCCTTATAGTTCCAGAGAACATCAGCGAACAAAGCAGAGGAGGATCACTATGGGCCTCACATCTAAGGGTGGCAGTCAGCAGAGCCTCGCTCCCCTCCAACCCTCCTGTCCCTGCTTTGTTTCCTCTGCCATGTGTATCCTGGTGTACAGACCCAGCCCCCTGGCATGCTGCACTCTTGGGAGCCCTGACAGCAGGTGGAGAGTTTGCACCCTTTTAGAAGAGCTTCCCAGCCCAAATCAGAAGTCCTGGCCACAGAGGCTGCAAGCCCCAGACCTCCCCTTGGGGCCTCCTGAGCCCTCAGCTCACCCTGTCCCTACCTCTACCCTGGCACATGGATTGGGGTGGGATGTTGGGGCTGCCTGTAGTTTTCTTGGCTCCCATGAGAACTCCCACTAACCAGAGCTCCCCTCCTGTCCTCAGCATCACTGGCAGGCATGAGGCTGGAGGAAGGTGACATTGCGGTAAGGTGACTTCCACGGTGGAGCCAGTGCTTTCTGCCCTGGGGACAAGAGTACTGGGTGTTGGTAGCATCTTTGCTGCCTATCACAGGGTCTGCTGGTCCCAGAGGCAGCTGAGGGAAAGTGTAGGGAGACCCAGGCCCCAGGACCTACATCTCTCTTAGAAGGTCATGGCCTTTGCTGAGCTGCAGGTCCCCCTGCCCGTCTTGACGGGCAGTCTCACTGGGCGCAGTGGCAGAAGGGTCAGACCTTGGGCCAGAGGACTGGGATCTCCCCAGACAAATGAAGAAGGCATTACTCATGCCCTGCTGGGTCGAGTGGGAAAGTGACTGGGGAAAACCAGTCATCACCTAAACCATTAGGTAGATGTAAATGTAGTAAGTTCTAGAAAATTGGCCCGCAGGATCCATGAGAGCCAGAGCCCAGGGATTTGATTCTGGATTCGCCTGGTGTGGAAGGGTCAGAAGGTTTCTCCAAGGGAGTGGCATTTAACCTGAGGTCTGCAGCAGGAGGAGTGGAGCGCTGGGGGTCAGGGCAGAGACCACGGCGCCTCACCTCTGCCCATCTCTCCCCAGATCAGCCTGGGCACCAGCGACACCCTGTTTCTCTGGCTGCAGGAGCCCGTGCCTGCCCTGGAAGGCCACATCTTCTGCAACCCGGTTGACCCCCAGCACTACATGGGGCTCCTGTGGTAGGCTTGGTGGGGAGGCAGTGCAGGCAGGTCTGGCGCCCTCTGGAGCACCCAGAGTCTATCCACCATATGGGCTCCGTGGGCAACAGAGCCCCAGGGACTCAGTGGGTCTTTTTGACAGCAGAGCTGGGCGGGGAACAATCCAGTACCTAGAGTCCCCCAAACCCAGATCAAGTCTTAACCCCAACACTGTTTCCTCTATGGCGGGAAGCAGATCCCATAACATATCTGAGCCACACTTTGCTTGTAAAATGGGGAGAATAAGAGAATTGCTCCATTGTGCTGTGACACATCTGGCATGTGGCAGACCTTCAACAAATGGTACTGAGGACATCCTGCCTCCTGGCAGTTCTCATGGGAGGGCTGGCTCTGCATCTTGACCACAGGCACTGGAGACCTGCTAGAAGCTACTGAGGGAGGTTTCGGAGCCTTAGTCCAAGCCCCAGCACCCCTGGGGAATCTGGCAGTCTAGTAAGTGTAGCCAGTCTCACTGCTGTGTCCGGGTGGCACAGCATATGGAAACCACAGCTCCTGGTCTCTCCCTGGGCCTCCGTTGTGGCAACCTCCTCAGTACACAGCTCAGGACAAGGGTATATCCCCGTGCTCCCTGGGACATGTGCTGGGCCTGCAGCCTGGGGGAAAGCCTCAGCTCCCTGTCATGCACTGGCAGGGGTTGTGGTTCAGCCTGACCTGCAGTCCCTCTTTTTGGGACTCTTCACCCAAACGCATGGGCCCTGTCAGCACTGGGCGCCCCCTCAGTGCTGTGTGCACTTCTACAGCTTCAAAAACGGCTCCCTCATGAGAGAGCAGATCCGCGATGAATCCGCTGCCTGTTCCTGGACTGAGTTCTCTAGGGCGCTGCGGTCCACAGAGCTGGGGAACGGCGGGAACCTGGGTAGGCTGTTGGGAGACACTGTACCTGGGAAGGGCAGCTGGCGGGCCGACCGGGGCCACTCAGTGGGTCGGGGGGCTGTGGAGAAGCCGCAGGGAGCCCTGTCTGTCTTCACTGCTGCCCCACGCTCTGAGTGGAAGACTGGGCTGGGGCTGTGTCCTCTGACCCCTCGGAGCCCCAGCACCAGAGGTGGCTGCCACACAGCTGCTCCACATCCACCAGTGTAGCTTTCTGCCCCAGACACGGTTCTGGGTCCTTGGGGAGAAGGACCCAGCGCTGGGCTGGAGGGGAGGGGCATGCCCTCGGATGGAACCCCAGCTGGTGTGTAGGGTTCGTGGGGCTGCTTGCCCGAGAGGAGGGTTTGCTGGGCCCAGGGGTTTGCGGTCCCTTTCACCCTGCTCTTCTGAAGTCTTTGAGGAGCTTGTGTTTTGTTTTTGACCACTGGCAGCTAATCTCTTCCTGGTCTTGTTTCAGGGTTTTATTTTGACGTAATGGAGATCACCCCTGAGATTATTGGGCGTCACAGGTTTACCGCAGACCACTGTAAGGTGAGCGCACTGTTGGTGTTGGAGCCACGCTGGTTCCACTTTTGAGTATCGACTCTAACAATTATCTGCCAAATTGAGCTACTTTTCAGGACCTCGTTCATTTCCTCATCTGTGGATAAACACTTTGCACGGGCTGGGGTGCATTCTAGATGCTGGGGAAGCAGCAGGGTCTAGGACAGATGCATCATCCCTTTACACAAAGAGGGCTGCAGATCACCCAGGGGTTCTCCCTGAGTCAGCCTGTGCCACACTGTCCCTGGTGGTCACAGAGCCCGTCTACCCAGGGAGCTCATGCTCCACTTCCCAGATCTCCAGAGCTAGAAAAGCCTTTGGCGTGGGAGGTACTAGCGCTTCCCAGCATTTATTGAGGCAGTTACTGTTTATATGTTGTGTTCTTCCAGGCCCTGTGCTAGGGCTTTCTGTGTCTCCCTCATTTACTTCTCAGAGCAACTGTGTGAGACAGGTCCTATCATCCCCTTCACAGATGGAGAAACTGGGGTCCAGAGAGGCTGAATAACACGCCAGGTCACGAGGGCCCGGGTGGTTGAGGGGGCAAACCCAGTCCTCTCTGACCGATTTATTTCCCCACCACTATGCAGCCTTCCCCAGGAGGGCTCGGTCTCTGCTTGCTGCTTTGAGTTGACTTCTGTGAGGCAGTTCCCCAAGAGCGCCCCCACACTTGCACTGACCTGAGAGATGTGTCTGCCCAGAAACTGTCTGGGAGCCTCGTAAGCTGTCTGGCTGCCTCGTAAGCTGTCTGGCTGGCAGCGCCGGACTGTGTGGCTGGCGAGGTGTTCCTTCCTGGATTGTAAAGGGAAAGGTGGGGCTCTCTCATCTCGCCTTTCAGGGTCAGGTCAGTGTCTGTGGTTCACAGGGAGGACATACCTGTTCTCTTGTGTGAATCTGTCCAGGTTTGTCAGGGAGAAGGTAGTTTTCCTCATTCAGGCATTCCACCACCAGATGTGTATGATTGGTGCCAGGCACTGGGGACACACAGGACAACAGACGACATGGCCCCTGCCCCACAGAGCCCGTTGTCTGGGAGGGAGCTGGGCAGCAAACATGTGAACAGACACACATGATTATGGTGTGTGATGTGGCCAGGAAGGGACAAGAGAAGGCAGGGCTTGGCTGGGGGCTTGCCCTGGGTGGCTGACCAGGTGCACCTCTCTGAGGAGGTGGCTGTGAGGGTGGGACCTGGAGGAGGAGGATCCCACCAGGGGCAGAGGGCACGGGTACAGGTGGAGGGCCATTAAGGCCCTGAAAACAGACAGGTTGGGTGTTCGGGAGGGTGGTGGGTCTAACCCTGGCCCCGCCCAAGGGCATGTGCCCCAGCTCCCCAAGCCAGGTACTGCTGCCCGTGTGGTCATAGAGCCACCCTAAAACACGGGGGCCACTGTCACCTCAGTTGTTTGAGAAAGAAAACGAGGCTCAGCAAGATTTGCCTAAGCTATTCAAGGTTATGGAGCTGAAGGACAGAGGTGTCCCTGAATGCTGGGCGGCCTAAGACTGAACTCAGTAATGCCCTGGCTCCCCGGGTGACACATGGGGGCTGCAAGCATGTGTGACGGTGTGTGACAGGGAGTTAGTGTGTGCGACAGGGCTACGCATGAGCTGTGCTGGAGGCCTGAGTCACGAGTGCCGAATCTGAGCTAAGAATATGGCGTGCCCACGTGCACGCGCACACACACGCACGTACGCATGCGCAGTGGTGGCAGGGAGCGTTCACTGCCCACTTTCTCCTGGAACAGGTCTCAGCATTCCCTGAGGACGTGGAGATTCGGGCACTGGTGGAAGGCCAGTTCATGGCCAAGAGGATCCACGCCGAGGGCCTCGGCTATCGCATCAGTAAGTGAGCCGCTGGGGCTGTGCTCTGGGGTGGGGCCCCACCCTCCTTCTTGGCCTTCAGGCCTGGCCTAGTGGGGCACCGTTTGTCAAGGCTCCTGATGGCTGAGCAGGAGGGGGACAAGCCTGGCCCTGGAGGTGAGACAGTGAGCTGATGGGCACAGAGGACAGGCGCAGGCTCCTGCTTCTCCGGGACCTGATCTCTGGCCCAGAGCTGTAGGACTTGGAGGTCTTTCTGCAACTCTAACCACTAACCTTCAGCCTAAACATCCCAGGCCCGGGCCCCTGAGGGAATGGTTAATGCAGGTGGGAAGGGTCTGGACTGGGGCCATGACTGGTCCCTGTGTTCTGGTCTTGGCAGACCCCACTGGCCTGTGGCGCACAGATCTGAGCATTTTAGCTTGGACAGGGAAGAGTGGGGAGGCAGAACTGCTGTAAAACTAGAGGTCTGGAACGGAGAGCAGAACCAGGGTTGGAGAGGCCCCAGGTGGGAGAGGGGTTTCTGAGAACTGGGGCTGTGGGATGGGAGCTGTAGGAAGTCAGGGAGGTCCCCTTCAGATGGTGCTGGAATGGTCGGGGGCTCTGCAAGGAGGTTGGAGTCCAGGCTTCTAAGATGTATGTGGCCATCATCACTAGAGAAGGTAGAGAACCCTGAAGCCTCTTTGCTCGAGGGCCTCCTCGTGATCCCTTATAGCCAACTAGTATATGTTTCATGTCTTTGAACCGACAAGTAAAAGGATACTATGAAAATAAGCATTGGGCAGCATCTGTTAACATTGCCTGCACTCCTGCCCGGCGGTCCTGCCTCCTCAGTCCTGTGAAGGCGTAACAGGAGCATGTGCGTATGTGTCCTAGTGAAATGCAGCACAGCCCGGGTGCAGTAACTGCACACCAGAAACAGCGCAGTGCCTGGTGATAGCAGACAGGGTAGATGCGCAGGGGTCATCATGCAATGCCATGCTGCACTGAAATGAAAATAAACCAGCCTCACTACGTGCTCCAGAGCAGATGAATCTCACAAATTTAATGGAGCAGCAGAAGCCAAATGCAAAAGCACACGTGGCAGGATCCCATGTGGATCAAATTCAGAAACAGATGGCAGTAAGAGCTGCTGTGGGTGGTCAGCACAGCTGGCAGTTAACCTTTCAGGAAGGTGTGCGAGGGCCTCTGGGTGCTCTGTTTCCTGGGTTACATGGGTGTGTTTAGCCCATGGAAATTTGTCAGGCTGTTGGCTTAGGATGTGCATGTACACTTTTCAGGATGAATGTGTGTTCGGTAAAAATGATAAGGTGAGCATTGTAAACATTCCCAGTCCTCTCCACCCCACGGCTCAAAGTGTAAAAGGAAATGCACCAAAGGTCACCAAAGACTTCAGAGTTGCTGAGCAGGGCAGGGATGGTGCTAAGGTTGGTGCCAAGTGCCTGGCATGAGGACCTCTGGCCATCAGGAGGGGCGGTCTGGGGGGACCATCCCCACAGCCAGTGTAGGGGGAGGCCCTGGGCTCAGGAGGGGGGATGTGATCACTCCAGCCTTCAACACATTTCTCGTACAAAACAGCAATAACGTTGCTTATCCCCTTAGCAAGTGAGATAGCAGGGCGCACCTGGCCTGCCAGCTATGCTGGGTCCCTCAGCAAGGTCACATAAAGGAACGTGCTTGGAACCCCAGAGGGCTGCATGGTGTGAGGCGGCCTCTCTGGCTGCTGTGTGGGCCCACCCCTGGCGTGTCCTGCTCCATCAGTCCCCATCTTGCTTTAATAGTGTCTGAGAAGGAGAAGGAAGCGCTTGAGGCAGGACTGATGATGCTGGTAATAGCGGCCAGCACTTGAGCCCCTACTGTGTGCCTGGCCTGGCTCCTGACCACTTCATCCGTATTAACAACCTGCCTGAAGTAGGACTGGAATCTCAGGGTGTCGAGTCATGTGCTCAGGCCGAGCAGAGCTTCTGAACATGCCAGTCTGGCCGCAGCCTCTGGGTTCTTAACCACTGGGCTTGTCTGCTTTAAGGAATGGTTGCTCTCTTGATATTTAGACACTGTCAAACATATATATGCACCAGCTAAGCAGGGCTAAAGCCGTGGTCCCTTTAGGCTTATGTTTCATTTTGTTTAGGTTGATTTGTAAACTATTTAATAGCAATAAAACTGTTTAGTAGCAAGTTCAGAAAGTAAAGAAAAGAAAATGACTATGATCGCATGCCTTTTTCCCAACCACTCGTAGCATCCTGGAGTTCCTACCGGTCTCCTTTATGAGCTTGTTTGTATGTAGCCATCATCATATTTCCTTTGTACATACAAATCTAAACGTTTGTCAAAAAACCTTCTTCACGGCGCTTTATGCCCCATATTTTTCCTGGCTGTCAGGCATGAGGGGTTGTTTTGATTTCCCAGCATGGAATCACACGGCGCGTCTTCCCACAGCCTGAGTGGTTTCTGTAGGAGGCTGGCATACCTTTCTGAGCCCAGATGCTTCAGTGGCCAGGGCCGGAGGTGGTGCAGGAGGGCAGGTGGCAGCAGGGACTTAAAACATTGATTTGTGTTTAAATACTCATGTAATAAACGAGTATTTGTAAAAGAGCCGTGCACTGCAGGAACACACGGGCCTGAGCATTGAGATCCAGGTCCTCTCTGCCTTCCCTGCCCCCAGCTGCCACATCACTGCTCACACGGCCTGGGGGGTTGTTGTGGGGGGACTGGCCCTGCAGAGGGGTGCCTCTGGCCACCACACACAGCTGCCAATGTTTGACAGGTTTCTATCTGGCAAAGTTTATCTGCTTCTGGAGACTTTCTGCTGCACTTGTTGTGTACCACTGGAATGAGTCAGCGCTTAAGGGAATTTCATTCCCGGAATTTCCTTTATGTCAACTTCTTTGCATTCACAACTGAAAATATGTTTTTGTCTGTTTATTCGGTGTCCTCTCATTGTGACAGCACATGTGATGTTCTTTCTTGACCATCTCCATTTTAACTGGAAGTGGAACTATGTCTTTTATTAGTCTTAGGTTTATTATTTTTTATTGTGAAAAATATTGTGCATATAGTGGAGTATAAGCATCACACAGCTAATTGTAAAACATGCCAATAAACACCTGTGTATTGAGCGCTTGGTTAAAGAATAGACCACAGCCAGACTCTCAGAGCCGTCCTATCTACCCCCTTTCATTTGCATCCCCATCCGCCCTGCCTGGTAATTCTATCCTGATTGTCTGTGTTATCATTCCCCTGAGGTTCCTTTATGGTTTTGCCATCTATGCATCCCTAAAATTACATTTCTTCTTTGCCTGCTTCTGGACTTCATGATATATGGAATTATACTGTAAGTGCTCTTATGTGACTTGCTTCTAGAACTTTATGTTTTTTAATTCATCCAGGTGAATTAGTGCAGCTGTTCCTGGTAAACTCTTACTGCAGTGTAGTATTCCATCACAAGACTATACCACGATTTATTTATCCTTTCTTCTGTAATGTACATTTGGTCTTTCCAGTTCAGTTTTAGGAACAATGCTGAACAATCTTGTAAAAATTCTTTTTCTTACTTTTCTTTAGTTCATCTCTTTTCCTCTTCACAGGCATGGGTGGTGCCCTAACAATTGAGTGTAGAACCTATTTCTAGAACTTGTCATGTTTGGCTAGTGTAATGTTTAAATTTTCAGATCAAATTCTAGGGCTGCTCACTCAGGGTACATCGCCCTTCAGCATCAGACCCTGGCTTAGTCCTTCCGGTTCCACTACCCTCCCGGGCCCTGGAGGCATTTCCATTTCCTAAAATCTGTCCCTCTTTTCCCAGTTATTACCTTTAAAGTTTTAATATAGATATTAAAGTTTATAGTTTTTGATCCAAATTTACGTTCTGTTCAGGGGCTATATTCTCCCCAAGAAGACACCCCGTTCCCTCTCTTCCCTCCTTTCTTCACCTCCCATTTTCTCGTTCTGGAATGTTGCTATTTGTGTGCATTATAAACAGTCATTTTTTAAATTATACATCTGGCTAGCTCCTTTGATAACTACCATTTATTATCTCACCTAGCTAACATTTCATCTTTGCTTCAGGATGCCCTTGACAAATTCTTTCATGTAGAGGTGGGGGTCACAGGGCAGGGGGAGTGGTCTCTGTGAACATATCCCTATTCTGCCTTCACGCTTAAATGCTACTTTTACAATATGTGGAATTCTGAGTTTAAAACCCGTATTATTAAAGAACTTTGAAAATAATGTTCCATTGTTTTCTGACTTTTAGTGTTGCCAGGGAAGCCTGATGCCCATCTGAATGATTATTTTTTTCTTTACAGAGTCTTTTTACTTAGGATCCTGAAACTTCTCAGTGTCTAGGTATAGGCCTTATTCATTCACTGTGCTGAGCATTCACTGGCCCCTTCACCGGAATGCATGGTTGTCTTTACCTTGGGGAAGTTCAGTGCATTATTTCTTCCCCTCCAGGTTTCTCTGTTCTTTTTATTAGAATTCACCTTAGACCAGTGGTTGTTTTCAACAAGGGGCAGTTTTGCCTCCCAGAGGCGATTTGACAATATCCAGAGGCATTTTTGATGTCACTAGTGGGGAGTGCTACTGGCATCTTGTGGGTGGAGGCCAGGGACACTGTCAGACACCCTGCAATGCATAGGACAGGCCCCACCACAATTATCTAGTCCAAAATGTTCATAGGGCCAAAGTTGAGAAACCCTGAATTAGACCAGATGCCAGCTCTCTGGTCCTAATTTCACTCTGATAGAATCTGGACCTGAGTATCGTCTTTTGAATAAGCCCACCCACCATCTCAGAGAGACCTAGGTGCCATCTTACCTAGGCTACAAGCATCCTCCAGAGGACATGTCAGTGAGCCACAAGCCCACCTTTCTCCTGACCCCTCCCCTTAAAGAGCCCACCAAAACCCTGGCCATTAAAAGCCTCTTGACCTGTTAGAGGCCCTTTCCTTTGTTCTTCTGGCCAGGACAGAGGGGGCCCTCTCAGGTTCAGCAATAAACCTGCTTGGACTATTGAGTTTGCATCCCCCCTCTTCTTTCACACTCTGCTTTATTTCATCATAGAACTTGTCCTGATTGCTATTGTTTTGTTAATCTAGCTGTTTATTGTCCGTGCCTCCAGCTGGAATAGGAGCTCTCTGAGAGTGAGAATGTCACCTATCTTGTTAAACCAGCTATTCCCAGCTGCTTAAACCACTTCTGGGACATAGTTGGGCTCTCCCTAAATATTTGTAGAATGAATACAACTTAAAAGGATAAGTGAATTCTGTGTCTTCTAAGTTTATTTTCTGTCTCTTCATTTAAATCACTTTCAGTTGTAGAGAATTTCCTAGATTGTGTCTTCAAATCAGGTCATCAGATCAGGTTTTGCCATGTTTATTCTACTACGTAGCCTTTCCATTTAATTTTTTTGTAATTGTATATTGTTCTTTAATTTCTGGAACTCTTTCTTGTGTCCTGGTTCTTTTTCATAATGGTTTATATTCTTGTTTTATTTATTCTATACCCCTCCAATACCTCTGAGGATAAATATTAGAATTTTTTTCAAATTTACTCTTTGTTCCCTGAGCTCTTTTTCTTCTAAGCTGTTCTGTTTGTTATCATTGATATTTTTCTGTGGGTTCATGGCACTGAATGAGTGACCGAGTCTCTCAGTGTAGACAGCAAGCCTGGGTCTCCTTCCAGTGGGTGTCCCACCACCCACCCCAGCATGGGACTCTGTGGAGAAGCTGCATAGGTAGATGTGGGACATTAGATTTAACCTGGGCACTGTGCGTGCTTTAATCTAGAGTCCTCTCGACAGTTTCCAAATGACTGAATTAGCCAGAGTTCATTCTGATTGGAGGATGAATGCAGCATTTTTCTCTGCTGGGGTAGCTTCCACATCCCTCCCCACCTGCCCTGATGGAAGTGCTAACTGCAAGTTTCCTTCCCTTCAGTCCCTCCAGGCAGCCTCCACATCACCATCCCCCAAAGTAGCTCACCTTTGCTGGAGGGCAGCCCTCAGCTTGAGCGCAGATGCTGTTTCTGCTCAACCTGGGGGGTCGAAGAGGGGTTGGGTGGGGGCCTGGGGAGAAGAGTCTGAGAGTCTCGCCACCCTGAAGTCATTCCTCTCCTCCCAGCAGCAGGCCTGAGGGTTCCCACACTCCTGCAAACACTTAGCATTAAGCACCTTTGAGTCCTGTGCTAATCTGATGGGTGTAAACTGGTATCTCACTGTGGATTTAATTTGGGTTTCTTTCATGAATAATGAGTTTGAACAGCCCTTTGTAACTTTAATTTTTTTCCCCCCTGTGAATTGGCTATTTACATCCTTTCCCATTTTTCCTATTTTGGATTTCCTATCTTTTTCTTACTGATTTGCAAGAGTTTATTGTACACGTGGAATATTAGATCCTTGTCAGTTTTCCGTGTTGCAAGCATCTTCTGTCATGGGCCCGTGAACATTATTTATAGTGTCAGCAAGTGAACAGAATTCTGATTAAATTAAGTCCACTCATTTTTCATACTAAATTCTATGTGTCTGAGATATGGTTTAGGAGGTTTCTCCTTCTTCTGTGTCATAGAAATATTGTTTTACATTTTCTGCTGTTAGTGTAACTTTCACATTTAGGACTCTGATCCAGCTGAAGTCCATCTTTGTGAATGGTGTAAAGTGGGATCCAGTTTAATTTCTCTCCACATGGTGACTCAGTTCTATTTTCCCTGTTACTTTTAATGCTCTTTTATCATTTATCAAGTTCCTATATATACATGGGTCTCTCTCTGTTCCCTCTTCTCAGTCTATTGCTTTATTCGTCTGTTCTTGGGACAAACTGTGTTATTATGGCTTTGCAATGTGCCTGTATTTGTTTGAGTAGAGCTGCATAACAAAGTACTGCAGACTGAATGGATTTAACAACAAATTTATTTTCACACCATGCTGAAGGCTAGAGTCTAGGGTCTGAATCAAGGTGTCAGTGGAGTTGGTTTCTCCTGAGGCCCCTCTCCTTGGCTTATAGATGCCAGTCTTTGCCCTGTGTCTTCACATGGCTTTCTCTTGTGTGTCCTAATACTCTCTTACGAGGACAGCAGCCATGTTGGATTAGAGCTCCCCCTAATGATCTCATTTTAATTAATTACCTCTCCAAAGAGGCATCTGTCTCCCAAGTACAGTCACCTGCTGAGGTACTGGAGGTTAGGACTTCAACATATGAATTTTCAGGGGGACATAATTCAGCCCCTAACAATGTTTTAATACCTAAGTAACAATTCACCCCTTCCTTGTTTTTCTTTATTGTCTTAGCTATTTATGCGTCTTTATTTTTCCATTAACATTTTATAATAACTTGGTTCAGTTCCTTTAAAAATTTCAATTGGGATTTTTACTTAGGTTGTATTGAATTTATAAATTAATTTGAAAAAATTGATATTTATAATTATGCTAATTCAAACCCATCCAAGACCATGGAATATCTTTTATTATTTAGATATTCTTTTTTGTACTTTAATAGCAGTTGCAATTTTTTTCTTCAGAGACCTTTGAATTTTTTTTATAAGTTATTTCCTGACTACATTCCATTTCTGGTTGCCATTGTGAATGGTAGTTTATATTTTATCATATATGCTAGCTGATTATTTCTAGAAATGCCATGATAGTTATAAGTTGGTGCTGTATCAGAAAACCTTAAACTTTTATTAGTTTGCCTATTTTTGATTTTTCTAAGTAATCTCTACTTTTAGTCCTTATACATTTTACTTATTTTTCTTGTCTTACAGCATTGACTGCTATAACTAGTACTATGTAACAGTATATTGGATAGTATGAATCTCTGTTTTGTTCCTAGTATTAGTTATCTATTACTGTGTAACAAATTACCTCAAAACTTAGTAGCTTAAAGGGCAATAAACACTTATTATTGTACACAGTTTCTGTGGGTCAAGAATTCAGATTAGCATAGCTCAGTGGTTCTGGCTGAGTCTCTCCTGAGGTCAACATATCATCAGGGGCTGCAGTTATCTGAAGGCTTGACTAAGGCTGTAGGCTCTGCTCCCAAGGTGGCTGGCTCACGTGGCTCTTGGCAGGAGGCCTCGATTCCTCAACATGTAGACCTCTCCACAGGACTGCTTGAGTGTCTTCATGACATGGCAATTAGCTGCCCCCAAAGTGAGTGATCTAGGAGAGGGTGATATGTAGTAGAGCAGGATAACAGCCCCAATGTCTTTTGTGACCTAGTCTTAGAATTCACACTCCATCATTTACACAGTATCCTCTTAGTCACATGAATCATCCCTATTAGACATGACAGCAGACTATATGAAGGCATAAATACCAGGAGGCAGGGATCCTTTGGAGGCCATTTTGGGGGTCTAGAAGGCACATCAGTCTTAAGGAGAATGCTTTTAAATGTTCCTGTTAAGAATTATGTTTGTTGTAAATTTCAGATATATGGCCTTTATCAATTTAAGTCCCTTTCCATTCCTGGTTTGTTGAAAGATTCTGTTTTTTAATGATTAAAAACAAAAGAAGGAGAAGAAGACAGTAAGAGGTGGGTGGGACAGCAGCCTCACAAGGAGATTACATGGGACAAGCCTGTGTGGACAGAGGCAGCTTTGGAACTCTCCCTGAGTCCTGTGTGATAACAATAGGCATTGGCCCTTTGTGGCTGAAGAACTCTGGAAAACAGCCTTTTATTTTCCTGCCTTGTGGGAATTATCACAGCCATTTGCTTTTTTCTTTTTCTTTGCAGTGCCCAAGACAAAGATTTTGGCCACTGGAGGGGCCTCTCACAACAGAGACATCTTACAGGTAGGTGCTGGTAGCAGGCCCTGCACGAGGGCCTCTTCCTCAAAGGTTACTTCCAAGAGTCAGACCCTCAGCAACAAGGACTGCTCTGTTGCCCCTCCTGCAGGTGTCCCAGGAAGCCAGCCCTATTGCTTCATGCTCACCTGTGAGCAGGTTCTGTCTTGTGTTCAGGTGAGCTGTGCTGCCCTGTATTACCCCACTTCTGATACCAGCACAGCCTCTGGACTCACACAGAAAGTTCCTGTCCTTCCACACGGGAAACTTTCTGACAACTAGTGCCAGTATGCTTGTCTTCCTCAAGGTTTCTCCCTTCCTATTAAAACATCTCTGATTTTCCCACTCATTGCTCTGATAATACAGTTGCCAGACTTTGACACCGTCTTTCTGGTCCTCCATTATGCCAAAAACACATGAACAAAAGTAGACTCAACCTGCAAATATCTGAGTTAGGCTGTCACATCATGGGGCTGTCAGTGTCTTACTGGGACTCTAATCATTTTTAGATGTAGAGTCTGCCTTAACCATTTGAGTAACTGCAGCTGTTGATTTGTACTATGCCTGTCTTAGGTAAGAGTTTCTAGAAGAGCCTGAAATGGGAATTCCTCTATAAGCGACTTGTTGAGAGAGTGCCCCCAGGTGAAGGGGGGTGAGGGATGCTGGGGAAAGGATGAGCAGGGATGAGGGTTCCGCTGGAGTTGGCCTCAGCTCCATCCCATGGGGAGATCTGTAATGCAAACTATCCCACAGACTTGGTTCTGCCTTGGGTTAAGGGGGCCAGTGCTGCCCTGGGGAAGGGGAGAACAACCTCCTGTGAGGATCAGCTTTCCTCTGTTCAGGAGCAGTAGCTGTGTGCCATTAGCAGCCAATACTCACAGCATCTGGGGGAGGGGAGCGTGCCCGTCCACGAATGGAAACCAGCTGGGGCATTAGCAGAATCTACTACGTTATCTCTGGTCACCTAAAACCCCCAAGGCCTTTCCATGTGAGCTCCTCTTAGAACATGTCCTTCATTCTAAATGTGTGCAATTTAGTTTTGGAACCCAAATGGGATCCTTTATTTTATCCCTGTAAACATGCCCTTGTCAGTTTGGGTGAGTTTGGGCTTGTTAACACTAGTCTGATACCTAGCCATCTCCACCTTGACCATTTGCTCAGCATGCTTCCTCAGTCTTCCTCCTTGTCTTTGATAAAACAGCGAAACAGTGTAGGGACAACCTGGAGATCTGTGGTGTTCTGCTAGAGACCTCCCCCAGGTCTGGCCCTGGGGGCATGGCTTGTGTACTTCCTGTAGGATGGGGTGGCAGTCATGAGAAGCTCTGAGAAGAGAGCCTGGAAAGTGCCCGAGCACCTGTCCCTCTTCAGAGTGAGTAAGCCCCTTTGTCCTTCCAGGTGCTTGCGGATGTGTTTGGCGCCCCCGTGTATGTCACAGACACTGCCAACTCAGCCTGTGTGGGCTCTGCATACCGTGCGTTCCATGGTAGGCCAATGGACAGAGGATAGATGCCCCTGGGAGATACTGGGGTGCTGCTTGGACCCAGAAGGTGGCAAGGGGAGATTGGGATGTTCCCACTCTTTAGGGACATTGGTATCTTGCGTGTTTTGGCTTCCTTTTTCTTCCTCCCAGCATAAAGAACCAACCCAAACCTATTGCTTGATTCTCTACTTAAAGAGGGGAAAGAAAGGCAGGGTCCTAAGTGAATGAGCCCTGGTCAGAGTCAGGCTCAGCACAGGGACATGGGGACAGCTGTAGGGCCCGGACTACTGTCCAGACAGCTGGTGGGCGGGAGAGGCAATGAAGTCCAGAGCCTTACCTTCAGCAAGAGCAGGAAATTGAGGCAAAGGCGAAGGCTTCAGAGCCAAGCAGTCCAGGACCCTGGACAGCTCCATGGCCCATTGCTCTGAGGGGGCCTTCCTAAACCGAGTCGCAAGGGAACCACCCATTGGGCGGGTCCCAGCTTGCCCACTGGGCATTCTTCCACCCAGTTGGTCAGTTGGCCTGTCCTCTGCCTGCTCTTCGGCTGGGCTCTGCCCTCTTCCCTCTTCCCACATTTATTCTTAACTTTTTAACACCTACGTAAACTTAACATTTTTCTGCCAACGCCGATACTAAATCAGGGAGCATATCCTTCCCTTAATAGTTAACCTCTTACTCTTTTTCCCCTTCCCCTCTGCCCTGCCCACTCACCCCATGTCATGCCATCTACCCTATCAGGATCACTAGGCAATTCATTTCCAGGTTGCCATGTTTTTAATTAAACTTTACAACGTATTGGCTTTTATTCACATGTACGTATGAATTTTTTTTAACTCCCTGCAGTTTCCTTCTCCTGCTTCATTCCTATGCTAGTTTCCTTGGAATATCAGTTTTTCAGAGGGAATTCAGTAGGTGGCAATTTTCCAAGGCATACATGTCCAGCCATGGCTTTGTTTGACCTTCCCAAAGAGTGCTTCAGTGTTGCCCAGAGAAGCCTGGGGTCCACTTCCTACTCCTTCTGAGGAAGGAAAGCAACTACCCTTTGGGGACTCCACAGCTATGCTGCCCTTTTTTTTTAGTTTCCCTTTTTGTGTCTCTTTAGTTGCCAAGGGTTACCTGGGGTACTGCCCTGCTCTGCCTTCCGAAACCAAGGCCCACGCCGAGTCCTAGCATACCAGCACCCACCCCAAGGCATGTCAGCCACTTTATTTGGAATCTGTTCTCCTCTACTGGGCTCGGGGTGAATCTCCCACACAGGGGGGATCCAGACCACTTGATTAGCCTCTGTGCCAGCCATCCACACTCATCCCTTGGCCCCTCAGCTGTGAGCTGGGGTGCCCAGTGTCCGGTCAGAAAGCGAACCCCTCCTTCACTCCTGCTGGTGTGGCGCCTCCTGTCAATCTGGTACTGCTCCTTAAATCACCGAGGAGCCCCTCACTGTTTCTTGCCCACCTGTGGCAACCTTCCCTCTCTTCCAGCCCTGCCATTCATTTGCTTGGCAAGCATTTATTGAGTGCCTCCTGTATACGGTTCAGTGTGCTAGGAACCCCAGTGAGCCCCAGTCCCTCACGTCACAGAACTTCTGGCTCAGCAAGGGAGGGACCGTAAACAACCTGTGGGCAGAAATGGTGAGAACTGCTGTGAGGAGAGAGGAAGGCACTGAGGACAGAGGGTTAGGGCACCTCCCAGGCCAGTGATGTTCGTAGCTGCAGCTCGTCTGAGGAGAAAGGAATAGGTACATGAAGAGAGGAGGGAGGAACATTCCACACAGTGCAAGGCTCTGAGGCAGAAGGATTTAAAAGAAGCCCGGGAGGCTACATGCTGTGAGCAATGGGGATACTGGAGCCATGCGAGGGAGGAGAGGCAAGCAGAGATCCTGCCGTCAGCTGTCAGGTGTGGTCAGGTGTCGGGTTGGTGCTGTCGGTGTGCAAGACAAACTAGGTCCTGTACTTGACATTTCTCTCTCTCTCTTTTTTAATGGTTTTATTGAAGCACAATTTATATGGCATAAAAATAACCCAATTCAAAGTGCACAATTCAGTGATTTTTAGTAAATGTAATGCCTTGTACAACCATCATAATCCAGTTTTAGAACACTTTATCCCTATGGGATAAAATGCTGTTTCCGGTCGCCATCTTCACTTGCAGTGTGCACTGTTGTGAAATGAGCTTTCCCTTCTAGGCCTTGCAGCTGGGACGGATGTACCCTTCTCAGAGGTTGTGAAGTTAGCTCCCAACCCCAGATTGGCTGCTACCCCCACCCCAGGAGCTTCTCAGGTGAGAGACCATCAGAATTCAGTCAGAGCCTTTGCACTGTGAAAACCAACTAGGTTCTCTTTTCCAAAAGGTTTTCTGTGTCACCTACATCAAAGTTGAGGTGCTCAGCTAAAGGAGAAATCCTCTTTTTTAATTGTCAAGGGAGCAGAGCAAAAAACCCTGGTTATCAACTGAGATTCAGAGGTACTGCTGACTTTACAACCGCAGATGTCAGGTGGGGCATATCTTCATTGATCCATATGACACAGGGGGGCCTGTTCATTCACGGGGTTACAAGGAGCTCCTGAAAGACTCTGTCTTAAGCACAGGCTGCAGTGGGTTTCAGCTCTCAGTCTAAAGTCTTGATACAAGACCTCTGTACAGTCACTCTGGCCCGGAAATCCCTGTGAAGTCAGGGTCACTGGTTACCAATGGGTCCCCGGAAAGCAGTGTTGATTAGGGTGCAGAAGTTTTTTTAGGGGATGCAGTTTATTAGGGGGTGCTCTTGGGATTCACAACTGTGGGAGGGAAAGGAGGTTGCAGGGCTGGGGCAGAGGGCGGAGGGGAGCTACAGAGCATCTCAGTGGAGCCCTCAGCTGACCCTACAGGACCTTCTGAAGCTGGGATGGCCCTTTAGAGTTTTACCCCATTGGGGAGAGGAGGCCGGAACTTTGTGCTCCCTGTCAGTCAGTCCCTGAATGCAGGCCACCCAGGATGGGGTAAGGCAGCTCTCTACAGCCAAAGCAATCCTCAAAGCGGAGGGCAAGCTGGGTGCTACATCTCAGCACCTCCCTCACCACAGTTCCTGTATGCAGAAGTTTCTTGCAGCCAGCAGCAGGGGCAACGCAGACAGAGGGCTTTACTACCTGAGAACAGCGGGCAGCACCAGCTTCATGCTTGTGTCGGTTTTCCTTGGCTCTGAAGTACCGTGAGGTGACATGCCATGGGCCCAGGTGGGTGCGTCTGGGTCACAACGGAGAGACCCTGAGCTTACAAAGCCCCCAGCCTTATAAAGGAGCCATAAGCAAACCTGCCCAACCTTTGCCCCCAAAGGAGACATCATCTTTACTATCCTGGTCAGCAACAAATTTTCCCTTTACCCCGAGGGTGACACTATCTCTGTCTCCCAAGGCTATTAGCTATACAAACATCCTTGAAAAGATAGTCTGGACCAAAAGCTGTTACCAGACGTATAGAAGCAGTATGGAGGATTGTCTCCCAGCAGAGCTAGAAGCAGAAGCTTCCAGGGGACTGGCTAGTCCACACACAGGTGTGCCCAGGCTTCCATGATTTCCTGTTGTGTGCCCTTATGCTTAAGAGCCGCTTGGTGCAGTAGGAAGATTGTATGTTACCATGGGCCCCTCGTGGGACCTTGAGCAGCATTCCTGATCTCCAAACCTGTTTCTTCATCTGTGAAGTGAGGACTTCTGTCCTGCCTACTTTTAACCTGCTAATTGTGGAGCTTACAAAGAACCCTTGACTACGATGGCTTTATCAGACAACAGAAGTCTGAAGGTAGTTGCCAGCATTGGTTCAGGGGTTCAACAGTGTCAGGGTTCCAGGTCGTGTTCCCTGTTGTTCTCCAAATAATACCAGCCATAGACAACGGGAACATCATGAGAACCATATGTGTCATCTTAGATTTTTCTATTGGCCCCTTTTTTTTAAGTAAAAATAAATTAGTAATTTTAATAACATATTTTATTTAATCCAATATGTCCAAAATACTGTCATCTCAACATGTGATCAATAAGGAAAATTGCTAATGTGATATTTTTACATTCTTCTTTTTTTGTATGAAGCTTTTGAAATCTGGTGTGCATTTTATATTCTAGCACCAGTCACATTCAGGGGCTCAAAGGCATTGATGGCTTGTGGCGTATTGGGTGGTGTACCCCTAGACTTGCTCCCAATAATTGCAGGATGTCTACAGCTGTGCCAAGCATCCTGTCCCCCCACAGTTGTATTCACAGGCAGGAGCCAGAGCATAGCATTGGGTAGAGTCCCTCCACTCATGCTTCTTGCTTATCAGGGAGAGACATGCTGGTCTGGTCCCTTCAACTCCATGAAGACTACCATTTGGTCATTTGGTCAACTTTGGTTATAAGAAAGGATAGGGTGAGGTCTGGCTCTTCCATACTCTCTAAAAAGCCAGCAGGGAAGATGGTTGCTGGGGAAAGCTTTAGGGAAGCCAGTAGCTGCACCTGCCTCATGCAAGTGCCAGGTACTCAGTGTGTGCCGCCAGTCTCCCTGGCTTGCCCATAGGCAAAGTCACTACTAGCTCATGGAGCTCATAACCAAACCTGAGCATAACCTCAGAATCCTTAACACCAGGCCGCATGCGGTGACAGTCTGTAATCATTGGCGTAAGTGACCTGTTTGAGTCCTGGATTGTAACTCCTTGAGAGCAGGGCAGCATCCTCCATTCTCCTCTGGGCTCAAGTGGAGACTCAAAACAGGAGCCACATTTCTACTGTGCTCAGCTGAACACTGAGATCAACACCCCTCTGGGCTCTCCGACAGCATGCAGGGACAGAGTGGCTTCAGCTGCACCACCAGTAGGCCCGTGTGTGTGTGTGTGTGTGTGTGTGTGTGAGTGAGAGAGAGAGAGAGAGAGAGAGAGAGAGAGATCTGAGAGAATCCCAAGGGAATCTGGGTCCCATCGTCTCAAGGGCTGCTTGTCTGTGAGACAAGGTGTGCTAGTCTGAAGTGCACCTACATTTTTCAGGCAGGGCTTACCAAGCCATGGTGAGAATAGCTTAAAGAAGGAGTGGAGGGCAAGAGTGTAAAGCTGGGCTTCCTGGTCCTTTTCTTTTGTTGGTCTTTTGGTTTGGTTTATTGCACAGCAAGCTCTACATATAATTTCATAACCCACTTCTTTTTAAATTCTACATTACAGTGTAAGTATTTACATTCTTAAAAATGCACATATATATTAATTTTAATGACTGCATAATATTCTGTCCGGCTGGTGAATCATAATTTACTTGAGCATTTTCTATGTCCTAGAGCAGTTCCTCTCAGCTTTTTTGGTTATTATAATTAACCCGGTATGGGTAAGGGGTTAACAAAACCTGTTCCTATTCTGCATAAGAATTTGACTTTTGGTTAAGTTTCTAGCTCTGTTTCCTTTGTGACTTAATAAAAATGGAATGTCAATAGTGTTACCAGCAACGTTGCTTATGTAAAAATGGCTTATAGGTAGGAAAGTGCATCTGGAATGGGAAAACCATGGATTCCTCATGGGAAGTCATACTTAGGGCTTCCCTGAGTGTGTGACTTCTCATGAGCATGCCTCTTGCCTGTGGAGTTGTTACAAAAGATACCCCTGTGGGGCATGAGGTTTCAAAGCCAGGGTGGTTCCTGCACCAGTACCATGTGGATTCCATCTCTGTGCACCTGAGCTGTAACCTGGGGAACAGGGAGGGGAGGAGGTGGGGAGGCAAAGAGACCCTTTCCTGGATACCTGTGTGAGCTGCTGTCTGACCGCTATGTGGTCTCTACGTGGTCTCTCATCGAAAATGCTCTTGCAGCCACTGTACCAACGTGTTTCTCCAGGGTGTGGTTGGGAGGGCCAGGGTGTAGTCCGTGGTATCTTATGAGTCAAATGTTTCATGGTGTCAAGACCCTCGGTGGGCCTGGCACCCTATATTTAGGATAATTCTTTAGGAGAGCTTTGTAGAAGTAGAATAATGGGGTCAAAGGCAATTGGCATTTTAAACCCCTTCATGCAGATGTAAAGACAGGTTGATTTCCAAAAGGGTTGTACCACCAGCTTCCACCAGCTGTGCAATGACACAACCAACTTCCAAGTTCCTCCACCAGAATTTTTTTTAATTTCATAAATTTGATAACAAAAATTGGTTTCTTGTCATAATTTGCATTAAAAAAATGTTAAGCTGTTGGTTTGAGGACTACTAGTGTCTCCTCTTTGTGAACCAATGCTTCCTTTCTTTTGTCCAGCCAAACAAGTTGCACATAAATGGGATGCAACATTTTCAAATTGCAAGTTGCAGAGATGTAAGAGGCACTTGCCCTCCCCATTCTAAAATGCTCTTTCTGCTCCACCAGGTCTACGAGGCCCTCCTCCCAAAGTATGCCAAGCTGGAGCAGAGAATTCTGTCCCAGAGCCTCGGGCCTGTGTTGTGAATTCCGGAGTTAACCCTGCCTGCTTGTACTCACTGACCCGCTTGGAGATGCAGCTCTGGACGGCAGGGGTCCTCTTGCCTGTTCTCAGTGGCTCTGCCTGCCCAGCCCTGCCCAGCACCACCTTGAAGCCCCCTTAATGCATCTTCCTCAACATAAACAGGCTGTTTGTGTTCTGTGCCCTGGTGGTCAGGGCAGGAAAGCATCTCTTCCTGTCTTTTATCCCAGGAGGTAGGATAACACTGAGTCTGCAATGTAGCCAATAAAAATTGACTTTTTCCCTTTCAAAGGCAGAAATAAAGCTAATACAGGGACCTAAATCCACAGAATTCGGGGAGACAAATAGCCCCCACACCCTAAGCCCAGCCCAGTCCCTACTCCAACCGTGACTAGCCACTCCTTCCCAAGCCCTGACCCACAGCCAGCCCCATCCATCCTCTCTCCCATTACTGACCTCCCCGCTGCTTTCCCCATCCTTTGGCCATCTTCAGCACCCTCCCCGTTTCTTTCTGGTCTTCTCCAAGCTCATCTTTATGCTCTTACCTTTCTCCTTTCAGCCTCTGTCTCCTTCCCTCCTTGATCACCTCTCTTCCCTCCCTATGCCCACCTAGTGTAACTCACCACCTCCTACCCAAAAACCCCAGCAGGCCTGGTGAATGTGCTTCCTGTGCCCATGGGCTGCCCTCTCCCGGGCACACAGATCATGTGGAGGGACCTCTCCCAGGTGGCACTATGTAGCATCCTTCCCTTCCTCCCTTCCTCCCATTCCCTCTCTGCCCTTGCAGTTCACTTTCTGAAAAAACTGGGTCAGTAGCCTGGGAGAATTTCCCAAATTGTGTATTTTGTTGATTCTACCCATTAGATGCCAGTTATCACCCCCTCCCCAAGCCATGACAATTGAAAGTGTCTCCAGGCATTGCCAAATACCCCTGATGGTGGTTAGGAAGCAAAATCGTCTTGGTTGACAACCCACTGACCTAGAGGCTTGATCCCATGCACTTGTGATTATGCAAAGCAACTTCTTAAGATGGTGTGTACTTCCATCAGGAGGCACGTAATGTCTGGTTTTCTCCCTTTTCTGTGATGCTCATGCCTAATTCCATTAGTTCCCTAGGAATACAATTTTATTGTTCCTCTTCACTTATCATCTTGGATTCTTCTCTATGAAAAACATCCATCCCCTATCCAGTTATCCAGTTGTACTGTTTATATAGGAGAAGCAGAGTAGATTCTTTCCTCTTTATTCACCATTTTCCCAATAATGAGTTGATTCCCAAACACCCTCTAACAGAAAATACTTGATTTTACTTTTAGCATCAGTATGATACATTTAAGACATTTTTTGTGTTTTAATCCATGTAATTCATGCCTGCTTTTTGATAGCCATTCTCTCCCAACTCTTTTGCTTTCCTGATCTCTCAGTCATTCTTCACTGATACTTCCGCTCAGTCTACTTAATTATTTCTGGGCCCCAGATCTCTGTCCTCCTCCTTTTTCTACCATTCTGCCCTCACTTGTTGGATGATTTCATCTGTTCTTGGGCTTCAATACTGCTTATACTCTGGTAACACCCTGATCTATGTTTCCAGCTAGAACTCACCTTGAGTCTACAGCCTTCTCCCAGGGCCACTGCAGACTCCACTTAGCTTCCCTAACTCTTCCCCAAACCTTCTCCTCTAGAGTTCCTGTTTCAGTGAGTTGGGGCACCATCCATCCATCCATTCATTCAGAAACCCAAACCCACAACTCAGGCATTGTCCCTCTTTTCCATGCCAGATCAGTCACCCAGTGATTTTGGTTTCCTTCGGTAACTCCTAAAGAGAAGTTCCTTTCTCTCCATCCTCCTGTTTTACTTTAGGCCCCTTTATTCCTTACTCAAGTTGGGACTTCAGTTAAGCGAAACTACCTGTGGTCTTATCCAGAGTGGAAAAGTGCTGCAAACCTGTCTGCAGCCCATGGATCAGAGCAGTGGCTAATGAGAAGTCAAAAGGAAGGAGTTTAGAAAATGAGTGGGACCAGAAGCATCCCTCTGAGAGGGATGAGGTCACCTGGGAAGGGAATGGTATCCCTTGCAAGCTTGGTGGATGAAAGTGGGTAAAGGAATCCAGAAGCTGAAAATGATGGCCTATCAGCAGCATGTCAAAGATTCAGAAGAAAATGGACCCCCCCCACCCACCACTACATGTTACTTTCTAAAGAAAATTTACATTATTGATCAACAGAAAAGGGCTCTCTTGAGCCAAGAAACATAGAAAGACCCTCAATTAACTTCCCATTTTATCCCTGCCCCCATAGAGTTGCTGCTTATTGCAAGCATGTCAACACAAATAAAAAAAGAAACTTGCCATCTATGCAAATATAGGAAGAAAACAAAGAATCATAACTTCTCAAGATGACAAAATACTCCAAAATAAAAAGAAGCAGAGTAAACTAACAAACCTTCCAATATGAATTTTTTAATTTAAAACTATTGTGGATATGAAAGATACAGCAGATCAGAAATTTAAAAGCTCAGAACAAAAAATGAAAAAGCAACAGGCATATGTGAAGCAAGAACTAACCAAACTAGGGAAATAATTTGAACAAAACAATAAAATCATCATGGATGTGAAGACTAAATTGCAGCAAATTAAAATTAAAATAGGAATGACTGCTAATACAGCAAGGCATATAAAAGGAATGTAAAACGGTAAGACAGAATAATAAAAAAAAATTATTTTCAAAAAGCTAAAAGGCCTAGGAAGAAAAATTACAGATAAGAAGAAAGGCAAAGAAAAATGAACATAGGTAAAATCGGAGCTCTTGAAGCCAAAAGATAAGGCAGTGGTACAGAGTTAATATTTAAAACTATCCCAAGACAATTTCTGAAAACAAAAGACCTAAATCTGTATCTTGAAAGGCCTGTCTAGTTCCTTGGAAAATTCACTCATAACACTCAACTGAGACATATCCCACCAAACGATTTCACTTCAAAGGTGAGGAAAAAACTCTTTAGGCCCCAAAACCTAGCGTCTTCCAATGGAAAGATCAGGTGGCATCAGGCTGCTCAAAAAGCAAGTAGAAATGGAGCAACATTTTCAAGAAAATGAAAAACAATATGAACTAAGTGTTTTGTGTCCAGCTAAACTGTACTTTAAGTACCAATGTTTTTTTCTTTTTTTTTTAAGTTTTAATCATGCCAGAGCCCAGGAAATACTATACTTGTAACCTCTTAGAATTCTTCTAAAAGACAAGCTTCATCCAACCTGGAAATGATTGGATTAACTTCAGCAAAAGGACTAATGGCGAGCATTGAATATCTTTAGTTTTAAATCTAAGACCAAAATAAAAGTGGGCATAAGGGTGAAAGAATAGTATCTATTGGTATACACCTTGACAATGTGGAAATAACACAACTAAGTAAATAAAGAAGGGAGAGAGGAAGAGGACAATACAAAGAACTCTTTGCTGCAAAGTTAATATGTGTAAGTCAAAGAAAATTTAAAGTTGACAAACTACACAGTTGAGGCTTAAATAAGGAAAAAGGAAGACTAAAAGTATTATATAAAGGTAATAGTATACTGTAAGTAGTATAAAGAGAATCACTAGAATAAAAATGGAAATCTCAATGCCCAAAGAAACACTAATAAAAGCAGTAGGTCACATAGTGAGAAACATGCAGTAAATGTATTATTATACACACAGTAAGTACAATAAGGACAAGCATATGAATCAACTTATTAAATGAAATAACTCATGTATTAAAGAAAAGTTCAGGTTGGCTAACAAACCAACATCTTACTGTTTGTTATATAGAAGAGACATGCCAAACGTAAGTAATCCAGAAAAGCTAAAAAGTAAAAGGATGGGCAAAAATATACCAGGCAAATACAAATCATAAAAATCAAAGATTACAATATTGATAGCTGACAAAGGTAGAATTCAGGAAAAAATAGACAAGACAAAGGACACTACAATGCTAAAAGCCACAATTCACAATGAAGATATACTAAGCATGAATGTTACAGCCTCAACTATTTGGTTTGTCAACTTTAAATGATATTCTTTGATACTCATCTATAGATTCCAACAGAATCTATATATCTTCTGGATATATATTGAGTTTTGCACCTTATAATAAGGAATAATAATAGAGAACACACCTATTAGTCTCACTCACAAATATTGGCCACTTATTATACCACAAAGAAAGCACCTATAATTTCCACAAAATAGAAATAATATGATCTTTAATCACAATGGAATAAAATGAGAAATTAATAAAATATTTTTAAAGACCCACCTGGAGAAAGACTTTATGAAACTACTCTTGGGGCAAAGAGGAAATATAAACCAAATTTTCAAAGCTTCTAAAAAATGATAATGAAATATATGAGATATAATTAAAGCAAGGATGGGTGAAATAAAGCTTAAAAATATCATAACTGATAAGAATAAAAGACTAAATGAATTAAAAATACAACTCAAAGTGAAAAAAGTGAGCAAAAGAAAGGGGACATAAGTATTGAGAATAAGATCACACATTAGGAAAGTAAGAAAAAAAACAAATGAGTAGTATTTTGATTATTTTTTAAAAATAGACAAATCACTAGCTAACTTAAGTAAAAGGGAGAAATACACAAAATAAAAATAATGGTGAAAACAACATTAAAAAAACAATTTTTAATTTTGGGGGCTATTTTGTACAATTCAATGTAAATAAATGTGAAAACCTAGATGAATGGTAATGACCTGGGAAAATATAATTTACTAAAATGACTCCAGTAAAAATAGAAAATTTAGACTAATATTCATAAAGGAAAAAGAAAAGATAGTTTAAAAAATTATATAAAAAGGCACTAGGTCTGAAGGCTTTACAGGAGAATTCTACTAAACCTTCATTGACCAGTTATCTCTATGTTACATCACATATTCCAGAACACTGGAAAAGATTAAACACTTGCAGATTATTTTTATGAGGCAAATATAACATTGATTTCTATACCAGGTAGCAAAAATAGCCCTGAGTCTTCACTTAACCTATGTCCAATACTTTGTCATGGAGTTTTGTTATGTCCTCCCTCTCTGACTCAGCTCAGTCATGCGAGTTTGGTCAATTTGATTTTCACAAACATGACACAAGCAGGGGCTTGAAAAGCCCTTATCAATTGGGATTACTCTCACTTTGCTTGCTGCCTTTTTCATGAAAATTCTGTGTCTATACTAGCCTGACCAAAGCCACCCTGGGTCAACCACAGGGTAACTGGCTGCCCCAGACATGTAATTGGGTCCAGATGAAACCGAAGAACTGGCCACCCAAGTCCATCATAAGTCACTAGCCAGCCTACAGAGTCATGAGCTAAATAAGCTTTTTTATTCTAAGGTATTGAAATTTAAAGTGATTCATTATACAGTAATAGAAAACTGATAAAGAATTTGGTGCCAAAACAAAAAACTAGTATGTGTGACATTGTTACTGGGATATGTGTAGAGACTGGAAAATGAGAAGAAAATTATTACAGGAGGCTGAAAAAATGCAAGGAACTGCTAGGGCAGACTGAGTACCTTTGGTAACTTGGAAGATATAAAATGTACCGACTGAATATTTGGGTTTGAAAAAATAAATTTCTAGGCAGAATGTTAAGAATGTCATCTGATTCTTACTTCAAAAAGAACTAGCCAGATTTCAAGTATAATTTAGAAGGAATATAGAGGAGCTAGAACAGAAAAATAATTTTCTCATCTCCATCCCTTTAAGCCAGTAAAATACCAAATTTAAGACATGGCTTTAAGTCAAAACAAAATGAGGTCTGAAAGATACTTTGCTAAGATCTCTGAATGAATCAATTCACTGTTGATAGACCCTTCCAACTGATTTAAACAACTTTCATATGTCACTAGACACTTGTCCCATAGCAGCCTGATATACCTAAAGTACTGGTGATTAAGCCCAGAGAGAGGGAGAGAAGGATCTCAAAAAACTGTGGCTGTGGCTTTTTGTGCATAGAGTAGATTCAAATCAGACACAGAAAATCCACAGAACTTTTTAGGATGCTATACAAATCAAAGTGACATCAACCTAGATTTAAAGGGACTATATGTAAAAAGACTGGCCCCCCAACCTTCTATGGGCAGAAAGCAGGTTGAGGAAGTTGCTCAAAGGTTTATTTTCCAATGCTGTCTTTACAAGTGTTCAGGGAGGTCAGTGCCAAATGAAAGGAGCCATAGAGGGTGAAGCTCAGAGCCACAGAGAGCAATGAGGCAGGCAACTTTCAATGAGGCAGGCAAACTTTAATATGGCCTGTAATGCTTTCTGCCACCTGGTATTCACACCCTTGTGTAATTCTTCTCTTGCAGTGAGTAGGCAGTCTAACTTGCTTTAAAAAAAATTTTTAATTAAAGTATAGTTGATATGCAATATTTTGTTGGTTCCAAGTATACAACATAGTGATTTGACAGTTATCTGCACTGTTAAATGCTCACCCCCAACTAAAGTAGTTATTATCTGTCAACATAGAAAAGTGTCACCGAACTATTGAATATATTCTCTATGCTGTGCTTTCATCCCTGTGACTAATTTATATTAGGAATGATATTTTGTGCCTTTTTATGCCCTTCATAACTTGCTTCTAATAAATAGAATATGACAATCACTTCTGTGATTATGTTTCAGAAGACTACAGCTTCCATCTTCCTGGCTGATTCTAATGATTCTCTCCATCACTGACCGTGATGAAATAAGCTGCTTTGTGGAGAGACCCACGTGGCGAGGAACCAAGGGCAGCCTCTGGCCAATAGTCAGCAAATAATGGAGGCCCTCAGTCCAGCAGCTCACAAGGAACTGAAGCCTGCCAACAAGTGTGAGACTTGGAGTGAATCCTTCCCCAGTTGAGCCTCAGATGAGACCCTGGCCCTGGCAAACCTTGATTACAGCCTCAAAGGAGATTCTAAAGCAGACATCCCAGTCCTCCCAATGTATACAAAGCTCTTAGACATTACAAAGAAAAAGGCCAAAAGCCCAATAGAAAAGTGGTGAGGAACAACCAACAACACAATACAGACAGTTATCAGAAAAAATCCAGATACTTTTAAGCATATTTGTAAATGTTCAGCCTCACTCATAACACCATTTCTCACCTATCAAGTTAACAAAAATTCTAACGTGTGATAAAATGCTCTATCACTAAGGCTGCAAAGCTGGTGATGCATCTAACAACTAGACACGGATGTGACCCAACAATTCCTCTGGGAACCTGCATCGAGACATAACTCCAACCTACAAACAACATCCATGCAAGGTAATTTATTATGAAGTTACTAATAACAGCAAAACATTTGGAAAGACGCAAATATTGTTACTATAGGACTGGTTGAATGCTATGGTACATTCACATAATAAAAAAGAATGAAGATCTATATGTACTGATGTGGGGTGAATTTCACAAACAGGTGACAGTTCCCTATTTTAATCCCCTCAGCAAAGTTTTGTTTTTTGCATACATATCTAACACATTTTATTAAACTTATCCCTAGTCATTTTTTTGTTTGTGTCATTAATATACAATTACATGAGCAACATTGTGGTTATTAGATTCTCCACAATATCAAGTCCCAACCACAAAGCCCATAACAGTCACTGTCCATCAGTGTAGTAAGACGCTATAGAGTCACTACTTGTCTGCTCTGTGTTATACTGCCTTCCCCATGCCCCTCCTACATTATGTGTGCTGATCATAATGCCCCTTATTCCCCTTCTGCCTCCCCAGTCCCTTTCCCTTTGGTAACTGTTAGTCCATTTTTGGGTTCTGTGAATCTGCTGCTGTTTTGTTCCTTCAGTTTTTGCTTTGTTCTTATACTCCACATATGGGTGAAATCATTTGGTACTTGTCTTTCTCTTCCTGGCTTATTTCACCAAACATAATACCCTTTAGCTCCATCCATGTTGTTGCAAATGGTAGGATTTGTTTTCTTCTTATGGATGAATAACATTCCATTGTGTATATGTACCACCTCTTCTTTAACCATTCATCTACTGTTGGACACTTAGGTTGCTTCTATTTCTTGGCTATTGTAAATAGTGCTGTGATAAACATAGGGGTGCATATGTCTTTTTCAAACTGGGCTCCTGCATTCTTAGGGTAAATTCCTAGGAGTGGACTTTTTGATGTATTTTTGAATTCTGTTTGCTAATATTTTGTTGAGTATTTTTGCATCTATGTTCATCAGGGATATTGGTCTGTAATTTTCTTTTTTGTGGTGTCTTTGCCTGGTTTTGGTATCAGAGTGATGTCAGCCTCATAGAATGAGTTTGGAAGTATTCCCTCCTCTTCTACTTTTTAGAAAACTTTAAGGAGGATGGATGGGTATTAGGCCTTCACTAAATGTTTGATAAAATGCAGCGGTGAAGCCATCTGGACAAGGAGTTTTGTTCTTAGGTAGTTTTTTGATTACCAATTCAATTTTCTTGGTGGTAATTGGTCTATTTAGATTTTCTGTTTCTTCCAGGGTCAGTCTTGGAAGGTTGTATTTCTCTAGAAAGTTGTCCCTTTATGCTAGATTATCCAATTTGTTAGCATATAATTTTTCATAGTATTCTCTACTAATTTTTTGTATTTCTGTGGTGTCTGTAGTGATATTTCCTTTCTCATTTCTGATTCTGTCTATGTGTAGACTCTCTTTTTTTCTTGATAAGCCTGGCTGGGCATGTATCTATTTTGTTTATTTTCTTGAAGAACCAGCTCCTGGTTTAACTGATTCTTTCTATTGTTTTATTCACCTCAATTTTATTTATTTCTGCTCTGATCTTTATTATGTCCCTCCTTCTACTGACTTTGGGCCTCATTTCTTCTTCTTTTCTAGTTTCATTAATTGTGAGTTCAGACTGTTCTTTTGCGATTGTTCTTTTTTCTTGAGGTAAGCCTGTATTGCTATATACTTTCCTCTTAGAACTGCCTTCACTACATCCCACAGATTTTGGGATATTGAGTTGTTGTTTTCATTTGTCTCCGTATATTGCTTGATTTCTGTTCTCTTTTTTTTAATTAAGATATTATTGATATACACTCTTATGAAGGTTTCAAATGAAAAAACAATGTGGTTACTACATTCATTGATGTTGTCGTATCCCCTCCATACCCCACTGCAGTCACTGCCCAACAGTATAGTAAGATGCCACAGAGTCACTATTTGCCTTCCCTGTGCTACACTATATTCCCCATGATCCCCCCCAACACCATGTGTGCCATTCATAATACCCCTCAGTCCCCCTCTCCCTCCCCACCTGTCCACCCCCACCCCTCCCTCCCATATGGTAACATCTAGTCCCTTCTTGGAGTCTGTGAGTCTGCTGCTATTTTGTTCCTTCAGTATTGCTTCGTTGTTATACTCCACAAATGAGGGAAATCATTTGGTACTTGTCTTTCTCCACCTGGCTTCTTTCACTGAGCATAATACCCTCCAGCTCCATCCATGTTGCTGCAAATGGTAGAATTTGTTTGTTTCTTATGGCTGAATAGTATACCATTGTGTATATGTACCACCACTTCTTTATCCATTCATCTACTGATGAACACTTGCTTCCATATCTTGTCTGTTGTAAATAGTGCTGCAGTAAACATAGGGTGCATATGTCTTTTTTTATATATAATTTATTTGGGTATGATTAATCTACAATTACATGTGCAATATTATCTATATTAAACTACTCCTTCATCAGGTCCCCCCCCACCCCATTACAGTCACTGTCCATCAGCATAGTGAGATGCTATAGAATCACTACTTGTCTTCTCTGAGTTGTACATCCCTCCCCGTGCCCCCCCAACATTACGTCTGCTAATCATAATGCCCCTTTTTCCCTCTTATCCCTCCCTTCCCACCCATCTTCCCCAATCCCTTTCCATTTGGTAACTATTAGTCCGTTCTTGGGTTCTGTGAGTCTGCTGCTGTTTTGTTCCTTCAGTTTTTTTTCTTTGTTCTTTTACTCCACGGTGAAATCATGTGATACTTGTCTTTTTTGGCTTGGCTTATTTCACTGAGCATAATACCCTCTAGCTCCATCCATGTTGTTGCAAACAGTAGGATTTGTTTTCTTCTTATGGCTGAATAATATTCCATTGTGTATATGTACCACATCTTCTTAATCCATGCATCTACTGATGGACAGGTAGGTTGCTTCCATTTCTTGGCTATTGTAAATAGTGCTGTGATAAACATAGGGGTGCATATGTCTTTTTCAAACTGGGCTGCTGCAGTCTTAGGGTAAATTCCTAGGAGTGTAATTCCTGGGTCAAATGGTATTTCTATTTTGAGTTTGTTGAGGAACCTCCATACTGCTTTCCACAATGGTTGAACTAATTTGCATTCCCACCAGCAGTGTAGGAGGGTTCCCTTTTCTCCACATCCTCACCAACATTTGTTGTTGTTGTTTGTGTTTTGGGTGTTGGCCATCCTCACTGGTGTGAGGTGACATCTCATTGTGCTTTTAATCTGCATTTTTCTGATGATTAGTGATGTGGAGCATCTTTTCATGTGCCTGTTGGCCATCTGAATTTCTTCTTTGGAGAACTGTCTATTCATGTCCTCTGCCCGTTTCTTAATTGGATTATTTGCTTTCTGTTTGTTAAGGTGCATGAGTTCTTTATATATTTTGGATGTCAACCCTTTATCAGATATGTCATTTATGAATATATTCTCCAATACTGTAGGATGTCTTTTTGTTCTACTGATGGTGTCCTTTGCTGTACAGAAGCTTTGCAGCTTGATATAGTCCCACTTGTTCATTTTTGCTTTTGTTTCCCTTGCCCGGGGAGATATGTTCATGAAGAAGTTGCTCATGTTTATGTCCAAGAGAATTTGCCTATGTTTTTTTCTAAGAGTTTTATGGTTTCATGACTTACATTCAGGTCTTTGATCCACCTTCAGTTTACCTTTGTGTATGGGGCTAGACAGTAGTCCAGTTTCATTCTCTTACATGTAGCTGTCCAGTTTTTCCAACACCAGCTGCTGAAGAGGCTGTCATCTCCCCATTGTATATCCAAGGCTCCTTTATCAAATATTAATTGACTGTGTATGTTTGGGTTAATGTTTGGATTTTCTATTCTGTTCCACTGGTCTGTGGGTCTGTTTTTGTGCCAATACCAAATTGTCTTGATTACTGTGGCTTTGTAGTAGAGCTTGAAGTCAGGGAGCGTAATTCCCCCTGTTTTATTCCTCTTTCTCAGGATTGCTTTGGATATTTGGGGTCTTTTGTGGTTTCATATGAATTTTAGAATTATTTGTTCCAGTTCATTGAAGAAAGCTGTTGGTAGTTTGATAGAGATTGCGTTGAATCCGTAGATTGCTTTAGGTAGTATAGCCATTTTGACAATATTTATTCTTCCTAGCCAAGAGCATGGGATGAGTTTCCATTTGTTAGTGTCCTCTTTAATTTCTCTTAGGAGTGTCTTGTAGTTTTCAGAGTACAGGTCTTTCACTTGCTTCATTAGGTTTATTCCTAGGTATTTTATTCTTTTTGATGCAATTGTGAATGGAATTGTTATTCTGATTTCTCTTTCTGTTAGTTCATCGTTAGTGTATAGGAAAGCAACAGATTTCTGTGTGTTAATTTTGTATACTACAACTTTGCTGAATTCAGATATTAGTTCTAGTAGTTTTGGAGTGGAGTCTTTAGGGTTTTTTATGTACAGTATCATGTCATCTGCAAATAGTGACAATTTGACTTCTTTTTTTTAATATAATTTATATTATTATCATTAATTTACAATTACATGTGCAATATTACGATTATTAAACTACACCTTCATCAGGTCCCCCCCACCAACCCCATTACAGTCACTGTCCTCAGCGTAGTGAGATGCTATAGAATCACTACTTGTCTTCTCTGAGTTGTACTGCCCTCCCCGTGCCTCCGCAACATTACATCTGCTAATCGTAATGCCCCTTTTTCCCTCTTATCCCTCCCTTCCCGCCCATTTTCCCCAGTCCCTTTCCCTTTGGTAACTATTAGTCAGTTCTTGGGCTCTGTGAGTCTGCTGCTGTTTTGTTCCTTCAGTATTTTTTCTTTGTTCTTATACTCCACATATGAGTGAAATCATTTGATACTTGTCTTTTTCGGCTTGGCTTATTTCACTGAGCATAATACCCTCTAGCTCCATCCATGTTGTTGCAAATGGTAGGATTTGTTTTCTTCTTATGGCTGAATAATATTCCATTGTGTATATGTAACACATCTTTTTTATCCATTCATCTACTGATGGACACTTAGGTTGCTTCCATTTCATGGCTATTGTAAATAGTGCTGCAATAAACTTAGGGGTGCATCTGTCCTTTTCAAATTGGGCTGCTGCATTCTTAGGGTAAATTCCTAGGAGTGGAATTCCTGGGTCAAATGGTATTTCTATTTTGAGTTTTTTGAGGAACCTCCATACTGCTTTCCACAATGGTTGAACTAATTTGCAGTCCCACCAGCAGTGTAGGAGGGTTCCCTTTTCTCCACATCCTCGCCAACATTTGTTGTTGTTTGTGTTTTGGATGTTGGCCATCCTCACTGGTGTGAGGTGATATATCATTGTGGTTTTAATCTGCATTTCTCTGATGATTAGCGATGTGGAGCATCTTTTCATGTGCCTGTTGGCCATCTGAATTTCTTCTTTGGAGAAGTGTCTATTCATGTCCTCTGCCCATTTCTTAATTGGATTATTTGCTTTCTGTTTGTTAAGGTGCATGAGTTCTTTATATATTTTGGATGTCAACCCGTTATCAGATACGTTTTTTATGAATATATTCTCCCATACTGTAGGATGTCTTCTTGTTCTACTGATGGTGTCCTTTGCTGTACAGAAGCTTTTCAGCTTGATATAGTCCCACTTGTTCATTTTTGCTTTTGTTTCCCTTGCCCGGGGAGATATGTTCATGAAGAAGTTGCTCATGTTTATGTCCAAGAGATTTTTGCCTATGTTTTTTTCTAAGAGTTTTATGGTTTCATGACTTACATTCAAGTCTTTGATCCACCTTGAGTTTACCTTTGTGTATGGGGCTAGACAGTTCTCCAGTTTCATTCTCTTACATGTAGCTGTCCAGTTTTTCCAACACCAGCTGCTGAAGAGACTGTTATCTCCAAGGCACTTTTATCAAATATTAATTGACTGTATATGTTTGGGTTAATGTTTGGATTTTCTATGCTGTTCCACTGGTCTGTGGGTTTGTTTTTGTGCCAATACCAAATTGTCTTGATTACTGTGGCTTTCTAGTAGAGCTTGAAGTCAGGGAGTGTAATTCCCCCTCTTTTATTCCTCCTTCTCAGGATTGATTTGGCTATTCGGGGTCTTTTGTGGCTCCATATAAATTTTAGAATTATTTGTTCCAGTTCATTGAAGAAAGCTGTTGGTAGTTTGATAGGGATTGCATTGAATCTGTAGATTGCTTTAGGTAATATAGCCATTTTGACAATATTTATTCTTCCTAGCCAAGAGCATGGGATGCATTTCCAATTGTTAGTGTCCTCTTTAATTTCTCATAGGAGTGTCTTGTAGTTTTCAGAGTACAGGTCATTCACTTCCTTTGTTAGGTTTATTCCTAAGTATTTTATTCTTTTTGATGCAATTGTGAATGGAATTGTTTTTCTGATTTCTCTTTCTGTTAGTTCACCATTAGTGTATAGGAAAGCAACAGATTTCTGTGTGTTAATTTTGTATCCTGCAACTTTGCTGAATTCAGATATTAGTTCTAGTAGTTCTGGAATGGAATCTTTAGGGTTTTTTATGTACAATACCATGTCATCTGCAAATAGTGACAATTTGACTTCTTCTTTACCAATCTGGATGCCTTGTATGTCTTTGTTTTGTCTGATTGCTGTGGCTAGGACCTCCAGTACTATGTTGAATAACAGTGGAGAGAGTGGGCATCCCTGTCTTGTTCCCGATTTTAGATGAAAAGCTTTCAGCGTCTCGCCGTTAAGTATGATGTTAGCTGTGGGTCTGTCATATATAGCCTTTATGATGTTGAGGTACTTGCCATCTATACCCATTTCGTTGAGAGTTTTAATCATGAATGGATGCTGAATTTTGTCAAATGCTTTTTCAGCATCTATGGAGATGATCATGTGGTTTCTGTTCTTCTTTTTGTTGATGTGGTGGATGATGTTGATGGATTTTCGACTGTTGTACCATCCTTGCATCCCAAGGATGAATCCCACTTGATTATGGTGTATGATCCTCTTGATGTATTTTTGAATTCGGTATGCTAATATTTTGTTGTGTATTTTTGCATCCACATTCATCAGGGATATTGGTCTGTAGTTTTCTTTTTTGGTGAGGTCTTTGCCTGGTTTTGGTATTAGAGTGATGCTGGCTTCATAGAATGAGTTTGGAAGTATTCCCTCCTCTTCTATTTTTTGGAAAACTTTAAGGAGAATCGGTGTTATTTCTTCTCTATATGTCTGGTAGAATTCAGAGGTGAATCCATCAGGCCCAGGGGTTTTGTTCTTGGGTAGTTTTTTGATTACCAATTCGATTTCGTCACTGGTGATTGGTCTGTTTAGTTTTTCTGTTTCTTGCTTGGTCAGTCTTGGAAGGTTGTATTTTTCTAAGAAGTTGTCCATTTCTTCTATGTTTTCCAGCTTGTTAGCATATAGATTCTCATAATATTCTCTTATGATTCTTTGTATTTCTGTGGGGTCCGTCGTGATTTTTCCTTTCTCATTTCTGATTGTGTTTATGTGTGTAGATTCTCTTTTTCTCTTAATGAGTCTGGCTAGGGGTTTATCTATTTTGTTTATTTTTTCAAAGAACCAGCTCTTGGTTTTATTGATTTTTTCTATTGTTTTATTCTTCTCAATTTTATTTATTTCTTCTCTAATCTTTATTATGTCCCTCCTTCTGGTGACTTTGGGCCTCATTTGTTCTTCTTTTTCCAATTTCAGTAATTGTGTCTTTAGACTATTCATTTGGGAATGTTCTTCCTTCTTTAAATAGGCCTGGATGGCAATATACTTTCCTCTTAGAACTGCCTTTGCTGCGTCCCACAGAAGTTGTGGCTTTGTGTTGTTGTTGTCATTAGTCTCCATGTATTCTTTGATTTCTGTTTTGATTTGGTCGTTAACCCATTGATTAATTAGGAGAGTGTTGTTAAGTCTCCATGTATTTGTGAGCCTTTTTGATTTCTTTCTAAAATTTATTTCTAGTTTTATACCTTGGTGATCTGAGAAGTTGGTTGGTAGGATTTCAATATTTTTGAAATTACTGAGGTTCTTTTTGTGGCCTAGTATGTGGTCTATTCTGGAAAATGTTCCATGTGCACTTGAGAAGAATGTGTATCCTGTTGCTTTTGGGTGTAGAGTTCTGTAGATGTCTGTTAGGTCCATCTGTTCTAGTGTGTTGTTCAGTGCCTCTGTGTCTTTACTTATTTTCTGTCTGGTTGATCTGTCCTCTGGAGTGAGTGGTGTGTTGAAGTCTCCTAAGATGAATGCATTGCTGTCTATTTCCTCCTTTAATTCTGTTAGTGTTTGTCTCACATATGCTGGCGCTCCTGTGTTGGGTGCATATATATTTATAATGGTTATATCTTCTTGTTGGACTGACCCCTTTATCATTATGTAATGTCCTTCTTTATCTTTTGCTACTTTCTTCGTTTTGAAGTCTATTTTGTCTGATACAAGTACTGCAACACCTGCTTTTTTCTCTTTGTTGTTTGCATGAAATATCTTTTTCCATCCCTTCACTTTTAGTCTGTGTATATCTTTGGATTTGAGGTGAGTTTCTTGTAGGCAGCATATAGATGGGTCTTGGTTTTTTATCCATTCTGTTACTCTGTGTCTTTTGATTGGTCCATTCAGTCCATTTACATTTAGGGTGATTATTGATAGGTATGTACTTACTGCCATTGCTGGCTTTAGATTCGTGGTTACCAAGGGTTCAAGGGTTGCTTCTTTACTATCTAACAATCTAACCTAACTTTCTTGTTAAGTTATTGTAAACACAGTCTGATGTTTCTTTCTTTCTCTCCCTTCTTATTCCTCCTCCTCCATTATTTCTATAATCGGTGTTTTATTCTTTGCCTTTAGTTAGTATTTGGATGGTCTGCTTTCTTTGCTATGATGTTATTTTCTCTGGTGACATCTTTTTAGCCTTAGGTGTGCTTCCCTCTAGAGCAGTCCATTTAAGATATCCTGTAGTGGTGGTTTATGAGACGCAAATTCTCTCAACTTTCGTTTGTCTGGAAATTGTTTAATCCCTCCATCATATTTAAATGATAATCGTGCTGGATACAATATTCTTGGTTCGAGGCCCTTCTGTTTCATAACGTTAAATATATCGTGCCATTCTCTTCTGGCCTGTAAGGTTTCTGTTGAGAAGTCTGATGATGTTCTGATCAGTTTTCCTTTGGAGGTGATCTTTTTTCTCTCTCTAACTGCCTTTAATACCCTGTCTTTATCTTTGATCTTTGCCATCTTAGTTATTATGTGTCTTGGTGTTTTCTTCCTTGGGTCCCTTGTGTTGGGAGATCTATGAGCTTCGGTGGACTGTGAGACTACTTCCTTCCCCAGCGAGGGAAAGTTTTCAGCAATTATTTCTTCAAAGACACTTTCTAACCCTTTTTCTCTCTCTTCTTCCTCAGGTACTCCTATAATGCGAATATTGTTCCGTTTGGATTGGTCACACAGTTCTCTTAATATTCTTTCATTCCTAGAAATCCTTTTATCTCTCTCTGCCTCAGCTGCTCTGTACTCCTCTTCTCTGTTTTCTATTCCATTAACAGTCTCTTGCATCTCATCCATTCTGCTGTTAAGCCCGTCGATCTCTTGTCTGATTTCTGTATTGTCTTTCCTCAGTTCCCTCACTTCCTCCCTCAGCTCTTGCACATTTCTCTGTAGGTCCATCAGCATGGTTATGACTTTTATTCTGAATTCTTTTTCAGGGAGCCTGTGCATTTCCATCCCTTCAGACTCCCTCTCTGGGGTTGTCTGGTTGATTTTGGTCTGAACCATATTCCTCTGTCTTTTCATGGCGATATAATTGGTCACTGATAGTTGCCATGTATGTCAGCTGGCCTCTTTAAGACTTTAAAAAGAGAAGAAAAAAAAAGAGAAAAAAAAAGAAAGAAAGAAAAAAAGAAAAAAGAAAGAAAACAAAAACAAAAACAAAACAAAAAACAAAACAAAAGAAAAAAACCAAAAAAATGCCCACCGGACGTAGATTCTGTGGGAATGCTCTAGGTGGCGCTATTGCCCCACTATTCCACAGCTGTGACTGTGCCGCTCTGCAGCACCCTTTATCGCTCTGGCAGGGGTGGGAACGAATAGGAGCCTGTTGATCTCAGTGAGAAGTGTAAGTATGGCTACGCTTCCTCAGTCGCCAGCTAAGGCGTCTGAAACTCCCCAGGAATCGCAGCCTGCTGGGCTGAGTGTGCTGGGCGATCTGGCTCCTCCGCTGGGCTCCTGTCTCTTTAAGACCGCTGAGGAAAGCGCGCACTTTTTTTTTTCCTTCCCGGGAGCCGGATGCAAGCACGCTGGCGCGTTCCCTGCTTAGATCCTGCCCCTTTGTCTCTCCAATCTCCGCCGCACTGCGCAATGTGGGTCAGCGCTCCCCGCGCAGATCACCGGGGCTGGCTACTTCGCGGGGTGTGCTTCCACTCCCTCCCGGCTCTGAATCCTCTCCTCCCGCCGGTGCGCTGGGGTGGGGGAGGGATCGGGTCCCGCCGGGTCTCGGCTCCGTATCTTACCCGCCTCTTCGGGTGCCGAGTCCTCTCGGGTGTAGCTGCACGCTGTGCGCTTTCCTGTGTATTCTCGTCTCTCTTTTAGGAATAGATGTATTTTCTGTGTTTTCGTAGATAAATATAGTGTTGGGAGGAGATTTCTGCCGCCCTGCTCACACCGCCATCTTCCCGGAAGTCCTGACTTCTTCTTTACCAATCTGAATGCCTTGTATGTCTTTGTTTTGTCTGATTGCTGTGGCTAGGACCTCCAGTACTATGTTGAATAACAGTGGAGAGAGTGGGCATCCCTGTCTTTTTCCGATCTTAGATAAAAAGCTTTCAGCATCTCGCCGTTAAGTATGATGTTAGCTGTGGGTTTGTCATATATGGCCTTTATGATGTTGAGGTACTTGCCATCTATACCCATTTTGTTGAGAGTTTTAATCATGAATGGATGCTGAATTTTGTCAAATTCTTTTTCAGCATCTATGGAGATGATCATGTGGTTTTTGTTCTTCTTTTTCTTGATGTGGTGGATGATGTTGATGGATTTTCGACTGTTGTACCATCCTTGCATCCCAAGGATGAATCCCACTTGATTATGGTGTATGATACTCTTGATGTATTTTTGAATTCGGTTTGCTAATATTTTGTTGAGTATTTTTGCATCCACATTCATCAGGGATATTGGTCTGTAGTTTTCTTTTTTGGTGAGGTCTTTGCCTGGTTTTGGTATTAGAGTGATGCTGGCTTCATAGAATGAGTTTGGAAGTATTCCCTCCTCTTCTATTTTTTGGAAAACTTTAAGGAGAATCGGTGTTATTTCTTCTCTATATGTCTGGTAGAATTCAGAGGTGAATCCATCAGGCCCAGGGGTTTTGTTCTTGGGTAGTTTTTTGATTACCGATTCGATTTCGTCGCTGGTGATTGGTCTGTTTAGTTTTTCTGTTTCTTGCTTGGTCAGTCTTGGAAGGTTCTATTTTTCTAAGAAGTTGTCCATTTCTTCTATGTTTTCCAGCTTGTTAGCATATAGATTCTCATAATATTCTCTTATAATTCTTTGTATTTCTGTGGGGTCTGTCATTATTTTTCCTTTCTCATTTCTGATTCTGTTTGTGTGTGTAGATTCTCTTTTTCCCTTAATGAGTCTGGCTAGGGGTTTATCTATTTTGTTTATTTTTTCAAAGAAGCAGCTCTTGGTTTCATTGATTTTTTTCTATTGTTTTCTTCTTCTCAATTTTATTTATTTCTTCTCTGATCTTTATTATGTCCCTCCTTCTGGTGACTTTGGGTCTCATTTGTTCTTCTTTTTCCAATTTCAGTAATTGTGTCTTTAGACTATTCATTTGGCAATGTTCTTCTTTCTTTAGATAGGCCTGGATTGCAATATACTTTCCTCTTAGAACTGCCTTTGCTGCGTCCCACAGAAGTTGTGGCTTTGCGTTGTTGTTGTCATTAGTCTCCATATATTCTTTGATTTCTGTTTTGATTTGGTCGTTAACCCATTGATTAATTTGGAGAATGTTGTTAAGTCTCCATGTATTTGTGAGCCTTTTTGATTTCTTTCTAAAATTTATTTCTAGTTTTATACCTTTGTCATCAGAGAAGTTGGTTGGTAGAATTTAAATATTTTTGACTTTACTGAGGTTCTTTTTGTGGCCTAGTATGTGGTCTATTCTGGAAAATGTTCCACGTGCACTTGAGAAGAATATGTATCCTGTTGCTTTTGGGTGTAGAGTTCTGTAGATGTCTGTTAGGTCCATCTGTTCTAGTGTGTTGTTCAGTGCCTCTGTGTCTTTACTTATTTTCTGTCTGGTTGATCTGTCCTTTGGAGTGAGTGGTGTGTTGAAGTTTCCTAAAATGAATGCATTGCTTTCCATTTCCTCCTTTAATTCTGTTAGTATTTTTTCACATATGCTGGCGCTCCTGTTTTGGGTGCATATATATTTATAATGGTTATATCTTCTTGTTGGACTGACCCCTTTATCATTATGTAATGTCCTTCTTTATCTCTTGCTACTTTCTTCGTTTTGAAGTCTATTTTGTCTGATAGAAGTACTGTAACACCTGCTTTTTTCTCCTTGTTGTTTGCATGAAATGTCTTTTTCCATCCCTTCACCTTTAGTTTGTGTATGCCTTTGGGTTTGAGGTGAGTCTCTTGTAAGCAGCATATAGATGGGTCTTGCTTTTTTATCCATTCTGTTACTCTGTATCTTTTGATTGGTGCATTCAGTCCGTTTACATTTAGGGTGATTATCGATAGATATGTACTTATTGCCATTGCTGGCTTTAGATTCATGGTTACCAAAGGTTCAAGGGAACAATCTAACTTAACTTCCTTTTTAAGTTATTGTAAACACAGTCTGATGTTTCTTTATTTCTCTCCCTTCTTATTCTTCCTCCTCCATTCTTTATATAGTAGGTGTTTTCTTCTTTGCCTTTAGTTAGTATTTGGATGGTCCGCTTTCTTTGCTATGATTTTATTTTCTCTGGTGACATCTTTTTAGCCTTAGGAGTGCTTCCCTGTAGAGTAGTCTGTTTAAGATATCCTGTAGTGGTGGTTTATGAGAGGCAAACTCTCAACTTTCGTTTGTCTGGAAATTGTTTAATCCCTCCATCATATTTAAATGATAATCATGCTGGATACAATATTCTTGGTTCGAGGCCCTTCTGTTTCATAATGTTAAATATATTATGCCATTCTCTTCTGGCCTGTAAGGTTTCTGTTGAGAAGTCTGATGATAGTCTGATGGGTTTTCCCTTGTTGGTGATCTTTTTTCTCTCTCTAGCTGTCTTTAATACTCTGTCTTTATCTTTGATCTTTGCCATCTTAATTATTATGTGTCTTGGTGTTTTCTTCCTTGGGTCCCTTGTGTTGGGAGATCTGTGGTCTTCCGTGGACTGTGAGACTATTTCCTTCCCCAGCGAGGGAAAGTTTTCAGCAATTATTTCTTCAAAGACCCTTTCTAACCCTTTTTCTCTCTCTTCTTCCTCTGGTACTCCTATAATGCGAATATTGTTCCGTTTGGATTGGTCACACAGTTCTCTTAATATTCTTTCATTCCTAGAGATCCTTTTATCTCTCTCTCTGCTTCAGCTTCTCTGTATTCCTGTCCTCTGATTTCTATTCCATTAACAGTCTCTTGCATCTCTTCCAGTCTGCTGTTAAGCCCATCAATCGCTTGTCTGATTTCTGCATTGTCTTTCCTCACTTCCCTCACTTCCTCCCTCAGCTCTTGCACATTTCTCTGTAGATTCATCAGCATGGTTATGACTTTTATTCTGAATTGTTTTTCATGAAGACTGTGCCTTTCCATCCCTTCAGGCTCCCTCTCTGGGGTTGTCTGGTTGATTTTAGTCTGGACCATATTCCTCTGTCTTTTCATGGCTATAGAATTGGTTGCTGGTAGTTGCCACGTATGTCAGCTGGGCTCTTTAAGACTGCCTCTTGGGTTTCCGAGTCCTCTCAGGTGTAGCTGCACGCTGTGCGCTTTCCTGTGTATTCTGGTCTCTCTTTTAGGAATAGTTGTATTTGCTGTATTTTTGTAGATAAATATAGTGTTGGGAGGAGATTTCTGCCGCCCTGCTCACGCCGCCATCTTCTCAGAAGTCGTCGCATATGTCTTTTTGAATCTGAGAAATTATATTCTTTGGGTAAATTCCTAGGAGTGGAATTCCTGGGTCAAATGGTGTTTCTGTTTTTAGTTTTTTGAGGAGCCTCCATATTGCTTTCCACAATGGTTGAGCTAGCATATATTCCCACTAGCAGTGTAGGAAGATTCCCCTTTCTCCACATCCTCGCCAGCATTTGTTTTCGATACTGGCCATCCTAACTGGTGTGAGGTGATATCTCATTGTGGTTTTTTTTTGCATTTCCCTGATATTTAGTGATGTGGAGCATCTTTCCATGTGCCTGTTGGCCATCTGAATTTCTTCTTTGGAGAAGTGTCTGTTCAGATCCTCCGCCCATTTTTTAATCACGTTATTTCCATTTTGGGTGTTGAGGTGTGAGTTCTTTATATAATTTGGCTGTTAACCCCTTGTTGGATATGTCATTTATGAATATATTCTCCCATACTGTAGGATGCGTTTTTGTTCTGCTGACGGTGTCCTTTGCTGTACAGAAGCTTTCCCTAGTCATTTAAGTACATTTTTTAAATTGTAGTAAAATATGTATACATAAAGTTTACCATTTTTAAGTATACAATTCAGTCGCATTAAATACAATTACAGTGTTGTGCCACCATGACTACCATCCATTTCCAGAACTGCTTTTACTATCCCAAACCTAAACTTCTTACCCATTAAACCACCACTCCCATTCCCTCTACCTCCCTGGCATGACCACTATTCTACTTTGTTTTTATGAATTTATACATTCTAGATACCTTCTATAAGTGGAATAATACAACACAGATCCTCTTGGGTCTGGTTTATTTCACTTAATCATGACTTTTTTAAGGTTCATCCATGTGGTAATCCTAAGTATAGACCACATTTTTTCATTCATTCTTCTGTGAATGGACACTAGTTGTTTCCACCTTCTGGATATTGTGAATAATACTTCTATGAACCCAGACGTACAAATACTTGTGTGAGTCCCTGAGTTCAGTTCCTTCAGGTACATGCTCAGAAGTGGAATTGCTCCGTCATGTGATGATTCTATGTTTAACTTTTTGAGGAACTGTTTGTTCCTCAAAACTGCTGCTGTTTTCCACAGCAGCTGTAGTTTTTTACATTCATACCAGTAAGGCCAAGGGATCCAATTTCTCCTTGTCCTTGGCAGCCCTTGTCATTTTTTGTTTTTTTTTGGGGGGGGGTTTTGTTCTTGATTATAGCCATCTTAATGGGTGCGATGTGGTATCTGAATGTTTTGATTTGTGTTTCCCCAATGACTAGTGGTGGTGAGCATCTTTTCATGTGCTTATTGACTGTATATACTTAATTTTTTGTGATGCTGATGTAAGAGTATTTAACTTTCCATTTGTCAGTTTTTATTGCTTGCTTAAACAAATACTCTATGGTATCATTGCTAGTATATAGAAATTGATTTTTGTTTGATCTTATATCTTGCAACCTTACTAAAATCACTTATTAGTTGTAATAGTGTTTTGTACCAGTAGGATATGTAGGATTTTCTACATATGTCATATCATTTGTGAGAAAAAGACTGTTTCACTTTTCCCTTTCCAATCTTTCTTTCTTTTGCCTTATTGCAATGGTTGGAACATCCAGGATAACATTGAATGAAAGTGGGAGAACCATCATTCTGAGTCTCCACTCTGAGTGTCCTGGGTGTTCAGTGAGGACTTTCCAGTCTGGCTGGTTAGAATGAAAAACTTCTCTTTCCTGTGTGAGTTCTTGGAGCTATTCAGTTTATGGCTTTTCTCTCTTTCTTTCTTTCACCTCATAGAGTTTTGTTAAATGTACATGAAACTTAGAATTCAGCCAAAGACCCAAGGAGCATCCTCTGCAGAGCTCCAGCTTTCTCTATGCAGCTCTCTCCTCTCTAGTACCCTGCCTCTCAGATTTGTTGCAGCCTTTCTGATTCCAGTCTCTCTCTGTCTTCCAGTCTTCAAGGTTGCCTGGATCTGCTTGGGACATGCTTCCTGCATTGTGGGCTGGAATTTGTCTACAGACAGAGAGCAAGGGCAGCCTGTTAGGAGGCTCACTTCATTTGTTTCATTTTTCTCAAGGATTATAGCATTGTCCAATGTCCTAAAATGGTTGCCCCCCGTATTTTTTTCCAGTTTCCTTGTTATGGCAGATGGGCAAATACCATTCCAGTTACTGCATGATGGCTGGAAGTAAATAATCATATCCAGCTCAGTTTTGGTTCCACTTCTAGCAGTTTCTCCTCAATGCAGGAATCCGACCTAAAAGGAAGACCTGGCTGGTCAGTTTTAGAGTTTACAAGGACCATGTTCCAGCTCCTTCTGTTCTTACCAGAGTATCCTCACACTGACTTGCCATTGGATTGGGGGAACCCCTCCCAGTTCCACCCACTATTCTTAAGTTATTGAGCCATGTTTTCCAATGAATATCATTTAGTTATTTGGGGATTCTATTGTTTGTTCCCAGGTGCCTCATCCACCTTGTCTTCCTCAGCTTCCTCGTGCATAGCTGCTAGTCCATGAAGCTTTTGTTGTTGGTAGTTTATAGTTTGTCTCCATGTACTTGTATTTTGGTGTTATGGGGAAACTTTGTCACCTAGTTTTATTGTAAATGTACATGGATTTTTTTACATGTAGTCTGTGAGGATTTTGGAAGATTCAAAAACTATGCAGCTACCATCCTAGTCACCACCTTCCCACAATAGGTAGACGTTTTAAGAGCCAGAATATAATTTACCATGCTCCTTTCCCACCCCATCCCCACTCTCTGCAATAGAAGCATGTATCAAAATGTAGCATCTGTTAGCCTGTGTCCCTGAATTATTACAACGAATACAGCTTGCTTGATGACACACAGTGGACATGTAGGATAAGTGAGAAATACAGTTTGTTGTCCTAAAACATGGAGATTTGGGGATTTTCCATTAGCACAGCATAATCTATTTTGAGAATTAGAGAGTTACCTTCCACCAAAGCCAATTAATTTAGTTGACCTCATGACAGCCACATTGGGAGGGTGGGGAAAGAAGTATGGGGGCAAGGAAGAAAAGAAATAAAACAGTTTGAAAACTATGTAGGAAATAACTTTTGATGCTGTTGATGACACACAGAACAGATTAGAAATAGCTTATTAAATTTGGGGAATTGCATTGCCAAGGAAACCATGGACTCACCCCCATTATACAGTGTGAATGGTACCCCCTGAAATTGTTTAATGCGGCACCACTTTGCCTAAATTACCCAGTGATATATATTAACATATATATTACCCCATATCTCTCATAATTACCCACAACAACATATCTCTAATCAGGACCTCTCAGAAACTGAGGCTGGGGCCACTTCTGTTTTTTTTTTTAAATGAGTAGGTCTCCAAATACAAAAACTGTGGTTACTTTGAGTTTATCTTGCCCAATTAATGCATTAAGCCCTCACAATGCAATGCATTATAGTGACGCAGATACCAGCTCATAGAGTGCTATAGTTTTCCATCTTCTTCCATTAGCTCAATACTGAAGAAACTTTAGCTCAGTATTCTTCCTAGTTCCGTTGTTCTGACTTTAATTATTGAGGAGAGGAGAGACTAGGAGAAGAGTGGTCCCAACACAGAGAATGCCTGAATAGCAGAGCTCCCTGCCATAAGTTTTATACTGGGCACTTGTTTTTTGCCTTTCAGCTTCCAGTCACTCCACATCTGATATCAAATGTGGTATTTAGTATTCCTGTAGTTCATAAGAAAAGAACACCCAAACCAAACTTGCTTTCCAGATATCCATCATCACCTTTCCCCACCAGCCTAGTATGTGCTCAACAGATTCAGGAACAAAATGCTGGAAGAGACAGACGCTAATCTTGCACGTGGATTTCAGTCTTCCAAGAGGACCAGGGGAAGAATATTCCAGCAGTGTAATGGGGATCTGGGGAGCTGTAAGACAGAAACAACCTTAATGTGTCTGAGGAATAGAAAGCAGGCCAGTGTGTCTGGCCGATAATGGTGAGAAGGCAGAGGAAGGACTGATTACATAAAGCTTCATTAGCCATCGTAACAGGAAGTCACAGGAGGATTTTAAGAAGGGAGTAATGTGATAGGAGTCCTATTTTTAAAAGATCATTTCATTGTTGTATAAAAGATGTATTATAGACGGGCAAAAATGGAAGCAGATGACCAGAGACGATTCCATTAAGCTCACTGCTGTTGCAGTGGTCCAGATGTGAGATGCCGGGTGGTGATAGTATATATGAAAAAAGGTGGCTGGGTGGTGGATATGTTTTTGAAGCCAACTTGCTGATGGACTGAATATGGGAGAAATCAAGAAAGACTTGTAAATTTCTATTTGCTCAAGCGGTTGGTTGATTATACCATTGATTCAGACAGGGACAATTAGGGGAGGAGTAGATTTCTGGAGAAATGAAGAATCCTGCTTTAGCTAAGTCAAGTTCAATGTGTCTGATGGGCAGCCAAATGGAGATGTCAAGTGGGCAGCTGGACATACCAATTTGGGATTCCCAGAGACATTAGGGTGGAAGACACAGATGGGTTGGCAGCTTGGACCACCCGAGCCCTAATGTGATGCTCAACCTGGTGTAGGGTAAAGAGGAACCAGCCAACCTAATTGTTGGCACACGGATTACAGTTGGTACCTTCCAGTAGGGAGGAGGCAGTGCTTTATCTTTGCCAGAAAAGACTCTTATTCTGGATATGAAGTTGTATTCCCCGCCATTGTGTTTCTGTCACTATCCCACTCCTGCAGGATTGCCAAATGCCCTCCCTATACACAGCCAGGGTGCCCCGTTTGCACTGCTTCTCCCTTGGCACATGGTAGAATTCAGTTGTTACTATACAGGGGTTGTGGCAAGGGGGTGCTGTCATTTTCAACATAGGATTTTCCAGAACTGGAAGAGAACTTTGGAGACCCAGAAAGATTTCTGGGTAGTGACTCCTAAGAGTGGTCCCTGAGGAGTTCCTCCTGATTTGGAAACTGGGGGTGGGGGACCCTCATTTCAACTTCAATCAAGACAATATGTTCATAAAAATTTGTTTGAATATGATTTCTGCTATTTAAAAAATGCAAAGCACAGAAGGAATTTAACCTCTTCATTTCTGTATAAGGAATGAGCTAAAGCAGTGAAATAACTCAGACTTCCAGCCCCACCTCCTTTCCCATTGCTCCTGTCCTGCTCTGCCCCAAGAAGGCTGTGGCAAGTCCGGAGACGGCAGAGAACAATTTCTGTTTGCAAGGATCCCGCATCTCGCTCCTGAACTGTGCTGGATTCTCTAGCTTTAACTGGGAGCCCCATCATGACCCCAGACTCTGATTGGGTGATAGGGAGGGTGGAATCTGAGATGGAGAACCGGCCCAAGGAGGTACCCGGCGGTGAGGCGGACAGCAAGTCATTGCTAAGCACGATCGCTAGCTGCTGGGCTGGGGGCAACTGGGAAAATTCTGCAGGTGCAGACTGGTGGGGTGCTGAGGATCATTCGGGGTGAGAGTGGGGAAGCACGCTGCCTTGGCCCTTTACAACCACTGCAATTCTCTGGGCGGAGCTCCAGCCCCCCCCACCCCTACTTGGATGGGTCCCCAGTCGCGCCTTTGTTTGGGGTGGAGCTGGGAGTAAGAGATGTAGACGTGGGGAACCACTTGTCATTTCGGAGAAGTCAGTCTTTTCCTACTAATTAATTTGCCCATCAACGAAGACATGACTCTCCTATGGTTCGTTGTGGCCCCCACCTCACAGGTGGAGGGAGGAAACGGAGGGAAATCCAGGCCAGAGTCCAGGGCCGATAGCCCACGCCCGGACCGCAGGGCAGCAGGCGTTCGGGAGCATGGGCTCCTGCACGGAGAATCCCAGGTCCTGGGTCCCTGGTGCCAGAGGTCCAAGGGTCCCGCGTCCGGAATGCCAGGTCAGAAGGCCCGGGATCGGGGTGCCCAAGGGGCCCGAGAGTCCCGGGATCCGAGGTCCAGGGTCCCGGGGAGCCAGGTCGTCCCAGGTCCGAACCCACATTGCGTGTGCGCCCCTCCTCGCGCTTAAGTGCGGGTGGGCACGCAGTCTCAGGCGGGGGCGGAGCCTCCGTGTTGCTGTTTTCGGGGCTCCGCCCCCGGGGGCGCGGACCACGCGGCCGGAGGGCCCCGCCCCCGCCCAGCTCACCGCCCCTTTGTATCCAACATCCGGGCTTCCCCGCCGGCCGCTCCGCGCCGCGCTTGGGAGCCATTTTGGACGCGGTTCAGCTCCCCTCCCCCCGCCCCTCCCCCGTTCATGGCCCCTCCGGACTCGGCCCCTGCGCCCGGGGCCCGGGCGCAGCCCCGCCGCGCTATGCCTGAACCGGGCGCGCCCCGGCCGCGCCCTGCCGCCGCCGCCCCCGGTCCCCGCGTCGCCCCGGAGCCCGCGCCGCAGCCCGCGCCGCCCGCAGCGGCCCTGAGCCTGGCCCCCGGAGCCTGCAGCAGCCGAACGGAGGCGCAGGAAGCGCGCGGGGAGTGAAGCCGAAAGAAGGAGCGGGAAGAAGAGCGCGGCCGCCGCCGGGCCCCACGCGCGGGCTCCGGGCGTCCGCGGGAGGCGCCGCAGAACATGACGGCGCCCTGGGCGGCCCTCGCCCTCCTCTGGGGATCGCTGTGCGCGGGTACGGACGGGGCGCGGCGGGGGCGGGCGGTGTTTACCAACGCAGGGCGGGCCCGGCCTCCGCGCAGCCGGCTTGCACCTCCCGGGCGGGGCTCGGGGCGCGCCGGGAGCCCCGCTCGCGGTCTCATCTATGCGGCGACCCCAGGATGGGGGCCGGGACCCCGAGGTTCAGGGTCGGGGTTCAGGCTACGCGGACGACCCAGGAGTGAGAGGGGGACCGAAGCGTGGGAAGGTGGCTCGGGGGGCCGGACCGTAGGTGCAGCGGCGGCTGGGGGGCCGGACCGCGCGACCCTTGCTGCTGCACGCGCGAAGCGAAGGGGGCTGCTTCACACTCCCAGGGACCCCTCCGTCCGACCCCACTAGCGGCTGCCCAGTGTCCACCGAAAGGCGCCTTCCTTTCCTGCGGCGGCCCCAGGTCGCGAGGAGCGGCCGCCCACAGCACCGCTTTGTTTTGGGTGCTGGGAGGGGAGGTGGAGCCGAAGAACACCCAACAGGTCCGCGCGGGCTCTGGTGTCCAGGAAGCACGTGGTGGGACCGGGTGACTCGCGGCGGCGGCTTTTCGCTGGCGTGGGTGCTGGCGCGCGCGGACTTCCGCGGGAAGGCGCCGTCCCAAGGCTGGGACACCGGTTTTTTGTTGACGTGCGGGGCGTGCCCACTTTGGTTTGGGCTCGGGTTCGCAGGGCTCTGGGCAGCCACGGGAAGCGTGGGGAACCGTGCGCCAGCGCCGCGCGGCGGAGCCCGGGCGGCCGGTGCCTGCGCTGCGCGTCTTTGTTCCCAGTCCCCATTACACATGCAGCGCGGGTTCCCCGCCGCCGCGGGGTCGAAGCGCAGAGTCTGGGAAACCCGCGGAAGGCGGGGTCGGATACGCAGGGGCGGGCTGGAGATCCCTGCGCTGCCGCAGATGGCGTCCGGGATCCCTATCCCATTCACACCCCGCCGCACCCGTCTCCTTTGCAGGGTAGCGGGGCTTTAGCGGTCTACACCTGAAAGCAAGTGAGTTCTCGGCGTGGGGATTGGAGCTGAGTAGCTAGCTTGAGTGCAGAGACCGCAGGACAGAGACCCCCTTGTTAGTACCTGGGCACAGTGTGGGAGGGAGCGTCATGGTTCTTTTGGAGCCGTTTCTTGTGGTGGAAGCAAAGTAGTGGTGGTATTGAACTTGTTCCTCTCTCTGTCTTATAAGTGCTGTTTTGAGATGCTTTTTCCCGGGAATGAGCGCTCAGCGGTGAAGGGAAGGCCTGGGAGGGGAGGGCCGCAAACAGCCCAGGCTTGCAGGGGGCCGCCTTCCGGGGCAGGACAGCCTCAGACCTGGAGCCCTCTCCCCTAATTCGTGTCGGTCGGCCTCGCAATCTCACTGGCCCCCCCTGATTAGGCTTGTTAACCGTGGGATGCGCCCCTGGAAAGACTACATTTTTCCTTGACTCCCACTTCCTGGCTTGGGCAGGGGCTGAGCAGTGCACTCTGCGTGGTGAGGCAGCTGGGGTGAGATGAGTCCAAAGAACTGTGTCCTGCCCTGGGAGTGAGGTGGGGGTCACTGGGTGCTTTGTGTGGTCAAACCAGCCATTCTGGTGGCCACTGCCCATACCTGTGAGGGGCTGTGGTCCACAGTCATTCCACTTCCCCAAGCCCAGGTGAGGGCGGAGCTGGCCCTCCCCCTCCTTTGACTTCATGGGAAGCTTTCTGTCAGGCTGGTGCTTGCTGCTTAGAATTACCCTGCCCCCTGTGGCACACGCCCTTGTAGAAGAAAGAGCCACAGGAAGGATAGTGTGAACCAGTATATACCTTAAAATTTTCTATTAGTCTTTCAATGAAAGGAAAAAGGTGTGTTCTAGACTGTTGGGGCTGCTATATCAAAGTAGCATAGACTGGGTGACTTAAACAGAGTTTCTCATAGTTCTGGAGGCTGGAAGTCCAAAATTGGGTTGCCAGTATGGTGGGGATCTTCTGAGGGCCCTCTGCCTGCTGTGCAGACAGCTGCTGTCTCATTGTGTTCTCATGTGGCCTTTTCTCCTGCTCGTAGGGAGAGAGGTAGGGAGCTTTCTCCCTTTTCCACTAACCCCATCGTGGGGGTTCACTGTCATGAACCAGTCAAATTACCTCCCAAAGCCCCATCTCCACATGCCATCATATTGGGTGTGTTTCAACATCAAGATTTTGAGGGGACAGGTATTCAATCCCGAACAAGGTGAAATTAATGGTGTATTTTATTTAACCTAATTACAAAATGATTACTCATTTCAACATGTAATCAATGTTACAGTTAAGGATATAGTTTATTTTACTTTGTACCATCATCCAAGTTCCAGTGTGTATTTTGTACTGAGAGAACATCTTAGTTCAGACTGCATATTTCAGGTGCTCAAAAAGCCTTACTTTGCTAGTGGCTACCATATTGGATGGTGCAGCCTAGAAGAAAAGGCAGGATTTATGCCGTAACAAGGGTATACAGTGTTTGTTAAGTCAGTGTTCAGTTGGTTCTGTGTCTTTTGTGTTCTGGGTCTGATCCAGTGTCCCTGGAAGCAGGTCATATGGCCCTTGCCTTGTGGTAGGTGTCCCTGACACACTCCGTGTATCCCATAAGGGCTCCTGACATCTGTCTCTGCTTGGGGTTCAGATCAGGTTCTCATCGGGGGTGAGGTGGAGCGTCTTTTGAGTGGAATGTCAGCAGTGGCTGGCTGGAGAGGAGGAACTGAGTCTGGAGTGTCCCACCAGGACGTGCCCCTGTCTGTCCTCAGAGGCTGGCTACTCTTACCCAGAGATGTCCATTTTCTCAAGGAGAAGTGTGTGTGATGAGTGAAGTGATCCTCAGGCCCAGCACAGTGATAGCGCAGCAGGCAGGACACAACCACAGAGCCTGGGCCATTGGTGCCCTTGCCCAGGGAAGGATGTCCTGTCCTACCTGTCCTTGTACCTGCTGGGCACTCCAGGCTCTGCCTTGTCTGGCTGGGCTGCCCTTTCGGAGCAGTGGGTATCCTTCTCTGCTCTTGGAGGCTCTTCTAAGATAGAAGAGGTGAGAAACTCAGACCCTACAGACCCTACGGCTTCCCACAGCTTGGAAAGTACTACCCTGCAGGGTCTTTTTGGCCATGGAGAATCCCCAAATAGCACCTGGCCCTTCCCTGGCACTCACAGGAGGAACAACTACAGGGATTCCAGAGAAAGCCCTGATTCTACACTGTGGTCCTTTCTGTCAGGGCCCTCCAAGAATCTGATGAAATCAGGGGACCCTTCCCCCATGAACATACAAAGCCGAGGGACTATGTGTGTGTGCACTATTGTGCATGCACACTTGCTTTTTTCCACTGAAACGAGGACCTGGTGGCCTTTGTAAGGTCCTGGCTGTCCTGCTGCACATGCCTGCTGTACCAGTCCTGGGTGGCAACTTGCTGTGCTGGGAGGGAGGCACACTAGGCTTTTTTCCACAGTGGTGTCTGCACTTACCTGTTTTAGCCGCTGGACATGATTCTTCTTGCCTTTTGTGATTACAGCCCTGGGCTGATCTTCTCCTCCATCCAGGAAGTCCACCCCCAAGGGCCAGTGCATTCAGTCTCTTCCTGGGAGCTCAGGGTAAGCAAGTGAGGAGCAGTAGCATCAGGTTAGGGGCAGATGCGCTGGCAGACACTGGCCTGCCCACATGGACGCGACCTGGGCTGAGAGTAAGTTCTGAGAAAGGCTAGGGAGAACCCTCAGGCAGGGTCCGGGCTGGGTAGACCTTATTCTAGAACAGAGTTTCTCAGTCTCCGTGCTTGGCAGTGTGGACCCGATGATTCTTCGCTGTGTGTGTGCGTGGGAGGCGGGGGAACAGCTGTCCTGGGCTCTGCCCCTTAAACGCTAGTGTGACAACCGAAATGTCCTCCGAAGAGCCAGTGCAAAATCGCCCCAGGTGGAGCACCTGTGATCTAGGGAGCTACTGAGCTTGTGGAGCGGCATCTGCGGGGGATGGGCCGGTGCCTGCGCCCCGGCCGCCGGTCCGGGTGGACTTTCTTCAGCCGGACTTCCTCGCCATGCCAGCTGCCCGGCAGCAAGGTTGGTTCGGGTTCGCGGGTCGGGAGAAGCGCTTGCCCCCGCCAAGTCCTGGCGCCCACGAGTCTTCCCGGGCGGCTCGGGTTTCGGCGCCCGCCCCGCGGCCCGCTGCAGGAGGGGAAGGCCGGTCGGCCGCGTCGCTCGCCCGGAGCTGCTGGAGGCGGGGACCATGGCCTTTCCTGCGCGCGGGTCCGGGGCTGCGGGCGCCCCGGGGCGGCCTGTCCGCGAAGGTACAGGCCATGGGTGGGCCGGGCGGGCGGCAGTCCCCAACTCGGCTAGGGAGGTCTGGCCGGGCCCCCTTCATCTTGAGCGCGGGTACCCAGCCTGCTGCGGGACTTGGCCAACGCCGGGACTCTCAGGCGGGAGGAGCAGTCCGGAGCTGCTCTAGACCCCGTGCGGGGAGGCTTGTTCCCACGGGCTCCTGGCTGAGGCGGAGACCCGGTTCTGGCGCCCGCCAGGGCTTCCTCTCCGGGCTGGGTCCGCAGCCTCGGGGCCTGGAGGTGCCTGCCCCGCCCTGCCTGGGGTAGGGCTTCTCCGCGGGTCTGCCTGCGGTAGGTCTGCCCGGGTCTCTCCTGTGCTCGCGGCTCCGCACCCGACCGGGCTGGGTGGCGGGTGGGGCGCCGGCAAGGATGCCGCCCTTGGGGCTTCTCTCCGCGGTTCTGTGTGGCGAGCGCCTGCGCCTGTTTACAGACGTCCCTCTGCTGAGGTGTCAGCTGCACTGTAACGCCCGGGAGGCTAAAATTGGCTCTGGAAGTAAAGGGAGGCGGGTGGGAACCCGGGGGCCGCGGCTCCGCGACGTCTTGGAAGGCGTGGCCAGGCCAGCTGTCGCCGTCGGTCTGGAGGAGGGCCGGTCTTCTGGGCCCGAGCGGAACCGCTGCCTCCGGCGTCGATGTTGTCCCTTCTGGCTGGTGTAGCGGTGCCCAGGGCCGTCAGATGCAAGGACAGCGCCTTCTCCTGTGCGGCGTCCTTCACAGCCGTCCCTTCTGCCCCCTTGACTCCAAAAGGTGGTGAGTCTCAGAGCCCCGGCCGGCAGCCATGGGCTAGGAAACCCTTGTACTCTGTCTACTTCGGGGACTTTTACGAGAACCAGGGCCTCCCTGGAACTGCTGGCTTCTGTGGGGGTGGGGTAGAGAAGAGCCCTGTGGACCATGCCTTATGAGGAGGGCCAGCTTCTCTGGGCCCTGAGGACACAGGGGCTCAGGGTCCTTCTGCTCTGGGGCTTAGAAAATAGTGGGGCAGAAAGGTTTCTTGTTTTCTTCCCACCTGCCTTGGCCCCTCCGGTGAACCCCCAACCTGAGAGGGATCCTGCAGGGCCCCTTGGGGGAAGAAAGCCAAGACAATGCAGTCCTGCCTCCCCTACCCTGAAAAACTGCTCCCAGACCTCCCCTCACCCAGGGACCTCCTGGTTAGCTGCCCTGTACTATGGCTGGTGGTGGGGAACCATCACTTTGGTCATAGCGTCTTTTCCCATTTTAAATTCTATTAATTTTTGGTTTCACAAATAATACATACATTCAACCGCAGAAATTACGATGTTATAGATTAAAAAACCAGGGTGCCCTTTACAACTCCTGCCCCCATTTGAGTCCTCCTCCTCTGAAAGCGAGCCGTCTTAGGTTGGCAGCTATCCTTCCAGCCGTTTTACCTCTGTATCTGTGGAAGTATGTAAAGAAATAGGGTTTTTCTTTTTTCAACCTTAATGTATTGGTCTTGTTCAAACATCTAATTGAATTATAAAATACATATAGAACAGTGTAATTATAAGTGACAGCTTGATGGATTTTCACAAACTGAATATACCAATGTAATGAACCTCCAGATCAAGAATCAGAAATTTACCAGCACCCCCCCACACCCTCTTTTGATCCATTCCAGTATCGACACCTGAACCTAGGGGTAACGGCTATCCTGACTTTTTTGCCTGTTTATGTGCCTTATATGAATGAAATCTTACAGAATGAACTGTTCTGTGTCCATCTTTTGCTTACCACCTTTGTGACTTGCATCCATTTTATTGCATGTCATGGCTTTTTAAACTCAGATATGTTGTGGCAGTCTTTGTAATTACCTTGATCTTTTTAATAGCTGTGTGTAATTTCAAAGTTTGGATATATACTGCACTTTATATAGTTTATTGATGGGCTTTCTGATCATATACAGTTTATGCAGATTGTGTCCCAGGATGGATGACAAGGAATTTCTGGGTCATAGGACAAGTGTATTAAAATTTTATTACATACGGAGAAATAGCCATACTGGTTTTTAAATTTTTTTTAATTTTGAGGCTACTCTGATGACAGCAGTGGGGCAGAAGCTGGGTGAGATGGCAGGTGGCCCTAGGTGGAAAGTGTGAGCATCTCTTCCCCTCCAGAAATCATAGATTATATAGGTTGGAAATGGCCTCTTTAATGGAGCGTGCTCACTTCTGCTGGTCTGGTGTCTGAGGAGAGCTGGAGAGGCTGCTTCCTATGTCTGAGCCTCCTGGTTTCTGTGCTGACAGAGGGTAGGTTGCAGTGGGCTGGCTGAGGTATGCTGGTCTGGGTTTGGGGTGGATGTACATGTATGTGCCCACTAACAGTGCACCATGCTGCTTCCACCCACCAGAGGGACAGAGGCATTTGCTGTAGGTTGTGAGGAGCTGCAGGTAACGGGGCATACTAGTGCATTGGACAAGATCTTGGCATGGCAGGATCCTGGTTCCACATGTGGTGGTAATGGTAGTAGGGGGTATGGGAGAAACCTGTAGAAGAATTATTTTAGAATCTGGTGGGAAGCTTCCAGGACAGAAGGGTCTCTGTGAGCTTCATGTGGTTCCTGGCTGAGTGTGTGCCTTGTTCTTGCACAACCGTCTGTCACGATTGGCTAAAGAATTAGGGGAGACAGTTTGAGATGACTGGTTCCTGAAAGTCTCTGCTTTTCAAGTCATCTTCTGCATGCTTACTACTCTTTTGCTAGGATTCTTGTGTAAGTCCACTTGTCAGGCCCTTCTCATGGATTTAGGTGCCAGTGGATTTGTGGTCTACTTCTATTATGAATGGTGTCCCGGTCAGCTTTCCCACATAGTACAGGTGATGTGCACTGTCTGTGTGTTTGTCTGCTGGGGCTGCTGTGGAAGGGGCAACTTTAGAATATCACAGACTGCACGGCTTAAAGTAACAGATATTAATTTTCTCACAATTCTAGAGGCTGGAAGTCCAAGATCAAGGTTCCGGCAGGGTTGGTTTTTCTGGTGATGCCTTGCAGATTGCTGCCTTCCTGATATGTCCCCACATGGCCTTTTCTGTGTGTGTGTATACACTTGTGGTTTCTCTTCCTTTTCTAATAAGGATACCATTCCTATTGCATTCGGGCCCCACCCTTTTTTTTCATATTTCCAACTATATTTTAATTCAAGTATAGTTGATACACAACATTATATTGATTTCAGGTGTGGGGCCCCACCCATATGACCTAACTTGACCATAATTACCTCTTCAAAGGCCTTATCTCCCGGTATAGTCACATTGGGGATTATGAGTTTTAGGGGAACACAGCTCAGTCCATAACAGTGTGAAATAATAAAGTATAAAAATGAATTCTGTTTTCCTCTTCAGTTGCACTTTGGAAAGGAAGTTACTTTTCTCAGGACTCTGCTCTGGGGTTCTTGATTAGCACTTTTCCTGGGCAGTCTTATCTATCAGTGATGCCGGTTTCTTTGTATGTGTAGAGGGTATCCCCTTTGGGTGTTACATGGTCCTGAATATATGTCTAAAAGTTAGGTAAAAAGTAGGTATGAAGGCTTCCTGTTTGGTAATCAGGACAACCTGTTTCTGAAAGCACCTGGAAAAGATAGACAACTTAAGAAATATCTCTAGTTGAAAGCATTATACAGGTAAGAAGATTGTGACCCAGCAGGCCAGGATCTGTGTGAGAACAGAGGCCCTGGGGGGTGACTTTGACATTGTAGTGTGTTTTCAGTCCTTCCATATGGGCAACTGAAAGGCAGAGCATTGCATTTGATAGCCTTGTGGCTAGGAAGACAGGAATTAGAGTTCTAAACAAAAGAGGGATACAGTGAATGCCTGGATTGGGACCCCAGAGACACAGGGGTGAAGGGGAACCAAAAGAAGACAAACTCTAAAGTAGGATTAAGGTGTTCTGGGATTAGTGGTTCCCGTAGCTGCCTACCAGAAGCACATGTAACATCATTCTAGAAATAAAACCATTCTAGGCCTCATATAATTTCTACAAACAATTTTGCACATATAATGATTGGCTGATCATTTAATATGAATAGCCAGCAGAAACATCATAGTTTAAGCAGACCTGGATGAGCACCATACGGGAGTTATCACACATACTGAAAAATAGCAGTGCTCACTGTGATCAAGGGTATGACAGGAATTTTAACAGAGAGCTAGAAAAATACATAACAACCAAACGAAAAACCTGCAGACTAACAGGAATTAAGAACTATTAAATGATTTTATAAGATTAGGTGCAAATGAAGAGAGAATGGTAAACTGAAATGTAGATCAGAAGATAATACATGGACTGAACCAAGGAGAGACAAAAAGGTGATAATACAGAAGACAGGGAAACACAAATAGAGGGTGAAGTGAGAAAGTCTAAGATTCATGTAATTAGAGCCACAATAAAGGACAGAATGAGGTAGACGAGACAATAGCTGGAAACTCTGTAAAACAAAAGACATTAAGCCACAGATTCAAGACTTGTGAACCTCTTTAAGATAAAAAAAAATCAAAATTCCACACCTGCTCCAGTCAGAAGCTAGACTTCTGAAAACCAGACAGCATCTTAGTAAGCATCAGAGAAAAAGGCATTACTCTCAAAAGAGTAATGGTTGTAAAACAGCAGCAGACTCACAGAACCCAAGAACGGACTAATAGTTACCAAAGGGAAAGGGACTGGGGAAGATGGGTGGGAAGGGAGGGATAAGAGGGAAAAAGGGGCATTACGATTAGCAGACGTAATGTTGGGGGGGCACGGGGAGGGCTGTACAACTCAGAGAAGCCAAGTAGTGATTGTATAGCATCTCACTATGTTGATGCACAGTGACTGTAATGGTGTTGGTGGGGGGGACCTGATGAAGGGGGTAGTTTAATAACCATCATATTGCACATGTAATTGTAGATTAATGATACCAAAATAAATTATATATAAGAAAAAAAAGAGTAATGGTTGTATTGACAGCTAACTTCTCAAAAACAGTGGCAGCCAGAAGACAACAGAATTGATTGCCTTATGTGCTGAAAGGAAGAATTGTCAACCTAAACTTCTGTATCAAGTGAGACTCCTTCAAGAATGGAGGTATCAAGTAAAGAGGGTGTTCTTCAGGCAGAAGGGAAATGATCTAGATAGAGATGCAGAAAGGAAGAACAATGAAAATTTTAAATATTTAGATATTAATGAGAGAATTCGTTCTTGACTTTGAAATATATAAAAACAAACCACGGGACAATAATGCTGAATGTGGTAGAGTGAAAATGGTATTTAATCTGAAAGTTCTTACATTGTCCATAAACCACCAATTAATGTTAGATTTTGATAAATCAAGAGGTCATGCTGTAATCTCTAGGGTAACTACTAAAGGATAGAAAGATAACTTTCAAGCTTATAAAGGGGACAGATGGAGAAAGGGAAAATTCCCAAATTGAAAGGAAGGCAGTAAAAGAGATACGGTAACAGAGCAGGGAGAGAAATAGAACTAATATTCCTAATGAATGTAAGATACACAAGAAAAGTTCTTAAAACATTCATAAATAGAATCCAGCAATATGTAAAAATAAGAGTAAATCAAGAGCACATCTTTTTATCCTAGAAGTGCATGGTTGACATAACAATTGAAATCTAATCTGCTATTTTAACAGTAAAGAAAAATTATAGGATTATCTCACTGGATGCAGAAAAAGAATATAGGATTAAACTTTATAATTAATCCTCATAGTAAAACATTTGGAAATGCAAAGGACTGAAAAGGGCCAATGCTATCTTGAGAAAAAAGAACAAGGCTGCCTACTGGATTTCAGGGTTCGTTGTAAAGCTATAGTAATTAAAATGGTAAGCTCTCAATGCAAGATAGCTAAATTGACAGTGGAAGAGAATGAAAGGCCAGAAATACCCATGTATGGATGGATGCTTAATTGAAGACAGGCGAAATAAGACGGAAATTGGGAAATGGACAGCTTTTCCAATAAAAGTCTAAGTATCTCAGTTCTTTTTGAAATGATACTTCATAGTTATGAGAAGTTGTTTTAATACTGGGAAGTAGTGCTAACGGATGGGGTCTCAACAAGGGAATAAGTTATCATTTTGGTATCTTGGTGTTATAAAATATTCATTTTATAGCCACCCTAGCATATATTGACATGGTACACTTATTTCTATGCATTTATTTTCAGCTTGTCTTTGTGAATTTTTATTTCAGATTGTCAGTTTTAGAATTTCTACTTGGTTCTCTTTTATAGGTATTTTTTCTCTGCTGAGATATCCTATCCATGCATTCTTTAGAGCATATTCTCCTTTATTTCCTTGAGCCTACTTCTGATACTGTGATTTAAAAAAAACTTTACTAATTCTAACATCTGATCATCGAGTCAGTCTCAACTGATTGTATTTTCTCTTGAATATGTGATGTTTTCCTGTTTTTCATACAATCTCAGATTATAGCTGAATACTATGAATGATAGTTGTAGAGATGCTGTATTATGTTCCTCTCAGTGATTATGTTTCTCATACCTATTGCTTTTTTTGTGTGTTGCTTTTGTATTAGCAGATAGTTACATGGGCTAAATTTATAAACTTTTTCTTCTGTGGTGGGCAGCTGCTAAAATACCTATTCAGTTCCTTTTGGCTTACTTGTTTGCCTGGAGTGTTGTGTTCTGTGCCTCTGTAGTTATGGGTCAGCCAGAACTTTGAACAGAATTTCTATGCAGACTGTGCTCCCATCCTGGGCTGGCTGTCACCTTGTATCTCTTTTGCTCATCATCTTGAAGGCATCCATTGCGTAACTCCTGTGTTGGATCCTTAGGTTTTTGTATTCTGTGTTTCGAGTCCTCTTTTTTTGTTTATGCTCTGTTTTGGTGGAGCATATCCTCCAGTACCTTTTGAGAAAGAGTGGAGGTACATTTTTGTGATCTAGCTTTTCTCTTTTCTGCCTTTACATTTCACTGATAGTTAACTGGGTATAGGCTTATAAATAGGAAATCTTTCTCCAAATCGTGAAGCACTGCCCCACTGTATTCTAGCTACCAAGTATTGGCTGCTGGAAGTTCAAAGCTATTCTGCTTTTTCATCTTTTATAGATGATGCTTCCCTCTTGCTAGACATTTGTTGTAGGGTCTTTTCTTGTGCCCACTGCTGTGAAATTTCACAGTAATGTGCCTTGGTGGGGTGTCTGTTTTTATCCATTGTACTGGTCTTTGATTTTTTTTCCTTTGTCTTTCTGGAACTTTAAAAAAAAATTGGAATATAGTTGTACAATATTATATTGGTTTCAGATGTACAACACAGTGATTTGATAATTATATATATACTTCTGGAACTCTTATTTAGGCTTTGAACTTCCTAGATTGGGCCTCCAAATTCCTTGTCTTTTCTTTCCTCTTTTCTGTATCTTTGTGTGTTTACTTTACTTTTTTGTGAGACTTCTTCAACATTATCTAATATTTCTGTGCATGTTCATTTCTGCCAATGTATATGCTTACTTTAATTCCTAAGAGCTCTGTTTTCCTCTGGTCATTTAACAATGCCATCCTAATTTATTTTTCATGGGTGCGTTACCATTTATCTCTGAAGTTACAAAGTTTTTGATGTTATTTACTCCATGCATTATCTCTGTTTTCTTTAAGTTTTTTTTTTTCCTGCCTGTTTTTAGCTCTGCCTTTCAGGTAAGTGGCTTTCTTAGACCTATTCATATTTAAGGATGGACCCTAATACCAACTGAAAGCTCTGAGCTCATGAGTGGGACTTGTCAACTGTAGGGTGATCCACTTGGGCTGTTTTTGAAGCTTGTCAGATTCTCCTGAGAAGTATTGTCTGTTTCCTGTTTAGGGGCTGGAGGTAACAGGCCTGGAGGCCATAAGAATACACTCTTGCTTTAGTGTGGTGCCCATGCCCTCAAGTATTCCTCCCTGTCCAGAGGCTCTCTATTTTATCTTCTTCAGAAAGTAGCCTTCTACTCTGTTGGGTTGGGGAGAGGGGAGCCCCCAGCCATGGTGAGTGGCAGTGAGATCTGAGGATCTGGTTGCCTCTTACCAACAATGCTTTTGTCTTTGGACTCACCTTTACCCCACTTGTCCAGAGACACTGGCGCCACTAATTCCTGAGTTTTGGAGGGTTCTTTGGTAGAAATCATGTTGCTTCTCTGCTTTCTCCACAGCCAACTTAGGAGTCTGTGTGGTCATTTGATCACATTGAGTAACTGTTTACAACTTCAGAATTTCATTTTTGTAGTTCTCTCCTGCTTTCTTGGTACTTACGGGTTTATGCCTTAAAAACTTTGGTTCAGTGAGATTACAGAGGAGGGAAACATATTTTTGTATATAGTCCTTGACCTTTGCCTGGAAGCTTGCTGGAAGACGAGCCTGGAGAAAGGCAGACTCTCCAGAGACTGTTCTGCAGAAGAGTCATGCCAGGGACTTGCAGAGTTGAAGTTGGAAATGACTTGAAGTGACTGGCTTGATTCCTGTTCCTAGATTGGGCTTCAGTTCCTCTTGTCATCTTTGGAAAATGCTCCTGGACTTCCGTTTATGACAATGACAGTGAACAAAACAGCTGAAAAACCTTATACACGACACATACAAATGTGGAAAAAGTATAAGTGTCCTTTTTAAATGTGTATGCATGGCTATGTGTATAAAAAGTAAGGAAGAAGCGAAAGGGGGCTGAACACTAGAGTTGTATACCTCCATGGCTAAACCTGCTGCTTCCCAGTGGAACTTGTCTCCATGGTGTAGAGATGTGGGGTCAGTAGCAGTGTGGACCTGTCTCCATGATGGAGAGCTGTGGGTCCAGCAGCAGTGTGGACCCTCCATGATGTGGAGATGTGGGTTCAGCCACAGTGTGGACATGTCTCCATGATGTAGAGGAAGAGAGGGTTCAGCAGCAGTGTGGGCCTGTCTCCATGGTATAGAGATGTGGGTTCAGCAGTGGTGTGTGAGGGACAGGAGAAAGGGTGTAGAATTGAGACTGAGGCTTTCCCATGATAGGACTTCCACAATATCTACAATACCTCAGTGTTGTATGATTAGAAGAAATACCCTTTTGCTGACAAGGGGAATAGACATTGAAAATCTTGGCCTTGGTTGGTGTGTGTGTTGGGGGGGTGGGGGGGTGGGTAGTTTCCCCTGAGAATAAATAATTGTAGGTCTTTGCATACATGAGCTTAGAATTGGATTTTGTACCATCTCTGTTCTCTGGGAAACTTGAAGTTGAGAAATTAAGGTGATTCCAGATTGATAATGTTCTAGAGTATTTGGCAAAAGCAAAAATATAAATTATCTTGGAAGGTTGCCCCCTCAAACCTGACCTCCTGGTGTTCCCACAGTAAAGGCTCCACTGAACATAAGGTCTGTATCCAAAACAGAATTCAAAATTTTTAGAATCCAAAATTCCAAAACACAGGAGAAAATAAGCTACAATGAATGAAAATCAGAAATAATAAATGGCAGAAACAGATTATGGAATTTAAATTGTAGAATTATAAGACAAGGATTTGGAAGTATGACAAAGAACAGAATTAATTGAAATTGGCAAAAATAGAACTAGAAATGAAAACGATTAACTGAATTTATAAATTTAAGTAGAAGTGCTGAACAGCAAATTGGACACAGCAAAAGAGAGAATCAGTGAATTGAAGGTTAGACCATATGGAATTCTCTGTAATGATTCTTAGATACAGAATTGGAAAATATGAAAGCAGAGTTAAGGACTGGATAGAATGGGAAGATCCAATATACTTGTAATAGGAATTTTAGAATCATAGACTAGGGAGATGCAATCTCAAATTGATAATTTTTCAGAATTGATCCTAGACATGAGTCATCAGATTAAAAGCATATTCTTTCAAGCAGTATAAGTTTAAGTATACACTTAAATACCTAGCTTGTAGTAAAACTGCAAAGAGGGAAAAGACAGAGTATCTACAAAGACTGAGCAGTCTTTTCAGCAACAATAGTAGAAGCCAGAAGATAGCGGAATAATATTTTCAAAATCTTGAGAGAAAATAACTCAACCTGGAAGTTCATGTTCTTTTAAACTGTCAATTAGGAAAAAGGGCAAAGTAACATTTTCAGAAAAGCAAACAAAAGTTTCTCCATCAAAAAGTTGTTTACTGAAGGACGATGTTCTTCCGGGACAGTGGTTCCAAAGGAAGAGCAGGGGTGGGTATACAGACAAGCTGATGGCTGCATGAATAAATAAAATACTGACTGTATAAAACAAATAATAACTGCTTTGGGAAGCAGATAAGAACAACAATAACAGATTAACCACTAAACAAATCTGTTAAGCTAGGTAAATGTAAATTGGGAAGAGATAATTGGAGTTAGAACAGTTCCTATGAGGGATGGTAGAGATGTTGGTTAACTTTGGGATTTTAGCATAAATGTATATGTTAAGATTTAAGGGTCAGCTTAATAGAAAGAGAGTGCATTACTTCCAGACCAGAAGTGATTGATAAACAGAATTAAAAGATAACCTGATGTGGTAGCAGTAGAGAAATTTAAACATAGCTTTGATCATAAATGTATGGGACTTAGTTCTAGGTCAAAACCTAGATTGAACTGGAAAAAGGAAAGATACAGAAAGATTTAAAATAAAAGTTGGCAAGAGATAAAGTAGGAAAATATTAACCACAGAAATGTCATATAGCTATGTTAGATTCAGGTAAAATAGACCTCTTGGCAAAGAGCAAATAAACAAATGAAGACTGTTACTATATAGTAAGGAAAGTTATCAAGAATATTTAAATATGTCATTCATGTGAAACCTTCATAAGATTGTGTATCAATGACACCTTAAATTTAAAAATGTTAGTTGAAAAAAAAAGGAATATTTAAAGAATTCCTACAACTCTAAGGAAAAGCAATACACCAGAAAGACGGGAGAGGGTGTGAACAGGTAGTTCTCAGAGAGGCTTATAAACACAAAAGGATGATCCAGTTCACAAATGGAAACCAAACTGTCACACTCCATTTCACAATGACCAGGTGAGCAAGTGCTGGGGGTGAGGAGGGAATTGGTCTGCTGGGGTGAAGTGGCGCATCCACCTTGGAGAAGGCTGGACCTTTTCTAGTGTGTTGCCCATGCCCTCCAGCCTCCAGCCGGTGGGTGTGGCCCCTGGGTCCCCTGGAGAAGCACCACGAGAGGAGAGAAGAGAACAGGAGGACTCATAGTAGCAGTGCTTATTAAATCAGCAATGTCGCTAACCAGTGGCAGTTAAGTCGCTGTGAGGTTGTACAGGGGACTCAGGCAGCAGCCCCAGGGTGTGTGCACCAGGGCCAGGCTGCCTGGGTCCAAACCTGGCTTTGATGCTTGATAAACAACTTGGGTAAGTTACTTCACCTCTTTGTGCCTCAAGTTTCCTCACCTGTAACATAAGGCCTCTCAGAGGGTTGTCAGGAGGATTAAATAAATTATTTGTAAAATGCTTAACATAGGGCCTGCTATGTGTGTATTAAATAAACGTATCAACTTGTTTGGCTCACGAATACACAGGTGGGGGAAAAGGAAATGCTCAGATTGCGTGTGGTTGCTAGAAACTGATAATCACAGGTTACTCTTGGGTAAAAGAAGTTAAGAGATAAAGTGTAGGTGCATTTGGGTTCTTGCTGCCCTGTTGTACAGGTGGCACTCCACGATGCACGTGCACTTGAGTGCGTGGTGTGGCTGTCCCATGCTGTGGCCTTCCCGTCAGTCGCCACCTCCACTTAGACTCCCGGGGCCCTTGTCCTGGCCATCAGTGCTTGGGTCATGGGGAGGGTGGTGAAGATGCTGCTGTGTGGGTCAGGGGAGAGTCATGCACACACCCGATGTCTGCACTGGAGCGCCACCTTAGGGTTCTGGGTCCTTGTAGGTTCCTTTGGGGGAACTTGCTGGGGCAGCAGGTGCTCAGCTAACTACAGGGCCACCTTCTGAGGGGCAGGGCTGGGGGAGCCCATGGCGGGGGCCTTCGAGGGTGGAAGGCTGCCTCTCCATCCTGAGCAGACCTGGAGGCTGGAAAACGGGGAACATGGCAGGCTTACTCAGCCAGCTCTCGAGCATGGAGGCTTCTGGGAGAGTGCCTGATGTGCTGATGCAGGGGTGGGTGGCATCCCCTTCTCTGCCATGCCCACATAGGTGGGCTGGGCACCTGCTCCCTGTGGACAGTGGGGGCTTCCAGGAGCCCAGGGCAGAGCATAGGCCACTCCCACCCCCCATCCCAGCTGTTGGAGACTGTAGTCCTTCAGGAGATGCTGGCTGAGCTGGACACACCCCATGCCCAGAACTCATGGAAGCCCAGGCCAGGTGTGGCCAGTCTAGCTCCCAAGTCCTCCAATTGAGGCTCTGCCCTGGTCGCCCACTTTCTCCACCCTTCACACTCCTCTTTCCTGTTGCACTGGGAGTCCCTCAGAGGCAGTACCATGGCAGGACTTTGCCCTTTCCTCCCTAGTGTGCAGGGAACTGGGAAGCAGACCTGCCAGCACCTGCACAGTAGCGTCCTAACTTACCTGTTTAGGCCCATCTCCCCGGAGTGTTGGTTCAGAGTGGAATCTGCATGTATTTTCTTTGGTGGTGGTGTGTGTCCAGGAGTGGGGTTTCTCTACCCTGCCTGGACCGAGGGCTTGGGGGCTTCCTTCCACCAAGGTGTGGCCCCCCTGGAACATAGGTGCACTGCCACTGGTGTGCCTGGTCTTTTGGAGGCCAGCAGGTGGCTATGGCCCAGGGATGCAGTGAGCCACTTGCCCGGGTATCAGATGGGCTGCCCTCAGGCCCTGAGGCAGCTGGTATGAGGGGAGCACAGCTCCCTCTCCTGCCAGATGGGCTAGTGGGCTGGGGTTGGGGGAGTCTTCTGTGCGTGGATGCCTGGCCCACGTGAGCGTGGGCAGGAGCCCTGTGTCTATTAAAAGGCAGAGGCGGCCTTGTGTTTGGAGTGTTGCCAGAGGCTATAAATAGCTGAATGTGTGCAGAAGCAGAGTACAGGGAGGAGGGCGAAAGCGGGCAGCAGAGGGTGGGTGTGGTGTAGGAGGGCCATGGATTCCTCCAGGTCGCCCTCAGGCTCTGAAAGCAAAGCTCTTGCGGGCATGGATGTGTGGACCCATGACTTGGTCTGGGCCTTCTAGGGGAGCTTGTAGCATGAAGGATGATCATGGGCAGCAGGGAAGGGTATGGCTCTGAGGTAACAGCAAACAGCTAATGTGCCAGGCATTGTTCTGACCATGTTTAAAATGCATAAACTCACAGCCCTAGGAAGTAGGTAGCTGTTACCCCTTTTTGCAGGTACGGAATGGAGGCATAGGGTGGTTCAGTAACTTGCCCAGGGACACACAGCCAGGAAGTGTCAGAGCCAGGATTTGAGTGAAGTCTAGCCAGCTTAAGGCTGCCTTTTTGTCTGTTAGAAGGATCTGCTCAGACAGGGTCCGGTGATATCCTGAATCCTTGGAGCCTGGAGATTTGGAGTTCCCAGCCCTTTCCACCTGGGTCCTGCCCAGGGTAGTGGCCAGAGGGGTCCCTGGCTGGTCAGTGGCCTGTAGAGAGGAGCTGGGCCACTCTCCATGTCTGCTGGCCTCCTTTAATCAGGCCCCTAGCCTTGCACAGGGGGCTTGCTGCCTGGGGTCTGACTGAAGATGGGCCTCCCCTGAGGACCCTGGGGCTTGGGCTGCAGGCCGTGGCCACCCTCCTGGTGCCCCCTTCCTCCAGAACCCTGCTGTGGCCGGGAGGGAACCGTGCCCTTCAGTCTGTCGTTGGTCCTTCTTCCCACCCAACCGTCACGTGTGGACCTGGTTCTAGCACTGAGGACGGTGCAGGCTTTGCCCCAATCACCTTTGAGGGGAAGCCTGACGTTTACAAAGCCATCAGTGAGCACATTTGTAATGTCTTCCCGTGCACACATATGTTCTCCATGTTATTTTCTCTTGGAGATTATCTTTGGTGACATTTTTTGTGGTTTCTTCTTTTTCTCTCCTATTCTATCAAATGTACATCACAATGGTTCAGTAGTCCCCCCCACCCTGCCCATTCTCTTCCTGCTTGGTAACCACCAGTCCCTTCTCAGTGTCTATGAGTCTAATGCTTTTTTGTTCCTTCTGTTTTGCTTTGTTTTTATATTCCACAAATAAGTGAAATCACACAGTATTTGTCTTCACCTGCCTTGTTTCATTTGGCATAATACCCTCTAGATCCATCCATGTTGCTGCAAATGGCAGGATTTCTTTTCTTTTTAGGGCTGAATCGTATTCCATTGTATATAATGTACCACATCTTCTTTATCTGTTCATCTATTGATGGACGCTGGTTGCTTCCATATTGTGGCTATTGCAGACACTGTGGTAATAAACATAGGGGTGCATATATCTTTTCAAATCAGGGATTTTGTTTTCTTTGGGTAAATTCCTAGGAGTGGAATTACTGGGTCAAATGGGAATTCTATTTTTAGTTTTTTGAGGAACCTCCATACTGCTTTCCACAGCCTTTGCACCAATTTGCAGTCCCAACAGTGGAGGTGGGTTCCTATTTCTCTGCACCTTCGCCAGCATTTGTTATTCCTTACCTTTTGGGTGTTGGCCATCCTAATTGGTGTAAGGTGATAACCTCATTGTGGTTTTAATTTACGTCTCCCTGGTAATTAGCGATGTGGAGCATCTTTTCATGTGCCTGTTGGCCATCTGAATTTCTTCTGTAGAGAAGTGTCTGTTCAGATCCTCTGCCCATTTTTTAATTGAGTTATTTGCTTCTTGGGTCTTGAGTTCTTTACATATTTTGGATGTTAACTCCTTATCAGATGAGTCATTTACCAATACATTCTCCCATATTGGATGCCTTTTTCTGTTTATGGTGTCCTTTGCTGTACAGAAGTTTTTAGTTTGATGTAGTCTCACTTGTTCGTTTTTTATTTTGCTTCCCTTGGCCGAGGAGATGTGTTCAGGAAAAAGTTGCCCATATTTATATTCAAGAGATTTTTGTCAATGTTTTGTTCTAAGAGTTTTATGGTTTCATGACTTACATTCAGGTCTTTGATCCATTTTGAGTTTACTTTTGTGTATGGAGTTAAGACAATAATCTAGTTTGATTCTCTTGCATGTAACTGTCCAATTTTGCCAACACCGGTTGTTGAAGAGGCTGTCATTTCCCCATTGTATATCCGTGGCTCCTTTATCATATATTAATTGTCCATATATGCTTGGGTTTACATCTGGGTCCTCTATTCTTTCCACTGATCTATGGGTCTGTTCTTGTGCCAGTACTAAATTGTTTTGATTAATGTAGCTTTGTAGTAGAGCTTGAAGTCAGGGAGCATAATGCTCCCAGCTTTGTTCTTCTTTCTCAGGGTTGCTTTGGCTATTTAGGGTCTTCTGTGGATCCATATGAATTTTAGAACTATTTGTTCTAGTTCATTGAAGAATGCTGTTGGAATTTTGATAGGGATTACATTGAATCTGTAGATTGCTGGATGTTGAATTTTGTCAAATGCTTTTGCAGCATCTGTTGAGATCATGTGTTTCTTATCCTTCTTTTTATTGTATGATGCTGATGGATTTACAAATATTGTACTATCCGTGCATCCCTGGAATAAATCCCACTTGGCCATGATAGAAGATCTTTTTGATGTATTTTTGGATTCAGTTTGCTAATATTTTGTTGAGGATTTTTGCATCTATTTTCATTTTTGTTCAGAGCCTCTGTATCCTTATTTAATTTCTGTCTGTTTGATCTGTCTATAGATGTGTTAAAGTCTCCTAAAATGAATGTGTTGCAGTCTGTTTCCCCCATTAATTCTGTTAGTATTTGTTTTACATATTTACGTGCTTCTGTGTTGGGTGCATATATATTTATAATGGTTATATCCTCTTGTTGGACTGACCCCTTTATCATTTTGTAATGTCCTTCTTTGCCTCTTATTACTTTCTTTGTTTTGAAATCAATTTTGTGTGATATAGGTACTGCTACTCCTGCTTTTTTCTCATTATTTGCATGGAATGCCTTTTCCATCCCTTCACTTCTAGTCTGTGTATGTCTTTTGGTCTGAAAGGAGTCTCTTGTAGGCAGCATATAGATGGGTCTTGTTTCTTTAACTGTTCTGCCACTCTGTGTCTTTTAATTGGTGCATTCAGTCCATTTACATTTAAGGTGATTATTGATAGATAGATACTTATTGCCATTTTAATAATTGTTTTTGCTTTTTTAAATATCTCCTCTCTTATATTCTCTTGTTATTGATGGTTTTCTTTAGTGTTGTAACTGATTTCTCTCTCTCTCTTTTTAAAATTTATTTTTTTGTGTGGGTATTTATTGTAGTCTTTAGTTTTGTGGTTACCAAAGGTTCAAGGATAGCTTCTTTATTGTATAATAATCTATCTTAAATTGCTGATTACTCTATTTCACACACAATGAAACAGTACTTTTTTTCCTCCACAGTTTTTTGTATTAGTTGTCATAATCTGCACTTTTTTATCTGTACCAGTTTATCCCTTGACTGTTTTTGTGTATAGTTGATCTTGCTTCTTTTGTTTTAATTTCATACTTGCTTGGTAATTATTTGGTCTACTACCTTTACTGTGGGTTCATTTTCACTGGTGAAAGCTGTTTAGCTTTAGGGTCATTTCCATACAGTAATGCCTTTAATATATCACGTAAGACTGGCTTAGTGGTGGCAAATTCCTTCAACTTCTGTTTATCTGGAAATTGTTTAATCCTTGCTTCAAATTTAAATGATAATCTCACTGGGTGGAGGATTCTTAGTTGGAGGTCCTGTGTTTCAGTACATTAAATATATTATGCCACTCCTTTCTGGCCTGAAGAGTTTCTGCTGAGAAAGGTGACATTATTTTTTACACTTACTGAATTTCTGAAATATTCCTTTAAACAGCAACAGACAGTTAGTCAAGGGTGAGAAAATCAGGTGATGGAGGAAGGGCTTTGCCTGGTCTCCCAGGTGAGAGAAGAGCTGAAAGTTAAAGGGGAAAGTGGGAGGTGGTGATGTGTGGGAAGGCTGTGCGCACTCGAGGGCCTGCCCATGTGGTGTGACTGCAGTGGGGGAAGGAAGGGGAGGTGCCCGGCACCCTGTCTGTAGCCCAACTTGGGGTCCTGGCCCCACCAGTCTCAGGTCTCCAGGTATCCCCCCATTAGATTTGCTGCTGTGGGTGCCCCCAGGCTGGGAGAGGAGGTCCGGTGTCCTCTGGACTGGGTGCTTTGCACAATCTGGCCGCCAGCTGCTGCTGCAGGTGGGCAGGGGCCTGTGGGTACTCGGTGCCAACCTGGGCCCTGGCCCCTGGTGTGCTTGCCCAGCCTTTGGTCTTCCATGCTCCCTCGTGCCCCGGCCCTGCATCTCCTCATGTCCTCCCCTTAAGCCTTAAGCCTTGATGAGGGGCCTGGCTGGGGGAAGCCAGCATATACTCCTGCATGAGCCCCTCTATGGATTCCAAGGTCCTGCCTGGAGGGTTGAGAGCCTACTGTAACTCCAGGAGGAAAATCCCTGGGCAAAATACCTTTGAAACCAAAATCAGCCAAAGGGAGAAATAAAGTTAAGAAACCCATTTATTTCTTACAAGCAGTCATCCCATCTCTCTCTTGACCAGGCTGCAGCAGAAGAGAGCTCCACCCAACCTCTCCAGTCCAGATAAACCCTCAAACACCCTTGTAATTGCCTATCAGTATGTAGATGGACCACTTCTCTCCACCCCTTGAAACACCTGTTGATACACAGATGCACTAAAGCCATGGGAGAGATTCTGGAAATACTGCAGTTTTACCCATATCCACTCTTTCTTACTGTAAGTGTCTGGGCACCTTGGATGCCCAGAGCCATGGCTAGACCCTGGCATTCTGGTCAGGTGACATCCTGAACCCTTGGGTTCCACCTGGAGATTTTAGATTTGCTGCTCGCCTCTGGCCTCGATGCAGAAGGCAGAATGACCAGAGAATGGCCACTGCCATGGGGGCCCCTTCTACCTACAGCTAGTCACTGTCCTCCCGTGGCTGTACCATGGGATAGCGGGCTGTTTGATCTCGGTAGCCACTGCTGGAGGTGGCGTGGAGGGTGAGGGAGGCCTTGGGTGTGCTGGACTCAGGGTGCCGTGCCCTCCCCTGGGGCTGGGGTGGGGTGGGGTCTTCCACTCCTCCCTGCTCCAGTGGCCTTTCAGGCTGATGGTGAAGAGGCTCCTGCTGCTGGTGGGCTGGCTGACCTTCGTGGGGGTGACTCTGACCCCTCCATCTTCCTTCCTGGGGCAGGGATGAGTGTAGGGGAGACCAGCCAGGGGTGTTGTTTGGTCACCCGCCCACAGTTAGGCCGAGGAGCCTGGAGAAGAGAGCTGGGTGCCTGGCGCCAGTTCCCTCTCAGCATCTGTGTGGGGTTGGCAGTGAGGGTGATCGCCATGCCCCTAAAGGAACGGCAGCAGGACACTCCCAAACAGTGTCAGGTCTGCAAGTCAGACCCTGTTTCCTGGGACCCTCCTCTGGCATCTCCTTCCTCCTTCCTGTCACAGGGCAGATTTCAGGGCTGAGACTGGGGACTGCTTGGGGGGGAGGTGGAGAAAGACTGAGGTGGAAAACACTGAGGCCATATGAAGGAGAGAACTGTTGAAGGTGTGGTTGGGGGCGTAGGTGTTCCCGCATCTGCACGGCACTAGTGCGGGGCTAAAAGAAGCATGGGGGTGAGTGGGCAACCCACAGGGTCTTCAGGGGCCAATCCCGGCAGGGGGTTCATCTGTGCTGCTCAGCCACCAGCCAGGCCTCTGCCTGGGGTGCATGACTCCCATGCTAACACTTTACCGTGGGTTCATTTTCACTGGTGAAAGCTGTTTAGCTTTAGGGTCACACCTGAGAGCACCCTGAGTGCACAGACCTGCTGCTTGGTGACCTGTTTTGCTGAGCACCAGGTGCAGCACTGGGTGCAGAAAGGACACTGGGAGCCGAGGAGAACCAGGTTGGACAGGGTGTGGGGGACATACCGGCCGTGTGTCTGTTGGGACTGGCAAGTGTGGACAAGGCAGAGACGCAGCCGCAGGAAGCCACCCCTCCTGGCTTCTCCAGTCATGTTGTCTGGGGGCTGCATCAGAAGCCCTGGGACAGACAGCTAAAAGCTGGCCTAGATGTGTCCTTCCAGCAGAGGGCGCCCCAGCCCTACATGCAATGACGCTGATGTACTGGGTTTTCAGGGCGCCTCAGGTAACCGCTGCTGCTGTGGAGAACTAACTGCTTCCTACTCAGGAGCACAGGACCCTTCTGGGCGCAGAGCTGTTTGCATCCACCACTGGCTCCCTCTGGTGGCTTGGGGCCTGGGGTGGGAAGAGCGGCAAGGTGCTCACGTTCTCTTCCCCTTGGTATAGGTTCCGGGCGTGGGGAGGCCGAGACGCGGGAGTGCATCTACTACAATGCCAACTGGGAGCTGGAGCGGACCAACCAGAGCGGACTGGAGCGCTGCCAGGCTGAGCAGGACAAGCGGTTGCACTGCTACGCCTCCTGGCGCAACAGCTCGGGCACCATTGAGCTCGTCAAGAAGGGGTGCTGGCTGGACGACTTCAACTGCTACGACAGGTGACATCTGCTGGGCCGCTGCCTGTGGGGCCGCGCGGGTCTCGGGGTGCCTGGAACTGGCCCAGCCTGGCATTTAAGGGCGGGAGGGGAAAGGTGGGGGTTCTGGAGACAGCTTGGACTCGTAGGGGTGATGCCAGGGTCCTGTGTCTGTCCTGGAGTTGTGTCTGTCCTGTCCAGGTCCCGATGCAGCTCCTGGTGAGTGTTGACCCATGACTGCCCCTCCCAATTCTGGGTCCCACTGTAGGGGAGGTCATTCACCCCAGGTGGCTCCCCATGGGGTTCTATGGGAGTCCTCCATCCCTCAGTGGAGGGGTGTCTGGAACACTGTGTGCCTTCAGGCAGGAGTGTGTGGCCACCGAGGAGAACCCCCAGGTGTACTTCTGCTGCTGTGAAGGCGACTTCTGCAACGAGCGCTTCACCCACTTACCGGAGGCTGGGGGCCCAGAAGGTGAGGGTGGGGGTCAGGCACAGGCCTCTCCTGGCCCCAGAGCTCTGAGCTCCTGGATTGGGTTGGGAATGGATGCAGGGCTCTCTGGTTTGGTCCTGGAGGTGCGTGGGTAGGCGGGCTGTGTGACACAGGGCTCCGTGTGTCCCCCAGTCACGTACGAGCCACCCCCGACAGCCCCTACCCTGCTCACGGTGCTGGCCTACTCGCTGCTGCCCATTGGGGGCCTGTCCCTCATCGTCCTGCTGGCCTTCTGGACGTACCGGCACCGCAAGCCCCCCTATGGCCACGTGGACATCCACGAGGTGAGATGGCTGGCGTGGGCAGGGCAGGGCAGGGCTAGAGGTGGGAGGCCAGACCAGACCCTGTCAAGCCCTCCGTCTCGCCCAGGACCCTGGACCTCCTCCCCCATCCCCTCTGGTGGGCCTGAAACCGCTGCAGCTGCTGGAGATCAAGGCCCGGGGTCGCTTTGGCTGTGTCTGGAAGGCACAGCTCCTGAATGACTTTGTGGCTGTCAAGATCTTCCCACTCCAGGTAAGTGTTTGAAGGGCTCCAGGTCATCTACCCCTGCTGTGGCTTGAGCTTTTTCCCACCCTAGGGTAATCCCAGGCAGCATATAGGTGGGATGGGCGGGAAGTGGGCCCCATTGGGGCAGGGAGATTTCATGGTAGGGCCAGGGTAGGGCTTTGTAAAACCTTGATCCTCTCTGTTTTTCAGGGTTTTGTGTTTGACATCAGGTTCTGTTCAGAGGCCCTGGACACTAGGCTACCCAAGCAGTTGTTGGGAGTGCTTAGCAAAAGCTAGGCCCAGCTCTCTCTTCTTTTGGGTGATTCTGGGCCACTCACTCCCCTCCCTGAACCTCAGTGGCCTGGTGTAAATTAGGTGCTGGTGACCTCAGGGTCTGGACTTCCACTTCTCTCCATGTAGTGGAAGCTGGGGGGCGGCAAGTGGCTGCAGTGGGGTCAGCTGCGTTCTTGCCTCAGGACAAGCAGTCGTGGCAGAGTGAACGGGAAATATTCAGCACACCTGGCATGAAGCACGAGAATCTTCTGCAGTTCATCGCTGCCGAGAAACGAGGTTCCAACCTCGAGGTGGAGCTATGGCTCATCACGGCCTTTCACGACAAGGTGAGCCATGCATGGTGGACCCCCAGGTGGGGTGGCCCAGTCCCTATGTGGCCCTCCCAGGGTGGGGCGGCCTATCCCTGTGACCTCCTGGGCTGGGCAGGGCCCACACCCAAGTTGTGTGTCTCCTCAGGGCTCCCTCACAGATCACCTTAAGGGGAACATCATCACGTGGAACGAGCTGTGTCACGTGGCAGAGACAATGTCAAGAGGCCTCTCGTACCTCCATGAGGACGTGCCCTGGTGCCGTGGCGAGGGCCACAAGCCATCTATCGCCCACAGGTACCAGGGTCTGCAATGCCCTCCCCGTGCTGGGCCAGGTGCTGCAGGGTTGGAGGGTGAGAGCAGGCCCGATACAGGGCCGTCCCAATTTCATAAGTGTGCTTAGCTGCGCTGGTGTGTCGGGCTGAGCCCTCAGCCCTGGCACCTGGCCATCCCCTACCTTCCCCTGTGCCCTGGGTTCCGCAGGGCCCACAGGCCAGTTTTCTGGTGCCCTCCAGTGGCTATACAAGGAAGTGCTGGTCCTGTTTGGGTTCGAGAGTGCTCGTTCAGCAGTTCTTGAACTTTTTGATTAGGATTCCTTTATACTCTTAGAACTTTTGTGTGTGTCGCATCTGTTGAAATTTGCTCCATCAGCCCACACATGTTCCATTAACCATCAGAGTAATGACATTTTGAGTAGGTAGCCCCTGGAAAACTGTGCTCCTGAGAGTGAGCTTTAAGCAAGGCAGTTAATGGATGACCATGACAAGAATTGTGACCTCGTGGATGCCCTGAAACAGTCCATCTGGGGTCCTTGGGCCCCACTCTTAAGAGCTGCTTGGCTAACTGCTCATCACAGAGCTTGCTGCCATGGTGGGCACTACTGTAAATGTAGAAATGCCACCTAAGCCTCCTGCCCACCCATTGAGAGAGGTGCCGCTTGTTCTCAGCCCCACTGGCAGGTGAAGGGACAATGGTGCAGAGAAGTTGAGTGACTCAGCCATACCTATGGCTGTGAGGCGATACTGCTGATGATGTGTGAGCTTGTCTATATGAAATTGCCACTTTTATAGGTCAAAAGTAGTTGCATGTTGACTCTGCTGTGTGGTTCAGCCTAACAGTAGTACATAGTAAGTGTGCCAGGGTGGTTCTAAGCATTTGTACCTATTACTCCCCTAGTTTAATCATCACAGCAAGGCAGAGCCAGGCTGAGGAGGATGAGGCCCCAAGGAGCTCTGCTGGTGAGAAGGGAGGCCGAGTGCACAGGCCAGCAGCCCCTTAGGGGCCTGCACAGAAACCTGGGAACGTTCTTTTAGACTTCTGTTCTCATGCACATCCAAACATTTAAAATTCTTCCCAGAAAACTTGCATCCCAGGCTGCTGTGCCTGCCCCAGCCCTCTAGGAATGCAGGCCTGGCCCTCGACCCTGCAGAGCCTGGGGTGGGATCAGCCCGGCCCCTGGGTGGGTGCTGCATTGACAGTTTTGGCAGAGTGTTGCAGGGCTTCTCACACCAGGGTGTGTGTGTGGGTGTTCTAAAGCTGCCTGCCTATTCAGTTACTGGAACTCCACCCTGGTGCAGACCCTGCTCCCAGATAGGGTGGGACAGGCTGGTCTGGGTCTCTGGAGGCTGTAGGCACAGGCTCCAGCATGTGAGAGCCAAGGTGGGAAGGCAGGAGCAGGGCAGCCTGGACCATGCTGTTCCGCTTCATCTCAGGAATGTCTTGTCTCCACAGGGACTTCAAAAGCAAGAATGTATTGCTGAAGAATGACCTCACGGCCGTGCTGGCTGACTTTGGTCTGGCTGTCCGGTTTGAGCCAGGGAAGCCTCCAGGGGACACTCACGGGCAGGTAGTGCATGTCATGGGGTGCAAGGGGGCTGGCACAGGGTAGACACTGCCCTTCTAGTGCTCACTGGCATGGCACAGGGTGAGGGTCACTGTGTGAGCTCAGAGTTGTCTGAGGTCTCCAGGGACAATGTGCTCATGTTACCCCCAGGGAAGCAGGACCCAGAGGGTGGCGAAGGTATCCCAGGCCAGGTGGCCCAATGCTCGCTCTTGGGGTTTTGGCCACTGGTCCTTGCAGTCTGCCTCTCTCTCTTCCTCTTTCAGTTGTAATTATTAAACAAGTGCACACAGAATGGTGTACTAAGAGTCCAACCCCAAACATAGAAAAAGTAACCAAAAGTTAATCCTAAGCAAATCATCCTAAAACAGTTGCTGTTAATATTTTTAATCATTCTCCCCCTTTTGGTTTTGGTCTTAATCTTAGTCAAATACACAGGTGTGTAGTCCATTGTGGTGTTGATGAGAGAAGAGACAGCAGTTCCACCGACGGATGACTGTCTCCAGTGTTTGGTGTTTTCAAAATTACCACCGAAGGTCACTTTGCCCCACGGCCTCCCATGACCTTCTCGTGAATGGGGCAAATCAAGGATTGCCAGCTTTGTCAGTGATTTGCTCTGCATCCCAGGCCCACCATCCTGGTTCTGTCTGGTGCACAGGATGTAGCCTCTGTGTCCAGCTGTGAGTATGTTTGTGCATAGTTGGTGACCTCGACCCTCCTGTCCTGGCTTAGGTGGGCACGCGGCGGTACATGGCCCCTGAGGTGCTTGAGGGAGCCATCAACTTCCAGAGGGATGCCTTCCTGCGCATCGACATGTACGCCATGGGGCTAGTGCTGTGGGAGCTCGTGTCCCGCTGCGGGGCTGCGGATGGTGAGTGGGCAGAGGCCCAAGCTCCTGGGGTGGGATAGGGAGTGGGCAGGGGCCCCCAAGATCCTGGACATGGGATGGAAGTGGCTCAGATGATGAGTGGGTTGGGATCTGAGCTCCTGGGGGTAGGATGGGGAGCAATGGGCCTTGGATAGCCCGCCCGGCTCTCATCCCCAGGACCTGTGGACGAGTACATGCTGCCCTTTGAGGAAGAGATAGGCCAGCACCCATCACTGGAGGAGCTGCAGGAGGTGGTTGTGCACAAGAAGATGCGACCTGCCATTAAGGACCACTGGCTGAAGCACCCGGTGAGGGGCCTGGGTGGCAGGTGACTCTAGGAGCCCTTCCATGGGTGGCAGGAACCTCAGGTCAAGGGAGTGTGGGGCAGAGAGGTTGCCTCGGGCCGCAGGACAGCCCCCTCCTTCCCAGCCTGGTCAGTGGCCTCTTAGTGCATTGCCTCCCTCCCACCAGGGAAGTCTCTGGGGAGGCTTAGGGGTGCAGCCCTGGGATGGCCCCGTCAGGGCCTGCTTGCCCTTGTGTGCAGTGATTTGCATCCCACCCCCAGGTTGCCCCAGTTGCTCCACTTGTGCAGTGGAGCCCACTAGCCCAGGGCCTAAAACCTCTGGGTTTGAATCAGGGATCTGCCAATCAATGGCTGAGTGACTTCTGGCAAACTGCTTTATTTCTCTGAGCCTTTTTTCTCTTCCATGTGCTAATAGATTTAATGAGTTACTTCAAATTGCTTGGCAGGACACCACCCATCACGTAGGTGTTTAATCTGGATTAACTCTGATGAAATACTGTCTGTTCCCTGCCTTCATTTTCTGGGCACGGGCTGAACCGTGTGGCATCTGGGCTCTTCCAAAATGGGGGGTTACTGTGCAGAAGACCCCAGCCCCAAACTATTCATCTCCTGGAAGGACATCTGCCTTTAGCTCCACTGAGTCCCTCCCCTTGCCCATCCCAGGGTAAATTCAGAACAAGCACAGCCTTGTGTCCCCTGGGGGCTAGCACTCCACCGTAACCTACCAGCAGGGGTCAGGCTGTTGAGGCCCAGTTCCACTGCCATGCTGTTTCCTGGACCCCAGGGCTGCACGTAGAAGGCTGGGATGTGGGCAGGTGCCTGCTCCCCTGCCGCAGACTTTCTCAGTCTCCCAGGGCAGGGGTCTGATTCCCTGATGCAGGGCCCAAGGTCCAAGAGGTCTTGGTAGGGCCTGTTGCTGAACAGCCCAGAGCACTCCTGGAGGTGGGCACTTGGCCTTCCCGGCTCCACACAGTTGGGTCAGCAGCGAGTCATGCTCCCTTCCATAGGCTCTAGGGAGCTTTGGGGGGTGGGGTGGGATGGCCCCTCCTCTGGTCCCCCTGGGTCAGCACCGCTGCACTTTGGGCCCTTACCTGCTTGGAGTTTGATGTTAGATTCTGTTGGGGGGTCGCTGCTCCAAGGCAGACAGTTCTGTGTGCCCAGGACACACGTGGGTTTCTCCCTACCTTCCTTACTAGCTGAGGTTGGGGCCGCTGGGGAGGCTGGTGGCCATGTGCTGGTGACTGCTGGGAAGAAAGATCCCCGTTCCTGCATTCCCCCATGCCCCTGTTCCTTGGCTTGCTGTTGGGGTGGGACCTGCGGGCTTTGCCTAATCCTCAGGGACGTGATCAGGTTTGCTGTCCCCATGCTCGCCATCACTGAGGGCACTACAAGGGTGTCCTTCTCCTCTCCTCCACCGTTGTGCAGGGCCTTGCCCAGCTCTGTGTGACCATCGAGGAGTGCTGGGACCACGATGCGGAGGCTCGGCTGTCTGCAGGCTGTGTGGAGGAGCGGGTGTCCCTGATCCGGAGGTCAGTTAACGGCACTACCTCGGACTGTCTTGTCTCCCTGGTGACCTCAGTCACCAATGTGGACCTGCCCCCTAAAGAGTCGAGCATCTAAGCCCCGGACTCAAGCGGATCTCCAGACCCATCGGATCTGCAGAGGAAAGGAATAGTGCTTTTTTTGGGATCCCGTAACACCAACAAACACGTAAAATGCAGCTGCTACTTTACCTTGACTTTTTATTATTATTATAATTATTATAATTATTATTATTAATATTATTTTTGGATTGGATCAGTCTTTACCAGCACATTGCTCTACTGTATGGAAACAGCAGCCCGTCAGCAGGCGCTGAGGTGCTGAGCTGGAATGCAGAACCAGCGCCGAGCTGAAGGGTCCCGGCCACCCCCTGGCCCTGGGGTCCGCTTTTCCCACTTTCTCTGTGTTTGTTGTCTCAGAATCTGAGACACAAAGAAACCCATCTCCTGTCTTAGGAAACTTAATGCTGCAAACTCTGCCTGGAGGAGCCTTTGAAGACTGTTACATAAGGACACGCCTTCCTCGTCCCCCCTGTGTTTTCTCCCTTTGTGACAGGGAGTTTAAGAAACAGCAGATGTGTCTTTCATGGATTAGTGGTGTTGTCCTGACCCAGGCAGAACTAGGGTGCCGCTGGTTTGGGCTCTGCAGTGGGAAGGGGAGGACCGGCCGGGCTGGGGTTCGGGATGGAGCTGCACTGGACTCGCGCAGTTGGCGTGACACCCTCCACAGCGAGGCCACTTCTCAGGTAACCAGGAGTTGAGGGGAAAGGACATAAGGAGGCTGAGCGTTACTGGCAGCAGAGGAGTCTGGAGAAAGTCTGAGAGCAGGTGTGGCTCTGACCCACCTGCCGGTCCTGGTCAGTTTTCCCACTGATGTGGGCTTGGGCACAGGGCAAAACATCTTTTCTGCCCTATTTTGAAGTTAGGTAAAGGTGGAGATCATCATGTGGTAGTGAGTACATGCATTCTCTGAAAGACATGATGCTGTAAATATCTTCATGGAGGAAAAAGTTAAATGATTGCTTCCCCCTGGAGGAGGTGCCCTCAGGGCGCCCTGCACGGCCAGGGGGCCTTCCAGGGGGCCTGCTATGGCCTGCCTGTGAGGCCCCGAGGGCCAGGCAGCGTCGGCTCTGCCCTGGGTGGCGGCACTGTCCCTTTCTGTGGCCCAGGACCCAGCTTTCTCCAGACCCGCAAAGAGGCGCACACCCTCCAGTGCTTCTCGGCCGCGCCGCGCCCACTCTAGTCAGTCGGTGAATGTTCCTGATGCTGCTGTTTCGATATTTGGGTTTTTTTTTTTATTTATGAAACATGCAAAATTTTTAAGACAAAACACACATATATCCACGTATACACACATGCTTTGCTACGTGGCTTCCGAGGTTTAAATTTTGAGAAGTAAAAGAATTAAAACTTCACGACCACAGACCACCTCAAACCAGAAATACCTCAGAATTTTCTACTTGTGTAAGTTTTATTATATATTTTATTAGTTGTGTTGTCTTGTAGTAAGTATATTTTAATGTAAGTTGGGTTTTATGATGGGAAAGTTTAAAAGAAATAGAGAAAAAGAAAAAACAGTTTGCATCTTCTAGGGGGTGCTGCCATTTTGTTTGATGACGCCCCCCTGTAAATAACCATCATCAGCTGTAGGTCGGCCACCGGGCCCAGGCTGGGCACTCATCCTTGTTTGTGAAGGCTTTTCCTTCTGGTTTCTTCAGACAATTTTATTCAAAAACTGGATCTCTTAATCGTGAGGGCAAATTGACTTTGGTGAGAAGAGGAGAGGGACATCCCATCTTGAGCTCTTGGGAGATGTTCCCTCAACTTGAGGGGTGCACGTTCATAATGACAAGTAACTCCACTTTGACTTGGTCAGACTGTAGTCCTTAGACCACGTGAGGTCATTTTACCTGAGGCTTAACTCCGTATCCAGATGAGCAGCGTTGATAGCCAGGGACCTGAGGTCTGATCCGCACTGTGACTGGGCAGCCTGGTGTGTCCGGGGTGGGGCCCCCGGGCTCACAGGTGCCTGGCCTCCCCGCGGGTGCCGCTCTGCCGGTTTGGGCACAGGCTGCAGTGGGAGGCGCGCGTGCCCTGATCTGGAAATTCAGTGGGTGCTGCAGAGGTCTCAGTGTCAGCTGGCCAAGGTGGTTACAAGGACAGGTTTTGTTTCTGTGTTTTGGTAAGCTACATCGTCGCCGTCTTTTTTTTAAACTATTTTGTGCTGTGGTGTTTTTCTTCCCTCAGAATAATTTTTAACAGCAAAACAGGCCTTACAGCAGTTGCTTTTCTTCTCCACTTATTTCTTTGAGAAGCTTTAAAATATTTATTGAAAAGTGCCATATCTAATTTCTTTAGCTTTCTCCTCAGGCATTGCTGGGCATCTCTACTCTTCACCCTCAGAGGAAACGAACTGCTAGTGGACATAAGATGCAGCTAATTCAGGACAGGAACCGTCAGGCCACAGATGCTAGCTACCCCATGTGGAACACTAACCCCTGCCTCTCCGTGTGGTCTCACATTTCCTCTAGGTGATTTTTCTTTTGAGTGATGACTTGATTCTCGGGAAAACAGGTGTTGGCCTGGGTGTGGAGAGCTGAGCTGCGGCCCTGGGGTGGGCCTGCTGGTCAGGACGTGGCACAGACAAGGAAGGCCTTCCTGGCAGCCTGCGTGCCTTTTTTCTGTGTGGGCTCCACTCTGTTGGCCCTGGCTCAGCTGCTCTCGCATCCCTTTGGGGCCTGGGCACCAGAATGAAGTGCCAGGAGACGGCACTGCGTGGTGAGGCCGGGGACGATGGAGAGTCCAGCACACACTGTGGTGAAAATACACCCACGCAACACCATGACTGCGGCTGATGGTTAGAAGGCAAGACTCTTTCCAAGGCATGCTGTGTGGCTGAGAGCCTGGGTGGCGCTGCCACCTCAGATGAAACGTCTGTTTGCTGTCACGTATTCATTAGGGAGTGAACCTCTACAGCTCTGGTTTGTGTCCGTTGTGTTTAGGGCCTCTGCCTGTGCTCTTCTCCACAAAGAGCATCCACTTCTGGGGAGCTCAGATAACTCCCCCTTTGTCCCCCTGAGCTCTGTGGAAGCTTGGTGGGAATGAAGTCTGGCACCCTGTTCCATGCCCATGAAAAGAGGCTGCTCCATGTGGGGTGGAAGATGGCCAAGTCGGGACAGAAGTGTGGCCATGGACCCTTGCTCCTCTTTTCTAGTGCACTGTCATCCAAGCAGGCTCCTGGCTTGTGAAAGGCTTTGGGGGAGAAAGTGATCTGTTTGAAAACACCCTTAATCACTGTGGGAAGACATCCTTAGCCACAGAAACCCAGGAATGAGCAAGAGAAGGAGGAAGCAAGCAGGAGGCCACTGTGTCAGTCCATACAGAGAACTCTTGGTGACAGAGGGGCCAGGGAAGGCCTTGACTTAGTCATTAGGGAATCCTTCAGCTGGCATGGGCCAGGCTTTCTCCTGAGGCCATTGGTCCTATTGGGAATCCTTTGGGTGAGTTACTCAGGCGAGGGCTACAGATGGCCCATTCTTAGGAGAAAGGACAGCCTGGCTGTGAGGGGTCTGGTGCACATCACCAGTCCCTTTCGCTCAGCCTGGCCTTCCTGTTCTGTCCTCTTGGTTCCCAGTGGGTGTCTAAAGGGATTGGTCCTGCCTGGGGAGGCCTTCCCCAGGTGCAGCAGCTGCATCTGACCCAGGATTCATCCTGTCTGGACTTGGGGGCATGTGTACAGAACAAGAAAGGACCTCTCCCAGCCTTGCACATCTTAGAGGCTCAAGCCCACCCCTGCCCTCCTTACATACTCTTAGCCAAGGGAAGGGTCTCTCCTCTCCAGGCCACTGTGATAGTTCTCCCACTGTCCCCAGGGATCAGGCCAGCCTTGTTATGGTTTGTCACATCATGCTTTAGCCAGCAAAGCAGGTGCTCCTCTCACCTTCTCTCTAGCTGGTACATTCTTGCTCCCTGCTACCCTGGGTACTTGGGCTGTGTTTGGTGTTTCCTGGGGGACAAGCCAGCTGGGTATTGAATGTCCACCATGTGTTGGTGTGGCTCAGAAAGCCTGCCACGAGGGCAGGGAGGCGGCTGGCCCATCCAGGGCGAGAGGAGTGGATGGCCCTTTTGCAGATAAAATTTCCCTTTCTTTCAATGCAATGTGAAGTTCCAGCACCTGTTGGTTGTATAAGGATTTGATGTTTCTTTAGTTATATAGTAAGCTTATGTGTGTAAGTTTTTAGACTTGGTACTAGAAGTCAACAGCTAGGCATTATTCCTGAGAAATTGACTCACTAGAAAAATATCTCCATTGGGAAGCATTTCCAGGAGTTAACTCAGTTTGATCCTCAGTCCCAGATATTGCAGTAGTTTGTTGAGTTCTTAGTGGCTTATCTTTGGAGATATGGCCAGGCCTGGTTTCAGACCTGATTCACATTTCAGGGGCCATAAACTGCACCTTTCCAAGAACGCAGTGAATTTACTCATTGACTCTCCCCATCCAGGGCGAGTAGCCAGGAAGGAAATAGGGCAAGGTGGCTTTTCTCTGCATTTGGGTGTGATGACTTCTCCTTGGTTGATGGATGTTTACAAAAGCTGAACTAATAAAATACTCAGCAGCTAACGTGTTCAGCTAGTAATGATGAGTTTAATTCTCTGTCAACAGTTATGTTTTACGTAAGGAAGCAGGCCCAGTAATTCAGTGATGAACTGTTTATCTTCTCAGTCTTGAATTGTAAACATTTAATGAATTCAGGGTTATATGCATAGTTCTTTAAGATTCCTGGTAGTTGATTTGTAACCAGCAATCCACCTATGAATGTATCCCAAACCTTTAGAAGGCTTGGAAAAGTTTTTTAAGATAATGATTTAGTTTTGTAGCAAAAAGAAATTGAAGTTTAAAATGCTCCCCTGAGAAACTAATTCCATCGACTCTGCTGCATTTTAAAAAGTTAGTGCGTCCAAGAGACTCATAAACTATCTTCACATAAAATTTCGAATTATCTAATGGGATATTTTGAATATTCCTATCTTATACCCATTTTGGGTATACTGTAAACTTTGGCTTGGACAAGATTTTGAATTTACAAGATTTATCACCGTTTAAATTTCTACCAAGCATTTACATTTTTGTGAGGGTATCTTCCTATGATGAAACAGGACTTTTTGATTGTGGTACCACATACCCCCATGGTGCCAAGACCAGGGATACTGTATTTGCTCCTATGGCAGCTTGTAGAGATAACGCAAGTGGTTTTCCTCATGGATTAAAACTCATACTCCCTAAATGCCCATGTGTGGTGAGGGCCCTGTATTACACTTTCCTCCAGGAGTGTCTGGGGATTGTCTGGGGCCTAGGCAATTCTGAGAACTATTACAAGCCAACTACAGGACACTAAGGAAATAGACACATGGGTCTGTGTGGATGCAGTGGACTCTACAAATGTGGGCTCTTCTGGACTTCTACAGAAAAGTGTTACATTTATTTGCATGCAAAATTTACATTTTTGGGCTCACAGTATGAAAAATATGATCCATTAACTAATGTTGGACAGGTAAGGTTTTCTGCAAATGGAGTTGTGTCTAAAGTCCTGGGAATTTCTGCTGTTTGTTGGGCATGGGTTCATCCCCTGACTTTCGGGGTCACATCTGCATCAGAATGTTGTTAGGTAGCATTGTAAATAAAAGAATAGGTTATATCATAGAGATACGACCCTTGAAATATTACTTTAAAAGTTCTATAGCTCTACATATATATTTAGTTATATCACCTGACAGATTCTTCTGCATAGTGTGGAGATTTTTTTATGCCACAGATTATTTTTATAAAGTTTAGTGAGTTTGAATAAGAATGAATTTGTAATCTGAGTAATGAGCTTTACCTTTCAAGATAAACATACACTGGAGGATAAGTGGTGTGGAGCTTTACTCCGTGCTCACATGGCTTCTTGTGATACACTGGCAGATTGGAGTCCATTTATGGGTCTTGCATGGCCGAAACTCCACTTGTGGCTGTGGGGGACAGTGATGCGTCCGCTCCTTGCAGAGTGGGAGGAGCAGGGCTGGGGAGAGGCAAGAGGAGCCTGCATTTGTGCTTCCTCCTGGGATTTCTTTGGAATAAAGGGTTCTGAAGTTAAAATTTAGTTCATATGCTTCCTGCGTTAGGATGTAGTAGCGTGAGGATGTTTGGGGGAACAGAACTTGCTTGGGGGCCCAGATTGGAGCATGTTAGGACTAGAATCAGATTCAGGCTATGGACACGTGACATGAGGATTTGGTGATTTGAATAATTACCACTCTGAATTATCTAGGACCAAATTACCCAGTTTTCAGGACAGTTTCCAGTTGAGTAATTATTCAGCAAGGGGAAGGGTGGCCTGTGAGCACAGTGACGGGGCTGCTGGGCACACTGTGTCCCGTTTGGCTGGGCTGTTGGGGGTCGGCTTGTGGCTTCAGTCTAGGAGTCAGCCAGGAGCCCTTTGAGAGAACTCAGAGCCTGGGGCCAGCAGGTGCCTTTGAACTGTCTGTACAGTTTCTCCTGCTCTTTCTACAAAGGTCAGCATCTCTGCCACGGATGGAGGGTGGTCTTCATGTCAGCTTTATTATTTGGGGGAAGGAGCAAATGGTCTCTTGGGAGAGCTTTGTGGATGGGGACAGGGGAGGGAATAATGAGGCTACTTGTATCTGTAGTTGCCAGTCCTGAGTCCCTGTGGAAGGCTGTCCCCAGGCACCGCCCACTGAAGTCTGGAGCTGCTGTGCTCAGGTGCACGGCCTGGTTCCTCAAGAGAATCCCCAAGGTGTCATTTAAAACTAGCTGTGTTTTTTATTCAGTCTGGCTTCAAGTTTTACACTTCACCCCTGTTACTCTTGGAATACATTGAGTTTCAGCAGATCCAGTAGCACTCCTGGAACCAACCCATCATTCCTCTCCCTGCCCCCATGAAGGAACATTGCTATGCTCTCCAGCACATGTCCTGGCATGTAATTCTGCTGTGCCTTTGTTTTTGTCCCCTGCCTCCCCCCAAAAGCAACTGCTGTAAGCTTTTTTCTCCTGTCTTTTCTAGCCCAACCCCCACCTTTTCCCTTTTCCCAGCTGTAATTTCTGGATGCAGTTTTGTGCTCCAGGTATTTTAAGAACCAGTTACCTCAGACCTCATGTGAACAGTGCCACCATCTGGGTCCTCTCGATCCTACAGGCTTGTAACATACACATGCAGGCACCCTGCCAAGTGTGGGCACTTACTGTTTTAAAGTAAAAACTCTTCCCAAAGACTGAAAAGGGGCTTCTGGCAAGCTCTTCATGGCACTGTGGTGGGATGGGTCTAGCGTGTCATCGAATGGTGCTTCCTGTGTTCTTTGAATTCTGCCATTTTCAGTATTCTCATGTCTGGATAGGCAAAATAATTCAATTGGTTGGTCTTGCACACAAACTAGTTCCAAAGATGAGCTCTTTGTAACACATTTCCAGTCGCTAAAGCTCAAATGTAGAACATTCCTTTAAATGGCAGAGTTAAAAACCCCACCGTCCACCATAGTGCACTTGGGAAGATGTCTGTAGCATATGTTGCTGTGAAATTAGGCCTTGTGAGACATGGCTGTTTGTCATTTTGATGTATTTTAAATAAATATATATATATTTTTTAAAGAGCCTTTTTTACCAGTTCAAAAAGTTTAATTAACCAGCAGTCACCACATCTGAATTTTGTCTCTGGGGTGTAGATGGCAGGCCATGATTAAAAGTGACAACTCAGCCGGACGAGCAGCACGGGCCCCCTGCCTGGCTGTCCATGGGACCCCAAGGTTAGTGTGTTCCCAGTGGGTCAAGGCTCAGCCCTCACTTTTTGGTCTCTGCCCTGTTCAGCGGACTGTTGACTTCAGTCCTGCAAGTGCGTTAGCCCAAGTGGGGTTTTCACAGAGCACTGCCATGAGGTAAGTGTATGTTTAGCCAAATAATTTCTCCATAAGGGAAAAATAGGCTCATCCAAATTTTACCAGCAATGACAGAGATGAGAGTCAGAAGATTAGGCAACCTCTGGGTTTTGATTTGGAAAGTGTTCAGGTCATTGTTGAAGGCTGTCTGAGAGCCAGCAACCACGCAGAGCTTCCGAGGGGACCTTGTCTGAAAGCATTAAGGCCTCCTTTGAGTGAGGAATTGTTAAAATGCCAGTGGCTCCCCCTACCATTTTTGTCTAGAATTCTATAAAAACACTAAGAAAACTGAATGGTACTTGAGAATTGAGGGTGAGGGTTACCGCAGATTAGAAACACACTTCTAGATTTCAGTTCCACAACACAAATCCACACAATACCATTTTGAAACTGTACAAAAGAATCTGCTTATGAATTTGCCATGGTCTTAACCATAGTGTCAAAGGCCTAATTTTTCACCTGTTAATATTTTTCCACATTTGTCCTTGAATCTGAATAACTTCATATAGTACTGTAAATTTAACTTATATCGAGTTTGATGTCAGTTCCTGTGTAAAGAGCTTCTGCATGTAGCAGGCATACGGTTAAAGAACACAGCAGATTACACAATTTGCAGGACCAACTTTGGAACCAACAGAAAATGTCACTTCATTTGCCATCTTACATATCAGTTTTACCAGCTACTTCTAAATTTGTACATTTGTAAGGAAAAGAAGGAAAACCCTAAGGCTTGTCTAACTTAGTGGAGAATGTGTGTGTTGGGTTTAGGATGGGTAGCAAAGTCTTACTGGGCTGTGTTATCTAACTTGTATATAAAAAATTGTAATTAAAAGTTGGGATTCACCTGTTTCTCACAGTTTAAAGCGATGAGTAATTGCAAACTCTGGAAATGTGACTAGTATATCATTTAAGGCTGTAGAAGTGAGGAACTCTTCAAGTGCTAAAACTAAAGACTTCTAGTTTTTGGGTCAGATTCAGTAAGTACTGTTTGTATACCAGGATATGTGAGATGTAAATGTAATAGGTCACTTTTCACCCTTGTAGCTATAAAATAAAAATTTTGTAGAACAGAAATAGCTTGTACTACTGAATTAACAAAAGTTATACTAAAGTATCATGTTTAAAATATATATATATACATACAGAGTTAAGCTTGTTGCTGTACCCTGTCTGGATTTGAAAAGTGTGCTGACATATATATATATAAAACACACACACCCACTTATATATATAATATACATGCACACATCTAAAATGGCCTAAAGCAGACATTCATATGAATACAGTTGCAAAATGAAGACATTTTGGGAAGAACATTGTATCATAGTTCATTCATTTGCAGTGGATCTTTGTTCCTTTTTACTGTGGTAATTTTAGAAATGAGTGTCAAGTTTGAATTAGATCTGCTAAGTTGGGGTGTTGCTGCTTGAACTCTGCACTGGGTCCTCAAATAAACCGATGTGAATGTAGTTTTTCCCCCTGTGTGAAAAAGCAGCCACACCCAACTGAATAGGAGGAAAAATCTAGAACTATTTCAAGTTTTATCTTTTTGTATATGAAAATAAAATAATAATAGTAAAACCCTGCTGTCTCTCTTAATCACATGGTAGCGGATTAAGGTTTCTTTTCATGGGAATCAGGAGTAAGTAAATGCTGTTTCACTTACCGCGCTGACTCCAGCACCTCTCCACGTTCCTGCCTGGCTGGCACATGTGCAGCTGTTCGTGGTCGTGTGCCTCGTCTACCCTCGTCCTGTGGGGCGGAGCTAAACACAGGTCTTAGTTTCTGCCCTTCAGAAGCTCAGGACGGAGCTGAAGACACTGTGGGCTTCTCCTAGATAGACTGTCCCTGGCCTTTGGGTAGTTCCTGCAGGACGGGTATATTTTTCAAGTCTTCAAGATGCCCACACACAAACCCTGCCCACCCCCAGTTGTTTCCAGACAACCCTGAGTGATATTTTCATAAGTGGGCAGAAAAGCCTAGAAAATAGGTTAAATTCAGGACTGCTGCAGGATATGAGCCCTGCCATTTCCATACCTGGCTGAGTACCAGGGTCAGCTGCTGAGCTACTTGAAAGCTATATAGTTAGGGGCATCACCCCAGATCTGAGTTAGCAAGCCAGGTCTCATGTTTTGGAGTTCCTGACTTATCTCACCAAACAAAAACATAGTAAGTAATAAAAAAACTGAAAACATGCCTCTCTGCTAATAAAACAATAATAAAGTACTAATGAAATAATAAACTACAAAGAAAGCAGGAAAGCCTCAGAAATCACCTCAGTGCTTTCTGCACTAATAAAATACTTTTTTGGCCTGTGATTAATATTTCCTAGGTGGAGAAACCCTGGGTTTGAATCCTGGTGGGGTTAATGCCTTTTTATTCATTCTTTATTAAACATTGCAGGTTTCAAAGACTTGGAACTCTTAGGAAACAATTTTTGAGGAAGGAGTTCTTTGTTTAGGGACCACTTGTCTAGTTTTTGGTCCATTTTGCTGTTTCAGATTTATGAAGTTCACCTTTACTAGTGAGAGCCTCCAATGAGCACAAAGGAGAGGAAGACAAGGCTAACATTTCTGAATGTGGACCTGGGAGCTAGGCACTGGAAGGTTGGACTGGAGGAGGCATCTTGTCAGACATGCCCTTCAGGCAAAGGGAATTATTTCATTCACTAAAAGGAACTGAACACAGAAGCTGGCTTGTCCGGGTGGGCAAGGAGAGGTCTTGAGCCTGCCCCCACCCCCCACTCCTCCCCTAAGGCTCCAGGACCCCTATGAACAGTAGGGTTCCCTGATTACAGTTTAAAACTACTGGTTCAATTCCTTCATTTTAAAAATGGGCAAACTGGCCCAGAGGGAAGTATGGTACCCAAAATCAGGCAGACCTTCCAATTTTTGGCCTCTTGGGGTCAAGTGTGGGGTTCACTATTGTTGACAAGTGCAGGATCGGGACGAGGAAGCATCTCCAGTTAGCTCTCTCTGGTGGCCAGCACAGTGCACAGCACTGGGAAGGGCCCTGAGAAACTTGAGCTAATGTGTATTCAGTAAATTGTGGTAGAAGCTGCCAAAGTAGTTTTGAAACCTGCAGATCCCAGGGTTATGTGGTTTTACTAGTCAGCACTCAGATGGAAATGACAGAAACCATGAAATGGGGGTTTAAAGGAAGGCTTCTGGGACAAGCAGCCAGCGTGAGCATAGTGTAAAGGCAGGATGTGTCTGGGCTCCTGGGGCCAAAGTATTACAGGCCTTTGCAGACACACGAGATGTCTTGAGCTTCTCTTCCACTGTTGATTTGAGCAAGTCTGTTCCTTTGTCTCCTTCACAGGAAACAAGGATGTAGACAATCAGAATCCCGTGTCACAGCTATGCTACCTGGAGAGTCCCAGATCCAAAATCCCTGGAAAGACTGACCTAGTTCAACCAGTTAGGGTTAGAGGCCCAGGGGATTATACCAAATGACTTCTAGGGAGGTATTCCTGGGAAGGGGCCATGGAGCCACAAAAGCTGCAAAACAGCATCTATGCTTTTTCAGTTTATTGGGTACGCCCTCCTGCTTGGAGAACCAAGTCCCAGTGGGATGCTGGAGATCGTGCTGCAAAAGCACACACACACACACACCTGGGCACGGGGTACACACACACACACACACACACACACACTCGGGCACGGGGTCCCGTAAAGGATTCCCAACTCCGCCCTCTGTCTGCAGTTCCTGGTTCCAGTAACGACACCCAGACTGGCCCCATGTTCATCTGGCTCCCTCCCCTCTATGGCACACCATCCTCCCTGTCCCAGGCCCATTTCAACTACAAGGGCCCTGGCGGCACCCCTACCCATAAAAAGAAGGACGACCATCTCCAATACCTTCCTCCTCAGAGGTCAGGAATCACATTGTGTCGACCTGATCAAGCGCACAAAATACCTCCTCACCTTCACTCACACTTAATATCCTGGGAAAACTGATCTGAAAACCTACTGATTCAGTCTCAGGCAGAAAGAATCTAGGTCTCAAGACGGCACAGCTCAGCACCCATGACACTTTGCAGGACCCACGCTAATGACAGACCGATCGGCGTCCCGCACTGGGCATGCGTGCTACATCCCTAGTGTGGCCCAGAAGGGCTCTCCCACCCACTCATGGGACCCCTCCAAGGATTCTCGAATCTGCCCACCGCCCTCCGTGGGCATTTCTGCTGCCTCCACGTTCTGGTTACCTCAAAAACAACACTAAGAATTGCCCATGTTCATCTGCCCTCCTCCCCTCCATGCCCCACCATCCATCCTTTCTCCCCATACCAACTGACTTCACTCATTTCTGGAGTACAAAAACAAAACAAAACTGAAGGAATAAAAGAGCAGCAGACTCACAGACTCCGAGAAGGGGCTAGCGGTTACCAAAGAGGAGGGGTTGGGGAGGGTGGTTGAGGAGGGAGAAGGGGATTAAGGGGCACTATAATTCCCAATCACAATGTAGGTAGGTCATGGGGAAGGCAGTGCAACACGGAGAAGACAAGTAATTATCCAAAAAAGAATGCAAGGAATGCTCCTAAAAAAGGAAAGTCATGAGTATTCAGTGCAAAATAAAGACATAAACAAAGGTGTACTATTACAAAATGTCAGAATACCAAAAAGAGAATAGTTAAAATCCTAAAAAAAGAAAAAAGAAAAGAAACCATGGCAGATAAACTCAAAAGAACATGTACAGGAAATTTGGACAGACAAGAAACACGTATGGATCACAAAATAATGTTCAACATGTTGCTTTGCAAGTTAAAACTGCAAGGAGATGCTGCTACACACCTTTTATAATAACTAAATTAAAAAGACCATCCCACATGTTCCTGAGGTTGTAGAATACTGGAACCTTCATACACTGCTGGTGGCAAGGTAAAACTACCAAATGCATTTTGGTTGTTTGGCACTACGGCTATAAAAAACAAAACCTCCAATGAATTAAAAAGCATTCATTGGACAAGCAGAGCAAGATAAAGTATCTATGGCGAGTGTGAGTTAAGTCAGAAGACAGTATTAAAAGCACAAAGATGGTTCTGATGAGAAGGGCACTAGGGTTCTATGTGGGTTGAAAGCTAGCTGCACCAGGAACTAGAGATTTGACCTTGAATAAGATACTTCTTATCCTCAGTTACCTCATCAATAAAATTCGGATAATTCAGCAGACAGCTGGAGGGGCCTCTGAGTGAGATCTGTGACCGTCAGGCTAATGGAGGGTTTTGTAGATGAAAAGACTTGCGATGGCTCCCTCTCCAGCGCTGAGTGACTTTGAAGGACAGCATGTTTGCAGGGGAATGTTGTAGCGTTTTACTACGGGGCTTGTGGCTTGAGTTCTTTGTCTCTCCATCAACTGTCCCAACTGGCCTCAGTACTCTAGTTATATATTTCTGTAGCAAGACAAGCATGTTACTATTTTGAAATGTTTCTTATCAACTATTCCACTGGGAACACCATGGGAGCTCTGTGGCACATACTGGGAAATCCTTCAAGGAAAGAACAAAGCCTTTTAAGCCAAACAATGACATACGTGTAATTTTTATAAGAACATCAGATTATAACTAAAGTCATCATATACACCATCAGTTCTCCTGTACTCAACACTTTCAGAAGCTTTTACTCTGACACGACTTTTCTTTGGGGTTTTGAACTTTGAACCTGAGGATGTTCTGCTTCTTAATGGACACAGAGGTTGTCAATTTTGTGAAAACTCTTGACTTCCCTTTCGTGTGAGGATTAAATGAGACCATAAACATATAGAACCTAACACAAAGTAGTGGCTCACAGATGTTACACACCCTGTAAGCGTGAGTTTTATAATTCCTGTTATTATTAAACAACTCGATAACTGGAGTTCTTGTCCTAAGCATAGACAGCTCTGGGTTGGTCAACCATGCACGATCACACAGCACAGGTCAACATTACCTAGGCAATTAACAGAGCGGTGAATTTTCACTTCCTGCGTTGAGAAGAGTATCAGCATAGCAACAGGAGCAGGTAGCTTTCGGAGTGACAGCACCATTGGGGGTAACTGGCAGGAAGATGGGTACCTCCCAAAGGTTGAAGGGCTGGGAACCCGGAGCTACCCCTTTGGTCACTGCCCTGTAAATATTGTCTAATCTTAAAAGAGATGCAATCCACAAACAGTTGGATATGGGAAAGCCCAGCCCTCCATTACTCATAGCCTTGCAGTATCAAGAAAAGAGAAAAGATGTTTTACACCCCAACTCATTTTATGAAGCTAGAATAACCTTGACACTAAAGTCCAACAAGGAGAGTACATGATGTAAATGTATAGGCTAGTGTCACTCATAAGGACATACACAAAAATCCTGAACAAATTATTAGGACACAGATCGCTCATGACCAAATTGTGTTTACCTTACAAATGCAAAGTTGGCTTAAACATAGAAACTTACCACTATAATTCATCACATTAACAATTAACTGAGAAAATAAATCAATAAATGCTCTGTTTGATGAAACTCAACATTTATTCAAGATGGGAATACTCTTAGCAAACTAGGTAGAGAATGACTTTACCCTGATAAAGTGTATCTACAGAAAGTATATTAAGCATCATGGTGAAATGTTGAAAACTTTCCATTACTGATCAGGGTAAGACAAGGATGTCCACTATCACCAGTCGACCCACTTATTTGTGAGTGGGAGTATGTAAAACACAGACCCTCCCTCTGTCAGCAGACGTCAGCCAGCAAGATTTCACATTCTGTCAAGATGAGCGGGGATGACCAAGGGGAAAACGGCTGACGTTACAGAGCACTTAAGCACAGGCCCAGGTTCTTCCTTAGACTGCACCTGGCCCGTCCCCTTCACGGGGGCACGGCGGGCTCAGCGTTGTTGCCGTTGCTGTTCCCATTTGGAAGAGGACACGGAGGCCCGGAAAGCGCAGCACAGTCCGGGGCCGCTGGGGAGTGAGATGCGCACCCGCTCGCGGCGAAGGCTCCTGAGCCCCGGACCGCCCGTCCTCAGGAGCCCCGCCCTGGGTTAGAGACTTCGGTGTTCGCTGGGGCTTCAAGGTCAGCTGCCAGGAAGGCACCCCGCCTGGCACAGGAGTTGGAATCTCGGCCCTGAGGGCTTGTGTCACCGCCGTGGGTGCAACGACGGGCAGGGCCTCTTCTGGGACCACCGCGCCCGGGACCCTCAGGTGGCCGCGCCCCAACCGCCGAGGGCGGGGACAACGGGGACCCACCGCGGCCCCACGGCTCGCAACCCGGGGCCTCCAGGCAGGTTGGGGGCGCGCGCGAGCAGCACTCACACGCCCGCCCCTGCAGGTTGCGCATGCGTGTCGGGTCCCGCGGCCGGGTTGACTTCTGCGCGGTGGGCCTGGCGTGTGTTCCGCGAAGATGGCGGCCCGCGACCCTGGCTTCGTACTTCTGGGGTACGCGGCGCGCAGCGGGCGTGTTCTTGGCGGGGGCTGCGGTGGGCGCCGCGGGGGTCGGGCTCGCGGCCGCGCTGCCCCTCTGGGTCTCGGACGCCGAGGAAGCCCGACGGAGAGTCCGCCCCAGCCTGGCTCGGACCCCGTCTCTACCCCTTCCCCAAAGCCCTCGTCGCGGTGTGCGCGGAGCGCTGCGCCCTCGGCGAGTTCCCGTCCCCCGCGGGGAGCGCTCGGGCGGGCGGGATAGCGCGCAGGTTCCAGTACTGCTGCTGTCACTGTGCTGACCGGATTCCTGCGGCCCTTCCCCGAAGGGCGCGAACCCGGTACCGGCCCCCGTGTGCTCCGCAGGGGGGCCGGTGCCGTTTCTAAGCTTGCCTCTCGGTAGCGGGTCAGCAGAGAACCCTGCGGGCGCAGACCCGGTGCGCTGCCGCAGGGGATGCTGACACCTGCTCCTGCGTGCTGGGCCGCCCCAACGGGAAACAGGGCCAGCGCCCTGCCGGTGCCGCACACGCCTCTGCTTCAGTGCCAGCAGGTCAGGAGTCCAGGGAACGATGGGCGGCCTTTTAGAAACACCTAGAAGGCTGTGCTTTTGTCGCACACTAACTCTTAAAACGTAGTTAGAAGGTAGGTCCTTAACCTTCAGTCATATCAATCTGTAGTAATGACATGCACGCACTTTGGGGGGCAGGGATTTGGACATTTGAGGTGAAAGTCCAGTAAGACCAGGTCCTTAATTTAATAGTAAGATAGCTGCAGTTTATCTTGACATAACTATACAACTGATGATAGGCAGAACCAGTGTCTTTCCTGCCGTCTTTTCTCTGCCTTATAAGTAACTGCAAAAATGAAACCTCCCTTGTTGATCAGACTTTTGAGCCCGACCTTTGTGTATCTCGGCCCTGTCCCTTACAACTTTTTGTTCCTAATAAAAGTCACTTAAGTATTTGTTATTTTTGTTTTTTCCCCCTTTTTTCATTTTTAGGTTCTGCAAAAAAGGCTTTCTTGAGACAATCTGAATTCCCTTTGACTGGAACAGAAACTAGATGTTATACTAATCATGCCTGTCTTACAAATAGCCAAAGCGGGTGCCCAGATGGGTTCCTGAACATATATCTAAAAGCAAGATCGTGGGTAGGTGGTTAGAAATAATGGCATTGATGAAAGATATTTCCAAATTTAGAACAAGGAGGGTTATTGATTATCTCAACCTTTTTCACATTCAGCACACTTAGAAAATGAGTGGCTCACTTGATAAATGGACCCTGTCTGGCAGCCAGAGAACCTGACCCCTCCCAGCTGTCTGAGGCCAAGAGGATGTTTCTTGACAGGAGTTGGAAACTGTCACAAATATTGCTTCTAACAAGCACCATTCATTCATTACCTCCACAAATATTTTTTAAATGCCTACCATTTGTCTGGTGCTGTGCTAAGGCTTGGGGATATATCATTGACCAAGTAGATCGTCCCTACCTCCAGGGCACTTTGAGCTGGAGAGGGGGTGGATTGACATAACAAATAAGTGAGAATGTATGATTACCATTAATGATAATTGTTCTGAAGAAAGTGATTGCAAGTTGGGTTAGCATAATTAAGAAACAGAAAAGAAGATCATGAGAAATTATAACTGGAGAACCTGAATTTGATTAGTGGGGCTTCTCTGAGAAAGTGGCCTGAAGCATGGATGGCTGTTACCTAGGCAGGGAGTTGGATGGCCGTGGGATATAGAGAACAGCAATCCAGACAGAAAGTAAACACAGTTGCATCTTTGAGGCCTCAATGTGAAAAGTTTTGTTCCTGTAGGGAATTAAAAGAAGGCCAGTGGCAGGAGCAAGGGAGAACATGATACGACATGAGGCTGGCGAGGCAGGTGTCTAAGTCTGTTCGTGTGTCCTTGTGTCTTGGTAGACTCCTGCAATTAAGATGACCATCTCTTGATATTGAATGTCAGATTGGTTTCTAGGTAGATTATCCCGGTTTACACTCCTACCATCACTACCTGTCCTTTCTCTCTCCCTAACCCATAATGAGAATTACTGAGCAATTTAACTGATTTTTAAAAATTAAATTATCATTGATATACAATCTCATGGTGGTTTAAAATACACAACACAGTGGTTCAACATTCACCCGTATTATCAAGTTCTCACCCGTCCATTGCGGTCACTGTCTATCAATGTAGTAAGATGTTACAGAGTTATTAATTGTATTCTCTGTGCTGTACTACTGTCCCTGTGACCTACCTGTATTACGACTTCAAATTATTGTACCTCTTAATCCCCTTCTCCCTATCATTCCCCCTGCCACCCCTCCCCTTTGGTAACCACTAGTCGCTTCTTAGTGTCTATAAGTCTATTGCTATTTTGTTCCTTCTATTTTGTTTGTTGTTTTTTATTATGGTATCATTAATATACAATCACATGAGCAACATTGTGGTTACTAGATTCCCCCCATTGTCAAGTCCCCACCACATACCCCATTACAGTCACTGTCCATCAGTGTAGTAAGACACTATCGAGTCACTACTTGTTTTCTCTGCTATACTGTCTTCCCTGTGCCCACACCCCCTACATTATGTGTGCTAATGCCACTTAATCCCCTTATCCCTCTCTTCCCACCTATCCTCCCCAGTCCCTTTCCCTTTGATAACTGTTAGTCCATTCTTGGGTTCTGTGAGTCTGCTGCTGTTATGTTCCTTCAGTTTTTTTCTTTGTTCTTATACTCCACATATGAGTGAAATCATTTGATACTTGTCTTTTTCAGCTTGGCTTATTTCACTGAGCATAATACCCTCTAGCCCCATCCATGTTGTTGAAAATGGTAGGATTTGTTTTCTTCTTATGGCTGAATAATATTCCATTGTGTATATGTACCACATCTTCTTTATCCATTCATCTACTGATGGACACTTAGGTTGCTTCCATTTCTTGGCTATTGTAAATAGTGCTGCGATAAACATAGGGGTGCATCTGTCCTTTTCAAATTGGGCTGCTGCATTCTTAGGGTAAATTCCTAGGAGTTGAATTCCTGGGTCAAATGGTATTTCTATTTTGAGTTTTTTGAGGAACCTCCATATTGCTTTCCACAAAGGTTGAACTAATTTACATTCCCACCAGCAGTGTAGGAGGGTTCCCCTTTCTCCACATCCTCACCAACATTTGTTGTTGTTTGTCTTTTGGATGTTGGCCATCTTAACTGGTGTGAGGTGATATCTCATTGTGGTTTTAATTTGCATTTCTCTGATGATTAGCGATGTGGAGCATCTTTTCATGTGCCTATTGGCCATCTTAATTTCTTCTTTGGAGAAGTGTCTGTTCAGATCCTCTGTCCACATTTTAATTGGCTTATTTGCTTTTTGTTTGTTGAAGTGCATGAGCTCTTTATATATTTTGGATGTCAGCCCCTTATCGATATGTCATTTATGAATATATTCTCCCATACTGTAGGATGCCTTTTGTTCTACAGATTGTGTCCTTTGCTGTACAGAAGCTTTTTAGTTTGATATAGTCCCACTTGTTCATTTTTGCTTTTGTTTCCCTTGCCTGGGGAGATATGTTCATGAAGAAGTTGCTCATGTTTATGTCCAAGAGATTTTTGCCTATGTTGTCTTCTAAGAGTTTTATGGTTTCATGCCTTACATTCAGGTCTTTGATCCATTTTGAGTTTACTTTTGTGTATAGGGTTAGACAATAGTCCAGTTTCATTCTCGTACATGTAGCTGTCCAGTTTTGCCAACACCAGCTGTTGAAGAGGCTGTCATTTCCCCATTGTAAATCCATAGCTCCTTTATCATATATTAATATATCATATAATATATTCTTGGGTTTATATCTGGGCTCTCTAGTCTGTTCCATTGGTCTGTGGGTCTTTTCTTGTGCCGGTACCAAATTGTCTTGATTACTGTGGCTTTGTAGTAGAGCATGAAGTTGGGAAGCGAGATCTCCCCTGCTTTATTCTTCCTTCTCAGGATTGCTTTGGCTGTTCAGGGTCTTTTGTGGTTCCATATGAATTTTAGAACTATTGGCTCTAGTTCATTGAAGAATGCTGTTGGTAAGGGATTGCATTGAATCTGTAGATTGATTTAGCCAGGATGGCCATTTTGACAATATTAATTCTTCCTGTCCATGAGCACGGGATGTGTTTCCATTTATTGGTATCTTCTTTAATTTCTCTCATGAGTGTCTTGTAGTTTTCAGAGTATAAGTCTTTCACTTCCTTGGTTAGGTTTATTCCTAGGTATTTTATTCTTTTGGATGCTGCTGTGAATGGAATAGTTTTCCTGATTTCTCTTTCTGCTAGTTCACCATTAGTGTATAGAAATGCAACAGATTTCTGTGTATTAATTTTGTATCCTGCAACTTTGCTGAATTCAGATATTAGATCTAGTAGTTTTGGAGTGGATTTTTAGAGTTTTTTATGTTCAATATCATGTCTTCTCCAAACAGGGACAGTTTGACTTCTTCCTTGCCAATCTGGATGCCTTTTATTTCTTTGTTGTCTGATTGCCGTGGCTAGGACCCTCTAGAACTATGTTGAATAAAAGTGGGGAGAGTGGGCATCCTTGTCTTGTTCCTGATCTTAAAGGAAAAGCTTTCAGCTTCTCACTGTTAAGTGTAATGTTGGTTGTGGGTTTGTCATATATGGCCTTTATTATGTTGAGGTACCTGCCCTCTATACCCATTTTGTTGAGAGTTTTTATCATGAATGGATGTTGAATTTTGTCAAATGCTTTTTCAGCATCTATTGAGATGATCTTGTGGTTTTTGTCCTTTTTGTTGATGTAGTGGATGATGTTGATGGATTTTCGACTGTTGTACCATCCTTGCATCCCTGAGATGAATCCCACTTGATCATGATGGATGATCTTTTTGATGTATTTTTGAATTCAGTGAGCTAATATTTTGTTGAGTATTTTTGCATCTATGTTCATCAGGGATATTGGTCTGTAATTTTATTTTTTTGTGGTGTCTTTGCCTGGTTTGGTATTAGAGTGATGTTGGCCTCATAAAATGAGTTTTGGAGTATTCCCTCCTCTTCTACTTTTTGGAAAACTTTATGGAGGATGGGTATTAGGTCTCCACTAAATGTTTGATAAAATTCAGCAGTGAAACCATCTGGTCCAGGAGTTTTGTTCTTAGGTAGTTTTTTGATTACCAATTCAATTTCCTTGCTGGTAATTGGTCTATTCAGACTTTGTGTTTCTTCCTGGGTCAGCCTTGGTAGGTTGTATTTTTCTAGAAAGTTGTCCATTTCTTCTAGGTTATCTAGTTTGTTAGCATATAATTTTTCATAGTATTCTCTCATAATTCTTTGTATTTCTGTGGTGTCCATAGTGATTTTTTCTTTCTCATTTCTGATTCTGTTTATGTGTGTAGACTCTCTTTTTTTCTTGATAAGTCTGGCTAGGGTTTTATCTATTTTGTTTATTTTCTTGAAGAACCAGGTCCTGCTTTCATTGATTCTTTCTATTGTTTTATTCTTCTCAATTTTATTTATTTCTGCTTTAATATTTATTATGTCTCTCCTTCTACTGACTTTGGACCTCATTTGTTCTTCCTTTTCTAGTTTCATTAATTGTGAGTTTAGACTGTTCATGTGGGATTGTTCTTCTTTCCTGAGCTATGTAGGCGTGTGTTGCAATATATTTCCTTCTTACCACAGCCTTCGTTGCATCCCACAGATTTTGCAGTGTTGAATTATTGTTGTCATTTGTCTCCATATATTGCTTGATCTGTTTTTATTTGGTCATTGATCCATTGATTATTTAGGAGCATGTTATTAAGTCTCCATGTGTTGTGTGCTTTTTCATTTTCTTTGAGTAATTTATTTCTAGTTTCATACCTTTGTGAAATGAGAAGCTGGTTGGTACAATTTCAGTATTTTTGGATTTACTGAGGTTCTTTTTGTGGCCTAGTATATGATCTATTCTTGAAAATGTTCCACATGGACTTGAGAAGAATGTGTATCCTTTTGCTTTTGGATGGAGTGTTCTGTAGATATCCGTTAGGTCCATCTGTTGTAATACATTGTTCAGTGTCTCTGTCTCTTTATTTATTTTGTCTGGTTGATCTGTCCTTTGGAGTGAATGGTTTGTTGAAGTCTCACAAAATGAATACATTGCAGTTTATTTCCCCCTTTAATTCTGTTAGTATTTGTTTCACATATGTAGGTGATCCTGTGTTGGGTGCATAGATATTTATAATAGTTATATAATAGTTATATCTTCTTGTTGGACTGACCCCTTTATCATTTATCATTATGTAATGGCCTTCTTGGTCTCTTGTTACTTTCTTTGTGTTGAAGTCTATTTTATCTAATACAAGGACTGCAACTCCTGCTTTTTTTTCCCTATTAGTTGCATGAAATATCTTTTTCCATCCCTTCACTTTCAGTCTGTGTATGTCTTTGGGTTTGAAGTGAGTCTCTTGTAGGCAGCATATAGATGGGTCTTGTTTTTTTATCCATTCAGTGACTGTACATCTTTTGATTGGTGCATTCAGACCATTTACATTTAGGGTGATTATCGATAGGTAGGTAGTTATTGCCATTGCAGGCTTTAGATTTGTGGCTACCAAAGGTTCAAGGGTAATTCCCTTACTATCTAACAGTCTTAATTTTATTCACTTTGTATGCTATTACAAACACAACCGAAAGATTTTTTTTTCTCCTCCTTTTTCTTCCTCCTCCATTCTTTGTATGTTATGAATCATATTCTATACTCTTTGTCTATCCCTTGGGTGACATCTATTCAGTCTTAGGAATACTTCCATCTATAGCACTTCCCTCCAAAATGCACTGTAGAGGTGGTTTGTCGGAGGCAAATCCTCTCAGTTTTTTCTTAACTGAAAATTGTTTAATCCCTCCTTCAAATTTAAATAATAACCTTGCCGGGTAGTGTATTCTTGGCTCGAGGCCCTTCTGCTTCATTGCATTAAATATATCATGCCACTTCCTTCTGGCCTGTAATGTTTCTGTTGAGAAATCTGATGATAGCCTGACAGGTTTTCCTTTGTATGTGATCTTTTTTCTCTCTCTAGCTGCTTTTAAATGTCTGTATCCTTGATCTTTGCCATTTTAATTATTATATGTCTTGATGTTATCTTCCTTGGGTCCCTTGTGTTGGGAGATCTGTACATCTTGATGGCTTGAGAGACTATCTCCTTCCCCAGATTGGGGAAGTTTTCAGCAATTACCTCCTCTATGACACTTTCTATCCCTTTTTCTCTCCTTTTGGTACCCCTATTATGTGAATATTGTTCCATTTGGAACAATTCTCTCAATATTCTCTCATTCTTTTTCTCTCAATCTTCTTTGATTCTTAGAGATTCTTTTTTCTCTCTGTGCCTCAGCTTCTTTGTATTCCTCTTCTCTAATTTCTATTCCATTTACTGTCTCTTGTACTACATCTAATCTGCTTTTAAATCCCTCCATTGTATGTTTCATTTCAGATATGGAATTTCTTAGCGATTGAATCTCCATCTTAAATTCATTCATGAGTTCTTGAATATTTTTCTGTACCTCCATAAGCATGTTTATGATTTTTATTTTGAACTCTCTTTCAGGAAGATTGGTGAGTTCAGTTTCATTTGGTCCTTTTTCTTGGGTTTGTGAGATTTTGGTCTGAACCATGTTCTTTTGACGTTTCATATTTCTGTGTGGTGCCCTCTATTGTCCAGAAGCTCCAGTCTCTGGAGCTGCTCAGCCCCTAGAGTGAGGTTGGGGGTCGTAGGGATGTGGAGCTGGTGCCTGGGGGGAGGAAAGATCTGTTTCCTGATTCTTGTCTGCCCTGCCTGTCTCCAGTATCAGAGCCCATGAGCTGAGCACAGAAGTGTAAGCCTCTGTGCTTGGCATCTTTAGTTGTTGTAGGGGGGGCCTCCCTCTGGCTGGCCTGACACCAGAACAGTGACTGCCAGTTTGTGAGCCGGTGCCGGCAGGCCAGGAGGAGGGCTCGGCAGGCTGCGTGTCACAGTGGGGGCTTCGGAGCTGAGTAGCCAGCCAGGGGGGTGGAGCGCCTGGAGCTCCCCAAAGTTCCCAATCTGCTGGGCAGAGCACACCCAGACAATCTTCTCCCTTATCCCTTCTCCTGCACAGCAAGCTCCATGCAAACCCCGCCCCTTCAGCCTTCTCGCTGCTAGGAAGCCTGTCAGACCTCCTGCCTTTCTCTTGTCCCAGAGCGGCCAGGTGTGGATCCCATCCTCCACAAACTGCCAGAATCTGTCTCTCAAGCATTCCGCCTGTCCCAGCTCCTCATCTTCCAGAGAACCACACAGTGTATGTTTCTGCTTGCAAAGCAGACCTCCAGGGCTAGGTGTTCAGCAGTCCCAGGCTTCCACCCCCTCCCCCGCTCCACTTCTCTTCCTCCTGCTGGTGAGCTGGGGTGGGGGAGGGCTCGGGTCCCACTGGATCAAGGCTTTCATACGTTGCCCTGTTTTGTGAGGTCTGCTCTGTTCATGAGGTCTGTATGCAGTCTGGTGCAGCCTTCTTTCTTGTTGCTGTTTTAAGGTTAGTTGTATTAATATATTTTCACACTATCTGTAGTTTTTGGGAGGAGTTCTCTGCCTCATCTGTCATGCTGCCATCTTGAATCACCACTCCACCATGCCATTTTGATTAGTGTAGCTTTATAGTAGAAATTTAAGGCAGGGAGCATAATCCCCCCAGCTTTGTTCTTCTTTCTCAGGATTGCTTTGGCTATTCAGGGTCTTTTGTGGTTCCATATGAATTATAGAACTATTTGTTCTAGTTCATTGAAGAGTGCCCTTGGTATTTTGATAGGGATTGCATTGAATCTGTAAATTGCTTTGGGAAAAATGGCCATTTTGACAAATTAAGTCCTCCTATCCTTGACCACGGGATAGATTTCCATTTATTGGTGTCTTCTTTAATTTCTGAGTGTCTTGTAGTTTTCAGAGTAAAGGTCTTTCACCTCCTGAATTAGGCTTATTCCTAGGTACTTTATTCTTTTTGATGCAATTATAAATGGAGTTTTCCAGATTTCCTGCTAATTCTTTGTTAGTATATAGGAATGCAACAGATTTCTGTGTATTAATTTTGTATCCTGACACTTTGCTGAATTCAGTTATTAGTTCTAATAGTTTTTTGGTGGAGTCTTTAAGGTTTTTTATGTGTAATATCATATCATATGCAAATAGCGAGAGTTAACTTCTCCCTTACCAATTTGGAAGCCTTTTATCTCTTTGTGTTGTCTGATTACCATGGGTAGGACCTCCAGTACTATGTATAATAAAAGAGGTGAGAGTGGGACTTCTTGTCTCATTCCCAATCTTTGAGGAAAAGCTTTCAGCTTTTTGCTATTATGATGTTGGCTGTGGGTTTGTCATATTTGGTCTTTACTGCGTTGAGGTAGGTACCCTTTATACCCATTTTGTTGAGAGTTCTATCATGGATGGATATTGAATTTTGTCAAATGCTTTTCCAGCATCTATTGAGATGACCATGTGATTTTTGTCCTTTTTTTTAATGTGGTTTATGATATTGATAGATTTACTAATCATACCATCCTTGCATTGCTGGAATATATCCCACTTTGTCATGATGGATGATCTTTTTGATATATTTTTGGATTCAGTTTGCTAATATTTTGTTGAAGATTTTTGCATCTATTTTCATCAGGGATATTGGTCTGTAATTTTATTTTTTTGTGGTGTCTTTGTCTGGTTTTGGTATTAGGGTGATTAGTTTGGAAGTATTCCCTCCTCTTCTACTTTTTGGAATACTTTAAGAAGGATGGGCATTAGCTCTTTTTTAAATGTTTTGTAAAATTCAGCTGTTGAAGCCATCTGCACCAAGGGTTTGGTTTTTAGGTAGTTTTTTTTATTACCAATTCAATTTCATTGCTAGTAATCAGTCTGTTCAGATTTTCTAATTTCCTCCTGGGTCAACCTTGGTAGGTTGTATTTTCCTAGAAAGTTGTCCATTTCTTCTAGGTTATCCAATTTGTTAGCATGTAATTTTTCATAGTATTCTCTCATAATTCTTTGCATTTCTGTGATGTCCATAGTGATTTTTCCTTTCTCATTTCTGATTCTGTTTATGTGTGTAAACTCTCTTTTTTTCTTGATAAGTCTGGCTAGGGGTTTATCTATTTTGTTTATTTTCTCGAAGAACCAGCTCCTGCTTTCATTAATTCTTTCTATTGTTTTATTCTTCCTGATTTTATTTATTTCTCCTCTAATCTTTATTATGTCCCTCCTTCTACTAACTTTGGGCCTCTTTTGTTCTTCTTTTTCTAGTGTCATTAATTGTGAGTTTAGACTGTTCATATGGGATTGTTCTTCTTTCCTGAGGTAGGCCTATATTGCAATATACTTCCCTCTTAGCATGGCTTTCACTGCCTCCCACAGATTATGCAGTGTTGAATTAGTTAATCTCTGTTTTTATTTGGTTCTTGATCCATTGATTATATAGGAGCATGTTGTTAAGTCTCCATTTGTGGGCTTTTTCATTTTCTTTGTGCAATTTATTTCTAGTTTCATACCTTTGTGGTCTGAGAAGCTGGTTGGTACAATTTCAGTCTTTTTTAATTTACTGAGGCTCTTTTTGTGGCCTAGTATATGATCTATTCTTGAAAATGTTCCACATGGACTTGAGAAGAATGCGTATCCTTTTGCTTTTGGATGAAGTGTTCTGTAGATGTCCATTAGGTCCATCTATTTTAATGTGTTGTTCAGTGCCTCTCTCTGTCTCCTTATTTTCTGCCTGGTTGATCTGTCCTTTGGAGTGAGTGATGTGTTGAAGTCTCCTAAAATGAATGTATTGCATTGTATTTCCCCCTTCAATTCTGTTAGTATTTGTTTCACATGTGTAGGTGCCCCTGTGTTGGATGCATAGATATTTATAATGGTTATATCCTCTTGTTGGATTGACCCCTTTATCATTATGTTATGTCCTCCTTTGTCTCTTGTGACTTTCTTTGTTTTGAAGTCTTTTTGTCTGATACAAGTACTGCAACTCCTGCTTTTTTCTCCCTATTAGTCACATGAAATATCTTTTTCCATCCCTTCACTTTCAGTCTGTGTATGTCTTTGGGTTTGAAGTCAGTCTCTTGTAGGCAACATGTAGACGGGTCTTGTTTTTTTATCCATTCAGTGAGTCTGTGTCTTTTGATTGGTGCATTCAGACCATTTACATTTAGGGTGATTATCAATAGGTATGTACTTATTGTCACTGCAGACTTTAGGTTCATGGTTGCCAAAGGTTCAAGGGTAATTCCCTTACTATCTAACAGTCAAATTGAACTCACTTTGTATGCTATTACAAACACAATCTAAAGGTTCTTTTTTAATTTCTCCTCTATTCTTTATATATTAGGTATCATATTCTGTACTCTTTGTCTATCTCTTGACTGACTTTGGTATCTTCTTAGTAATTAATTTTTCTACTTTCTTTACTGTGGTTTTATTTCTTCTGGTGACAGCTATTTAGCCTTAGGAACACTTCCATCTATAACAGTCTCTTCAAAATACAGTGTAGAGAGAGTTTGTGGGAGGTAAATTCTCTCAGCTTTTGCTTATCTGGAAATTGTTTAATCCCTCCTTCAAATTTAAATGGTAGCCTTGTTGGGTAGAGTATTCTTGGTTCAAGGCCCTTCTGCTTCATTGCATTAAATATATCTTGCCACTCCCTTCTGGCCTGTAATGTTTCAGTTGAGAAGTCTGATGATAGCCTGATGGGTTTTCCTTTGTATGTGATCTTTTTCTCTCTCTAGCTGCTTTTAAATGTCTGTCCTTATCCTTGATCTTTGCCATTTTAATTATTATATGTCTTGGTGTTGTCTTCCTTGGGTCCCTTGTGTTGGGAGATCTGTGCACCTCCATGGCTTGAGAGACTATCTCCTTCCCCAGATTGGGGAATTTTTCAGCAATTACTTCCTCAAAGACACCTTCTATCCCTTTTTCTCTGTTCTTCTTTTGGTACCCCTATAATGTGAATATTGTTCCATTTGGATTGGTCACACAGTTCCCTCAATATTCTTTCATTCCTAGAGATCCTTTTTTCCTCTGTGCTTCAGCTTCTTTGTATTCCTCTACTCTAATATCTATTCCATTTACCGTCTCTTCTACTACATCTAATCTGCTCTTAAATACCTCCATTGTATGTTTAATTTCAGATACTGTATTTCTTAATGATTGAATTTCCATCCTAAATTCGTCCCTGAGTTCTTGAATATTTTTCTGTACCTCCATGACCATGTTTATGATTTTTTTTGCTATTATTAATATGCAATTACATGAGTAACATTATGGTTACTAGACTCCCCCTATTATCAAGTCCCCACCACATACCCCATTGCAGTCACTGTTCATCAGCGGAAGGATGTTATAGAATCACTACTTGTCTTCTCTGTGTTATACTGCCTTCCCTGTATCCCCCCATGCCACCCCCACACCTGCTACATTATATGTGCTAATTGTAATATCCCTTTTTCCCTCTTATCCCTCCCTTCCCACCCATCTTCCTCAGTCCCTTTCCCTTTGGTAATTGTTAGTCCATTCTTGGGTTCTGTGAGTCTGCTGCTGTTGTGTTCCTTCAGTTTTTTCTTTGTTCTTATACTCCACATATGAGTGAAATCATTTGGTACTTGTCTTTCTCTGCCTGGCTTATTTCACTGAGCACAATATCCTGTAGCTCCACCCATGTTGTTGCAAATGGTAGGATTTTTTTTCAGCATGTTTATGATTTTTATTTTGAAATCTCTTTTAGGAAGATTGATGAGTTCAGTTTCACTTGGCCCTTTTTCTGGTGTTTGTGGCATTTTGGTTTGAACCAGTTTCCTTTGATGTTTCATATTTGTATGTGGCACCCTCTAGTGCTCAGAAGCTCTACTCTCTGGAGCTGCTTAGTCCCTGGAGCAATGTCGGGGGTCACAGGGGAGCGGCACTGGTGCCTGTGGTGAGGAAAGAACTGTTTCCTTCTTCCTGGCTGCTGTGCCTGTCTCCACTGCCAGAATCAGTGGGCTGAGCACACAGGTTTAAGTTTTTGTGCTTTGCATTTGTAGCTGCCGTAGGCAGGGCCTCCCTCTGACTGGCCTGATGCCAGGGCAGGGACTGCTGGTTTGTGAGCTGGTGCCAGCAGGCCAAGAGGAAGGTGCAGTAGGCTGCATATCACAGTGGAGGGCCTTGGAGTTGCCTAGCTATCCAGGGGGATGGTGCACCTTAAGCTCCTGAAAGCTTCCAACCTGCTGGTCAGAGCACACCTGGACAGTTTTGTCCACCTATCCTTTCTCCTGACCAGCAAGCTCTGTGCAATCCTTGCCCTTTTAGCAGCTGTTAGGAAGTCTCTCAGACTTCCCACCTTTCTTTTGTCCTAGAGCAGCCAGATGTGGATCCCTGTTTTCCACAAGTGGCTAGAATCTCAGTCTCTCCAAGTATTCTGCCCTTCTTACCTTTCCAACCCCACTAATTTCCAGAGTACCATGCAGTGTAGGTTTGTGATCCCATAGCAGATCTCCAGAGCTAGGTGTTCAGCAGTCCTAGGCTTCTATCCCCTCCCCGCTCCGTTTCTCTTCCTCCTGCCAGTGAGCTGGGGTTAGGGAAGGGCTTTGGGTCCTGCCGATCATGGCTTTGGCATGTTACCCTGTTTCATGAGGTCTGTTCTTTTCTCCAGGTGTATGCAGTCTGGCACAGCCTTCTTTCCTGTTGCTCTCTTAGGATTAGTTGTATTATCTATATTTTTGCATTATACATGATTTTGGGAGGAGGTCTCTGTCTCACTTCCCATGCTGCCATCTTTAATCTTCACAGTCTACATTCATTTCTTAAGCATTGATGAATTTTTAATTCTTTCTTTGGGATAGGGGAATTTAATCAATTCAACAGAAATATACTAAAAGTACAAGAAAGACTGAGTCTCTAGAGTATAAACAACATATTTGGACCAAAACTCCTATGACTTTAGTAACTTGCCATAATCTAAAGTTTCTAACATTTATGTACACAGTGGACCCTCTTGTGCCCTTTTCTTGAGGGATGAGAAAGCCTATCCTGCACTGCTTTACACATCTGCATACCTATATATGTGGATCAAATTCTCAGAGTATGGAATAAAAAGATCCACAAAATAAAACTCCTTGTTAAAAATTTACAGAGGGGCACCCAGGAATATACTAAATGAATCACGGAACAAAAAGTCTATGATCTATGTTCAAGATAACCGTATCCTGGAGTACAAGTATCTCAGGAATAGAATGAATAGGAAGAAGGATACCAATAGGAAATCCTTGGCAACATGCCACGATAAGACTCTCCTGCAAGACAATGAACCGAATTAAACAACACTCTTATTTATTGACTTTTTTGTAATTATTTAGGTAGAAATAAGATAAACTTTAATAGTGATCATTTCTAAGGGGTAATAACAGTAAATTTTTTTAGGAAACAAGTGAAGGAAACCAGACACAATAGGCCAGGACAGAAGGGAGATGGCTCAGTGTTCCAGAGCTTCAGAAATAGCCCCACCTATGGATCCTTCCTGAAAAAGTTAACTTCAGATGTAATTCAGTTAAGGGAAAGACAATTCAAACAATAAAGAGTCACAAAGTGGGAAAGCTGTGAGCAGTGGATCCATTTGAACAGAGTTGAGTCTGATAACTTCTACAGAACAGATTGTAATAGGTACTGTTCTTGAAATAAAGCTACCCATTGTATAAAATGTAATGATTTTATAATAGACAAAGGGGCAAAAAATGTGCCAGCAACCACCCGGGACTAACAGGGTCAATGGGGAAGAGTGTAAGCACCCTGATTCTTCATCTTTCCCAGGGTCTGTCAGCACACAGTTTCAAATCAGAAGCTGGTAACAATAGCAAAGGTTTGTGTACACAAAAATTTTAAAGTGAACACTAATAGGACCAATGCTCTCCCCTAACAAAACAAACAAAGAAAAATGCCATATAGCAAAAGGAAAAACTAAGGAAACGTTAAAATAAGATGACAGACCAGTTATGTGTTGTAACAAGTGCAAATGTAATTTACTCCATTATTGAACATAAAAATCTCAGACTGGATCAGAAAACAAAAGGCAATTAATTATTAGTAAACTCAGGCCAAAAGTTTCAAAAAAGGGTAAAGATAAAGTAAGCAGATCTAAAGTAAGCAGGGCTCATGCTAATATCCGGCAGCAGTGCATTCCAACTCCTGTAGTTGCATGCATCCGGTTGCATAGTATCAACATTTATAAAAGCAAACACTGCTGTAAATAGACAGAGAAACCAGCAGGATTATAGTAATATTGGGAGATTCAAACAATCATCTTTATGTTATTGACAGATACTAGGTAAAAGTACTCATTTACACGAATTGGCCTTATTAGGCCCCAAAGAGGCCACAGTTTCAAGAAGTACAATAGCATAGGATTTCCTGCTTTAGGAAGACTTTCATAGGTGAGGTTACCTAGGCTTGTTCCTGGTTTATTATGAGGGTTTTGTTTCATCAATACCTCTTAAAATATCTGCATAGATGTCAAATCTTGATAAGAGTGCATGTTTTTATTTTAATCTTTATTGTAGTGAAAATAGTCCTTCTACTGGGGTGTAAAATATACATAACAATTCACCATTTTAGCCATTTTTAGGTATACAGTTTTGTGGCATTAGGCACATTCACACTGTTATACTACTATCCCCACCATCCATCTCCAGAATTTTGTTATCCTCCCAAGCTGAAACTGTGCCCATTAACCATGAACTCCCCATTCTTCCTCTTCCCAGCCCTTGGCAAACAAAATTCTGCTTACTATCTGTGTGAATTTAACTAATTCCGATCCCTCAGGTAAGTGGAATCATACAGTGTTTGCCCTTTTGTACCTGCTTATCTCACTAGCATAATGCCTTGAGGGTTCATCCATCTTAGTGCCTATGTCAGAAGTTCATTCCTTTTTAAGGCTGAGCAATATTCCACTATAGGTATGTGCCGAATTTTGTTACCTGGCCATGAATGTTTCCACCTTTGGCTATTGTAAACAACGCTACTAGGGACACTGACCTGCAAATACATGTTTGAGTCCCTCCTATACACCTAGAGGTGAAATTGCTCGATCGTATGGTAGTCCCGTGTTTTAATTTTTTGAGGAACTGACACACTGTTTCCTGCAGTGGCTGCACCATTCAACATTCTCACCGCTGGTAAAGAGAATCTTCATTAGGCCACCCTTGAGTTAAAATATCTTACTTCATTCTGGCTTTTTTGCCAGTTGTTCAGAAAATGCTTTTATTGCTGCCTGTGGTTAGATCCAGGGCCTCGGAGTTGCATTATTCCTGGTGGTCCCATTCACCGTGAGGTTGTCATAGCCTACAGCCTCAGCTGGGGCACAGCTTTTTGTAGTCAGAGCAAGGGCATTAATGAATAGGAGATAGAGTGGAAAAGGTAGGCAGAAGCCTATCTTTGAATAAACTTACTAAATCTGGACCTTCTTAGTAGGCCTGGGGCCAGTTCAGGGCAACACCTGTGTGTTTCCCTGTGTATATTAATGTGATACGTCAGTGTGCTGTATGGATTGGGATCCAACCTGTGATATTACCTTTACGGCACTGTTCCGTGGAATGGCGAGGCCGGTCTGGCAGACAGCATGCTGTGTTTTTTTGTGGACCGCAGGCGCAAAGGGCTGCTGAACCATCACAGGGTACGGCACTTCGTTCTTGTGGATCTCTGTTAGGTTCCTCTCCAGCTTTTTGTATTCTTTTTTCAGTTTCATTTCATTTCTCATTCCCCAGTCATTTCACTTGTGTTTTTGTGTGTGCTTTGCTTTAAAATCTTAAGAGATGTAAAGACTCCCTAATCATAATCCTGCTGGTAAGGAGAGTCTTTTGGTTGAACAGTCTGCTAGAAAAGCCACGTGTCTCTGAATTTAGGAGAAGCTTGTCTCTTCGCCATCACAGGCATTGATGAGTGACTGTTAAGGCTACAGACTTCAGCCACTGGCCTGGCTGCTGTTGAGGTAGGCTGTGCGAGGACCGGAGCCATTCTTTGAATCCTAACTGGTGGTGGTGCTAAATGCTGGCCCAGATGCCAGTCTTTTTACCTCCATTCTGAGCCTGTGGCTTTAAAAATCATGGATTTGCTAATGTGGAGTGAGAGAAATGAAGATCAGGACGCTTCGTGTGTTCTTTGTTACACGCACCCAGTAAACCTGTGATGTCTAAAATTCTTTTTTCCTTTCTCATCCACAGAACCTCAGGTGCCTTCCTATCCATTTTAAAGATTTTGAATCTATTTTTCATGAATTGTGTATTATGTTAGAAGTTGTGAAATAGATGCTTGTATTCAATAGTTTAGTCATCATGCTTTTTCTGTCTGACGGCATGGAAACCATAATTGCCAAACAATCTTTTGATGAGACTTGAATTTAAACTTTAAAATTTATTGTGATGAAACTACATGTGCGTGGTAATGAAAACATTAAACCTCACAACATTCAGGGACATGACATCATAATGAGATTCAAAGAGCGTAAGAGGACATAAGATGAAAAGTTAAGTCTCCCACTAATGTTCCTAGTCCCACTATCCAGTTTTCCAGCTCTCTTGGAGGGTTATTTCTATATCTCAGAATAAGGGGTGCTGCACTGTATTTCTTAACTTTGGTCAATTTTTAACCATCTCTATTGATGCTTTCTCTGTGAAATGTATGAAATTTGTTTAGTTCACTTCACATACTGTTCTAGTCTCTCCTGTCAAGTTAATTTAGTTCTACGGGTAAACTTTACATCACACACCTAAACCTTTACTTCTGATCTATCACTTATATACTGTCACGGTTTATAGCATTTGCATTTGTGTTTGCTGACTGTAATTCAGTCTCAGCTTTGCATATAGTAGATAGAGGTTGTAAACAGAGGCCTCTTAGGGCACATTAAGCCTGTGCCACTTGAGAGATAAGTATTACCACAGACAATAAAAAATTGACAAGCGGCAGAATATTATAATTGCTATTTTAAAAAACATAACAGTATGCTTTTTTATTTTTATTTATTTATTTATTTTGGTATCATTAATCTTTTTATTTTCTAATTCAGATCATTTAACCTTACTATCCTATAGTTTTTAAAAAGGAAGTCAGTTTTTTTCTTGAGGACATCATGCTTGGAGCCCTCTGACTTCCATTCTGATTTGGACCACTTGTTCCCTTCCTTCTTCTCTCCTTTCCTCTATCCCTCTTTTCCTTCCCTTTATTCAACAATTATTTATTAAGCTTCCACTGTATTCTGGCTCTGGTCTAGATATTTCTGACACAGCAATAAAGAAGGCTGTATGGTATATGGAGCTTACGTTACAGCAGAATAGACAGACAATAAGCAAAATGCCTTATGGAGTAATAAAACATGGTAAAGAATTGTAGTGGGGTGGAAAAGAATGGCAGGATAGGCCACTGTGAGGAGTGAGATTAGGCAGAAACCTAAAGGTGAGGGCATACCCAGACGAGGAATTTTCCAGCGAGTGCAGACACGGGAGAGATGGAGTTTGGCACAGTCAGGGAACAGCAGGCATGCCAGAGCAAGCAGAGCAGAGGGAGCGCTGAGGTGAAGGAGGTAGATGGTAGAGGCAGATGGTGGGGAGAAGTCTGGATTGTACTGAGGTGGGACACTCTTGTAGGTTTCGATCAGGCTGGTGGCATAATCCGGTTTACATTTTTAGAACCCAAGCTGGCTGCTATATGTGAAGAATAAAAGAACAGGTGGACCAGTTAAGAGGCTAAGGGCGTAGTCTACATGAGAAATAATAATGGCTTGAACAGGGTGGTGGTGGTAGAAATGGTGGGAAAAGGTCCGATTTGGGATGTGCCTTGCAGATGGAACTGGTGGCACTTCCTGGAGGATCGGTTGTGGGATAAGAGTCGCAGGGAACATTAATGCTCTCAGTTCGAGATCCTGAGGACCAGAGTGGGGCAGGCTTAGAGGCCAGCGGCCAGGTTGAGTTTTGGCTTCGTAAGTCTGAGATCGCTTGGTGTCCAAGTGGAGGTGCTGATCAGCTAGGCCATGAGTCTGGGTCTCAGAGGAGAGGTTGGAAGTGGAGATTTGCCTGGGAGCGGTTAACGCACAGATGGTTTAAAGCTGTGATGAGGTCACGTAGGTGAGTATAGGTAGCAGAGAAGAGATCTGCAGTCTGACCCCAGGGTTGCTCAGACACTTAGAGGTTGAGAAGAGGAGGATCCAGCAAAGGAGACAGAAGCAGCGGCCTTTAAGGTGGCAGAAGGCAGGGGCAGCGGCGCCCCAGAGCCAAGTGAAGAAGGCATTTCCAGGAAGGAATTACGGTTGACAGCTGACCGTTGGTGACTCAGTAAGCTCTTTTAGGTTTAAGTCAGCTACACGTCCATCACTCTGTTTCTTTTCATTACACTCTTAGCTTAGGTCCACTTTATCCTGAAGCACTCCCCCATCCCCGCCCCCTTCTTGGTTTCCTGTTTTTGTGTTATTGGAGTACACCCTCAAATTCTTCCTGGAAGAGTCATTGCGTGGTCAGCTTTCTGCATCCTTGCTTGTCTGGTAATGTCCTAACGCTCTGGCAGTGGGACTCGGGACGGCATGTATGACAGACTCGCCAGGGAAGCATTATGCACACCGTAAGGTTTGAGAACAGTTCTTTTACACAATATTCTGGCTTCATGCTGGAGGCAGGACAAAGACCTACTTTTGTTGGCTGCATGATAATTAATTCTGTAGGTGGATTTTCTACACCTTGATTCTGACATCCTTTACTGCCTGGAGTACAGCCTAAAGGCTGTGGTCTCTGAGCTTGGTTCCTTCCTCTCTGTCCTATCCAATGATGTCAGCACGTCCCTTCCAAAAGTTGGCGGCACGTGGGGCCCTAATATAGCACACTGCATTCTCAGCACTTTCATGAATGTGTTCTGCCTTATACCTTTTTACTGCCGATTTGTATGTGTATGTTTTAAATTAGAGGGAGGGAGGGGCAAAAGCCTGGGCTCAGATTGCTACCTTGAACTAGAAGCCCACTTTAATCTTTATTCATGAGGTTTTTGGCACATCCTTAGCAAAGCAAGTTGCTATTTATTAACATTTTATTTTGCAATAATTTCAAATTTGTAGAAATGTTGCAAGAACAATAGAAGGAACTCCCCTGTGTCTTTCGCCCAGACTCCCCAGTGGGCATTTTACAGTGTTTGCATCCCCTTATCTTGCATGCAATATACCTACTACTATTTTCTGAACCTTGGGGAGTTCATTGCAGCTATCTTGTCCCTTTCTCCCTAAAAACTCCTCTCGCTTGCATAACCACAGTATAATTATCAAGTTCATGCAATTCAGCACTTAAGAATATAGCCCAGTATGTAGTCCATATCTACATTTTGCCAATTTGCTTTGACAATGACCTTCACGGTCTTTCTCCCCTGATTTGTGCTGCACTCAAGGATCACGCATTGCATTTAGCTACCTGTCTCTTTAGTTTCCTTTAATCTGAAGTAGTTCCTCAGCCTTTTGTCTTTAGTGGCATTGACATTTGGGAAGCGTACAGGCTGGCTGTTCCACAGTATGTTCTTGGAATGGGGCTTGTCTGTTGTTCCTCATGATTAAGGTCAGTTATGTCTCTGATAGGCCCCTCGGAGGTGGTCTTGTGTTCCTTGGTGCACCACGTCAGGACACTCATCGTGTCTGTCTCGTTACTGGCAATGCTAACCTGGACCTCTTTGTTAAGGTGGCACCCTGCGGATTTCTGTAGCAGGTTACCATTTTCTTCTTTAAAGTAACCAGCAGTCGGTGGAATAGTTTGAGATCACGCAAGCATTCTTGCCCTCTTCAGACTGCCACCTGCCCGTTTCAGCATCCACGGTGACTGCCTGGATCAGCTCTTCCTGCAGTAGCTGCCAAAGGATGATTCCCGCATTCTCACTCCTCCTTTTGTCACTTGCCGTTCTGCTGCACGGCAGGTCGTTTCCTTCTTATTCATCATCAGTGTGAGCTCGGGATTCTTATTTTATTCTATGAGTTTTTGTCAATTTACTGTGTATTCATTTTGATGCTCATATCGTCCCCACATTTGTCCTCTCAAGCTGTCTCCTGTGTCCTCTGGACACATCTTCATGTTTTTAGCATTTCCTACTTCCTGGCATAACGTGATGTTCCAGGCTCATCTTGGCCACGTTCTGGGATCAGCCATTTCTCCAAGGAGCCCTGGTTCCTTTTAATGGGGATTAGAAACAAAGATCTGGATGACAAGTTGATTCTTGGTCTGCTGTTGGCTTGTCATGTGTGTTCGCCACATTTATTTTTAGCCTTTTATAGTGGGTGGAAAGAGCCCCAAAGAACATCGTACACAAATTCTATTCTCTTCGGTGGCTCCCTGTTTGGAAGGCCTTTTCCCTCCATCTTCAATATTCCTTTGTTTTTTGAGGAGATTTATAGATCCTGGTCCTAAAGAAAGCAATTAACTGTGTTGTGTGTTATGTGTGTACATAAAGTTGGATGTTGACAGGAATCTGTGTCACTGGAAAGGTGTATAGTTTTTCATCTTATTCAGAATCATATTGAAGTGGTATCTGCTTTTATATATTTGTGTGTTCACTACCCATTTCTCTATAATAATACAGCTTTTGTTAGATTTGGCATTATTTTTCAGATCAAATTCGATTTCAGGTGGAAAACTAAATTTAAAAGTCTTTAGTATACCTATTAGCATGAAATTTTATATGTATGCATACACATCTATACACAACTTGAGAGATTTGGTTAAGGAAAATAGACATGGGAGGCAAAGAAAAGCAAGGGGAACGGATAGGAAAAGGTAAGATGTGTGCTTAGAAACAGTAAGTTCCTCAGACATCTGGGTTAGAGCATCATATAGGGAAGGAGACAAAATTAGAGCAAAGGTAGATCCAGTGGCAGAAACCTTGAATGTCCAGCTAAAGCAGTCAGGCCGTTTTCTAGCAATTTCTAATAAAACAACTGTGGATAAAACGTCCTTTAATGATGCTGAGAAAGAGGACACAGCATTACCCATCCCTAGAGATCAGGCTGTTCCTCTCAAGGAATAAATATTTGCATCGTGAATTCCTGTTTCCAAGGGAATGTCTTGCAGTTATGTACAGCAGTTCAGAGTGCCTGGAAAGTTCTGTGTTCTCAGATCCAGCCATTTAATATTTGTTGCCTATTTATACCTATTTTTGGAACTTTATTTTAGGAGAGTGTAGCTAATAAAGATGAGGGTGTTTATTTAGTTTTCTATCTAGGAAGTAAGGCATATATATGGGGGGCTGTATGAACCACACAGTATAAGCTTTATGCACACTGTCTCATCCAGTCATCCATGCAGCCCTTTTGAAAAGGTAGTGGTTATCTGCTTTTATAGTCAGGAAAATCGGAGTTTTGAGGGGTCAAGTCCAAGTCACAAGGCTAGAATTACCAAAGCCGGGATACAAACATGGGTCTGTCTACCTGTAGGAGAGTTGACAGTCATTCACAGCATTGTTCTTTGAAGCTCTCAGAGGTCTGGGGTGGAGGGATGGCTGTGTTCTTATACATAAGCTTTTGGCCAGGAGGAAAAGATGGTGTGGATGGAGAGCAGTTACAAGTGATGTTTGCTAGCATGCAAAAATAAGAACAGAAAATGGGCCAAGAGGAGGATTCCTTGCAGGCAGGCAGAAATGTCTGTTAGAATGTGTAGGGAGGGATCACAGCATCACGGGCTAGAGTGAGTGTGAGCCAGAGGGGAGACTGCTGGCAGCGATTTTATCAGAAGTGAGTCATCTGACAGCTCTAATCAGAACCACCCTTTCATGGTAGCTGAGGCGAGGCCATCCGTGTGCTTCTTCTGATGGTCTGTTTCAGGAAGGGATTGGTTCCAGACAAGTGAGGCCTACCTGAAGATTGTGGCCTGAGCATTGTAACTGACCTGACAAGAAAGCGAGCCTCGGATTTCCAGTTAGGTGGTGGCGTGGCTTCGCCACCCTGAGCAGGTTGTGTATCCATTCTACCCCACGGCTGACCGACCCCCGCCACTTCTGGATGGGAGGAGGCTGAGACATGCCCAGTCTCCAGGCATCATGTGAAGAGATCAGGGTGTGAGTTAAAAAAAAATCTTTTATCTTTAGGCAGCTCTTTGTTAGCTTCTGTATCTGGTTTAATTTAAAAAATAAATGATTTTACTGGCTAGGTATCTCCTTACCCTGCTCTAAATCTCCAAGTAGAATAGACAGTTTGGGAAGATAGTGCTTGCATCACTGTGGCCTGGCTGTCGGTCCCCTGCCCCTTGCCCGGAGCAGGCCCCCTAGTAAGCCCCCAGGCTTAGGCTGGTCACCCGCAGAGGCCCTGCAGGGAACAGGAGGGGCGGGCCATGTGCTTGCTGACTTCCCCACACCTGTGACTCCCTCACGTTCATTGTTCCTCTGTCCTCTCAGGTATGACCGCTTCTGTGTAAGAAAACCATGATGCTTACAGTTTCTCTCTTCACTTGAGCATAACATTTTAAGGGCTTGGTCTCTTGATGTGTCCAACAGTTTTAATTTTGGAATTTCTTTTCTTGTCTTACCCGGGAAATGCAACCAAATATCTTATACCTATCTGATTTTAACAGGTACATATTTTTTTCTCAGGGTGCTGCTTAAGATTTCATGTAAGGCACAGTTGCTATGTATGTGACATGACCAACGGCAGACGGAGCTTGAATATTGTTTGCTGCCCGTCTTCCCTGGCGCCAAGGCCTGGTTCTCTGGTGTGTAGCTGGGGGAGGTGGGGACCAAGAGTTAGCTTTGTCTCTTGGATGAAAAGGAATAAACTCAGGCCAGCGTGTATGAAAACTAACTTCACGTTGGGAGTGAATGCCAGCTTTATGGCTGTTATATATGTTGTAATATCTAGCCACTCCCAGTTGATTTCCAGTTTTTGTTAGCATCTTGACAGGAGTTCAGTACTACAGCAAGGATTTCCTTTGTATTTTTATACCTAAATCTTACATGAAAAGGGTTATTCCTGATTTATTGATACTCAGACTTGGTTGAGGGCAAGTCTTTTGTTGAGAGCATCATTTGTGTCCAACCTGCCTTCTCCTCCTGAAGCCCTATGTCTACCTTTAACTGGTCTAATTCTTATTTGATACCATTTCCCACTGCCCCACAGCAGAACCATCTTTTGTACCAAATGTAATTTTATCCTTATCTTCTGAATGACATGCACTATAAAAAGTGGCTTTTTAAAACTTTTTTTTTCTAGCTAACATGTCTTTACACTTTCATAGGCAGCATGTGGTTATCATGATCTCTTTTGTAAATAAAAAGGGAAGGTCCTGGTGGATGTGACTTGTAACCTGGTGGCAAAGTCAGGATTTGACCAGGTCTCTTGGGGTTCCCATCTACTGAACCATTTGGCTTCTGTACCCTAGTAGTTTCTAGAAACATTTTCAGGAAGTCTTTGTTTTCCTAGAATTAGGAAAAAATTATTATGAAGGTTGTCTACAAAGGAGATAGATCTCAAATATTTTAGGATGTTTTTTGTTTTTTAGGTGTTAAATTCAAGGAAGAAAAAACATGGTTTTCTGAATTTCCAAATAGGACTGGTTCCTATTTTAGAAGGTTAGAGAGTTTACTTCCTGAGCACAAAGCCAACTGAATGACAGACTGTTCGCGTAATTTCCAGGGATAGCATTTTACCCCTCCTTGTTGAAATATTCTGAGAAGGTCAGGGGTGGACGAATCACACTTTTGTGGTTCTTAGGAATTTCTGTGTTCATGAGGTTCCTCAGAAGCAGTAGTGGGGGTCCTCTAGCTATCGTGAGAGTTTTTGAAAACCCAATAGAAACGGCATCTTCCATAAATCTGAAAATGTCACACTTCTTTACTTTTGGCTGGAATTGAATGAACTTGGTTGGCAGCAAATGGGCATAACAATTATTTTTGAAAACTTGGCCATTAAGTTGCAGACAATCCTGGTTGAGAGAGCGGTCGAACAGTCTAGAAAGCCCTCAGCGGTTGTGCGCTATGCCGCAGCGGTGCGCGCGTCCACCAGGTGGCGCCACGGACCGCGGAACTGCTGGTCCCCAGTCCCCTAGGGCACCTGCCCCTGACGCCATTGTGCCCGGCTCTCGGCCCGCGGGGCCCTTCAGGGCTGCGTCTGCGCTCCGGGCATCCGTGCTCCGAGTATCCGGGCTCCGTGGGCGTCTAACCTTTGTGGGAGGCGTAGGCTGACCCCATCCCCACGGAGAGTGCCCTCTGTGTCTGCAGCGCCCACGTGGTCCATGGAGTTCTGCGTCCCTGTGCTTTGGCTTCCAGATGTGTGTGTCTTCCCAGTGCGTGAGTGACTCTGTGGTCGGGGTTTTGTGTCTGTACATTGCGTCATTTCGTGGATCTATTCTACCCGAGCTTTGGGCACCCACTTCAGCCAACTGCAGCACCCATTCCCTGGGGGTCCCCCTGCAGCCCTGCACTTGCTCTTGGCAGCAGGCCTGTGCATCAGGCAGCAGATGGTGGTCGGTGGTCTTGGGCTGGTGCCCGCAGGTAGAGCTTGGGCAAAGCAGAAGAGAATTGAGTGTGGTCTCCTCCCTCTGCCTCGTGGAGCCTGGCAGACAGTTTGATCAGGAAGGAAGGTCTGCTGGCCGAAGAAGGGCCTGGGGGTGGTGAAGGGCCAGGGGTGGGGGGCAGGTGCCACTAGTGTGTTGTCCTTACATTGTGTCACTTTACTGGGGACCATCAAGGAGGCAGGTGTTCAGTTTTCCTTTTTCAGAAAACAGATAGGGTTTTTAAGCTAATGGGAAGGGAATTTGAAAATCTGAAATGTGTGTTACTCAAGTTATCACAGCTCACCTACACAGGACAGCCCTGGTGTTTCCAGGCCCCACCAGGCTCTGGTGTTTGTTCTGTGTATTCTTTCCCAGTGTTCGATTTGATGATACCTTCATGAGTTCCGTGTCTGACAGCAGGCCCTAGAGTGTGCCAAACTCTGAGCAAACAGTGCTTACATTAATTTAATTTAATTCAGAAAATGAGCCACGCTCTAGGTGATACCAGAGATAGTAATGCCGATGTGGGATATCTGGCTGCTTCTCTGAAGGTTGTTTAGCTCCCTAGTGAATTTGATAAACTAAGGCCATGTTTTTACTTCTAGAGCTGGGAGTTCCCCGGCTGACAGTTCTGACCTTTGAATGTTTAGAGCACCAGAAGTTCTGAGTATGAGATGAAAAGGAAATGACAGCTTTTCTTTTCCATTAAAAACCCAGGACTCACTCATGGCATTCTTTTGTCCTTTGTCCTGCAAACCGAGCAGAACATGTGACCCCTGCTCTTTGGGGAGATGTCATCTTAAAGCGTGTGATCAGAATCTACCTGTTAGATGCTTGCTTTCGTCTTTTGGTTTATTGCCTTTGCAGTTGAATTTAAGTTCTTTTGGGGTGGAATGGGGGTAGTTTGTAAGTACGTTTTCAGAAGTGCATTGAGAGTGTTTTCAGGGAAAGTCTGGGCATTACCAGCCCAAACTGGCATTGCTAACATGACTGCTTTGCTTCCAGGTGATTGGCGAGGACAGCGTGGCAGTCCCCTCCCACCTTTATAAGGTGATCCTGGCTTGCAGAAGCCCAGTGTCCACTGAACCACTGACACTAGGTCTTAGTGGTGTCCAATGAAGCCATAAGCTTCCAGCACCAGTCACGTGAATTCCAGGTGAGACTTCGGGGCTTGGAGAAGTTGCCGGAACTGGCATTTTTCCTCATTTTCGTGGAACCAGTGGCATCAGGAATATCTGCTCTGTGGACACCTGTAAGCTCCTGGGCTTCCAGGAGTTCACGCTGTACCTCAGCACAAGATCGAGGGGGACTGATCAGTGCCCAGACTGGAAAAGGTCAAGGAAAATTTGAAAAATGCAGGGATTGAACCAGATGAGTACTTCATGAGTCACTCTAGAAGAAACTAGAAGAACTCAAGCCTAGGGAGCAGTCAGGAATCCTGGAGAGAAAGCCAGCGTAAATTTTACCCCGGGAGACACGCAATGTTACCACGATGCAGCAGGCATGCCCTCTTCAGGCTAATGTATTTTAGTGGCTTTGCTTTAAAGAAATGATTGAATCCTAAATTTAAGACTAAATTTCTCTCCAAAAGGCGAAAGAGCTAACATTTTTTGGTCAGTATTTGATTTGATGTGGAAACACATTAATAAGGAAACTGTAACACCTGTAGACCTGTGTCAGGTGGGCAGGAGGGCTGTGTCCACAAGGTGACACTGTTTTTGTGTCCCTCAGGATGCATGGTATGAGAAGGCCTTTTATTTCCGTGTCTCCAAAATGTACAATGTCTTTGGTGTATCTGCCCAGCCTTCTTGGAACCTAATAATGTACATTTCCCTGGGACCACTCTTCATTTTTACACATAGAAGTTTTGGTGGTGTACAACAGTGATGCTAAACAATTGTCTCAACAATTCCATAAAAATCCCTCCAAAACAAACCTTAAAATGTAAATATTGGGTAGAGCTTAAAATTTTCTTCTGAGTCAAATCACTTGCACCTCTCTGGTGGGAATGTGGATTATTTGAAATGACTGTGATGAACCAGATCTGTGGACCTCTCCCCAGCATCAGGTGTGTCCCTCCAATCAAAGAGGCACCTGATTACCCAATCTGAGCAAGTCTCCACCCAGTCAGACCCTCCATGGGTCTGGCTCCTGCCTGCCTCCATTCCCAGCCTCTCCATCCAGCCTGCTTTTCTGGATGTCATCCTCAATGGAGATTATTTATCAGGGATCCAGTGCTGTGTTTTCTAGTCCTGCCCCAGCTGCAGACCAGGAGGGCTGTTGGAAGGCCTCACAGGAGGAACTGGACTTTGATGCAGGCCCTCTGTAATTGGGGGCAGTGGGTTTGTGGTTGGGGGTGAGCTTTTCTCCTGAATGTGCTGGAATGGCCGAGGGGCTGGTTTTCCCCTGAGTGCACACTACCTCCAGAAGTAAGTTGTAGATATGACACTTCAGTTTTTAATACTTTAGCCTGTGGCACTAAGAATGAAGATGTTCTATATTTCCAAAATACTGTTATCACATCTAAAAAAATTATCACGGTTCAGTATCTAATAAACATCTGATCATCTAATAATAACCATCTAGTAAACAAATCTACTAAAATTTGCCTAGGTATTCCCAAAATGTCTTTTATACTTTCAAATCCAGGTTTCAGTCAAGCTTCATACATTGTACTTTGTTATGTCTAGTCTCAATCTAGAGCAATCTGCCTGGGAAGCTTAAAAAAATATGGATTCTCCAACCTCACCCTTGATGATTCTGATTCAAGTGATCTGATGAGAGGCTGGAATCTGTATTTTTTAAAAAGCAACCCTGGGGATTCTGATGAGCCACCAGGATTTGGAACCAGAGCAAACCCTACTTTGCCCTCAGCCTCCCCAAGTGCGCATTCCTAGACAGGAGCGTGCTGGCAAGTTGATGGTCTTTGAACTTGTGACTGTCAAGGGAGAACTTCTCCCTTCCCTTTGGGCCCCCAGGTGCCCAATTTTCTTGCTGGTAGTTTCATGATCTGAAACCTTTCCTGTAACTCTGAGCCATCGATGACAGGTGCTGATGGCCACTCCAGGCTACACAGAACTGGCTGGCACTCTTCACCTGAGTCCTGTAGACATAGGACATCGGGCTTCTCAGGTCACACCCGGGCATTCATGGATTGCAGACCCTTTGCCCCCATGATTTTATGTGTCCTCGTGGTGTGGCCGCCACAGGGTGCAGTAATGGTGCTGAGCTGGGGGTGGGAGGGGGCACTGACCTCCTGGTCAGGAGCAGTCTGCTTTCCTCACCATTGACTCACAAGAAGCTTCTCCCAATGAACTCTGGGTCTGTCTCACATGATCTGCTGTCAAACCACTTTCCCATAATGTGCTTACATTATTTCCCATGATGTGTCTTTGGAGCATGAATGTGGGATTATGTGCAACGGTTCAGGTTTCATTTTATTACAGATTCTACCCATTCTCAGTGAGTTTGCGTTCTCGATCATCCCGGTTTGGTCATCTGACATGTTAGCTATGCCTCCCAGCTTTGAGAGTGCAGACTGGATAAACAAGCCTTCAGTGCGTCTGTTAAAATCACTGGACGAGACAGCAAGGGAGATCCCTGGGGTAAAAAATTCATTTTACACGGCAATCTGCTTCACACAGTCCCCCAATGAGTTTTCTGTGATACTAATGTGCTTTGAAATTTTCTAAGTTCAATTCTCTTCTATTTCCCTTAAAAGAAAACAGCGTTAACTTTGTGGCACAATGTGGAATAGGTCTCCGTCACAACCCACTGTGGGTAGCGAGGGCAGCGCTGCGCCCCAGACAACTGAGGTCCATAGGGAGGCACACTTGGGGCCACGTCCCATCTTCCCACCTCCCAGCTGGGCAGCCTTTGGCAACTGACTTCACCCTCCTGAGTCCGGCTTCTCATCTGGGGATGGGTTGAAGACCAGCGGGATTGTTTTGAGGACTGAAGGACAAATACAGCTTGGCAAACCCTTAATAAATGGCAGCTGGGGACTGTGAGTTCTGGGGAATGGTCTTCAGTGACTACCGTACACAGTGTTTGTGCCCCCCCAGCTCATGCTGAAATTCCCAATGAGATGGCATTCGAAGGCGGGCTTTTGGGAGGCCTTGGCCTCCACCTTCACGAATGGGATTATTGTCCTTGTAAAAGATCCCCCAGGGAGCTCCTGGCCCCTTCTGTCACTGAGGATGCTGCGGAAAGGTGGCTGAGCCAGAGCGGGCCCTCTCCAGACACCGGATCTGCCAGGACCTCGATCTTGGACTTCTCAGCCTCCAGAATCGGGAGAAATGTCTGCTGTTTGTAAGCCCCCGGTCTGTTGCAGCAGCCAGAACTGAGACTGGATGATGAAAGCCATCCCAGCTTGAGATGATGGGCCGAGCCCCACCTCTGCATGGTGGTCCACTCTCGCCCTGGGGGAGCTTCTGTATGTCCTCAGGCCTGAGACAGTCGTGTGATGCCGTCAGCCTTTTGGCCACATCAGGTTGTGGGGTCAGCAAAGCATGTTCACATCAGAACACATTCACCCACCTTTCAGTAGCTGTGCTTCATCTCATTTCACTAACACAGAAACAAACTCCAGGACTTTATGATTTATGAGGGTGTTCTGGCCTCCACACTGGTGTTCGCCCACCACTCTCCAAGCTTGTTACGTCTATTTTAATTTGCCTTATGATTCAGCCATTCATGCATTTACTCCTCTTAGTCCCGCAAGACCCTGCTCACCCTCCTGGAGGCAGGCAAACGGAGGAGATGACTCCTTTCTGGGCCCTCCAGAGGGTTCTGTAAATAGCACAGCTCAAATACTGTTTTGGAGTTAACAAGTCTAGAAGGTTGGGCTCTTCCTGCCCGAGTCCCACGGTGCTCATTTTCACTGTGAGGGGCCAGGAAAGGTGGGGCCCCGGGCCTGGCTGGTGGGCCATCCCCCTTGCAGGGACCTGTCAGACCAGTCGAGGACAGAGTAACAATGCCTGTGGGGAGGTATTTCAGAGGGGCCAGCAGGCGCATGCTCTGTATGTACGTTTCCACCAGGGTTCTGGCTCTGTGCCTGCTTGCAGGCCTGCCTGAGCAGAGCGGACAGGGGCCTTGTCTTGGATGACACCTGGGATGCTGAGTGTTGCTTCCTGTAGGGTTGGGCCCCAGGCACCCTCTGGCAGCTCTGCAGGCGCTGTCTCGGGTCTGAGGCAGCAGCAGTCAGACAGTGCTGAGCACGGGCTTCTGAGTGCCCGTTCCTGGGGGAAGCAGAGCTAAAATCAGGTTTTCCAGCTGTGTGCAGGTGTGGACTCCCACCTTTCCCTGCCCACCCGGATATTGGAATTATTTCTGTTCTCTCCCTCCCCCTCCCCCAGCCCCAGTTCTTCCAGGATCACAAGACAACCACCCTCTGGTAATGTCAGGGTCCTTTCCACTAAACACCCCCCAAGGCTGTGGGCCTGGAGATGGACAGTGGCAGGCAGTGGCTTCCTTAGCTCCTCCTTCTTGGGCCACCAGCCAGGACATATGTCTCCATTTCCTTCCACCACCCGCCACTGCCCTAATGCTCCTGTTGGCCCCGCGGCCTGATTAGGGGCTCTGTGCTGCCTCCTGCCTCTCACAGCTCTGTCCTTCCCCCAAAAGGGAACCTTTAGCCCCTTGCCATCCATGGCCACCCAGACGCAAGTGGCAACCTTGATCTCATAGGACAGTAAGGTGAGTTTGTGCCCCACCTCACCCTCCATGTGGCTAAGCTTGAACAGACTGTGCCGCTGCTCCCCTCACCATGGCCCTGGGCCCTTGCCTTCTGGTCCGTGGGCTGAGGCTCGGGCCCTGCGTGCTTGGGCCCTTCTGTGTGCTTGCACCTCCCTGCCTTGGGCTCCCTGTGGGTGAAGGGAGGGTTGGGCTGGGCAGTGGGGGGGGGGCTCCCCTGTTTCGTGGCAGGGCTCCTGGCCAGGGCACTGCCTGGTGGCCTGCGGGGGCTCACTGGGGCCGGCTGTGGCCTCTGCAGGGCGCCGTGTGGACAGCCCTGTCCCAGCCCTATCTCCCATCCGCAACACCCTCTCCACACCCGGCCTGATAAGCAGGTGTGAGCCATGCCGCCTTGTGACAGGCCCTCCAGCAGGGAAGGGATGGCGGGGTCCCGCCACCTCTGTATTCAGGCAGCAGCGTCTTGCCCCTCCACCCCACACCCCGCCAGGTGCCTGAGGTCTCCTGACACTCAGTAGCTTTGAGGCTCCCTCTCTGCCCATGAGACCTGCTGGGGTGGCAGTGTGGGCCCCCCATCCTTTGGGCACAGGGCTGGAGGGTGGCCACCTTGCCAGGCTGGGCACCCCCACTACTTATCAGCAGGCGCCCCTCCCGTCCCCACAGCCACTCTGCCGGCAGCTGGTCCATGTGTTTGTGTGTGGACGTGTGCACCTCATTTCTGGTGTCCCTGTCCTTGGGCTCCATTTTCAGCCTCTGCCCAGCTGGGGAGGGGGCTGTGCACACTGGCTAAGGACACAGACTCCAGAGTCAGGCACATCGACTGGGGTCAGGTCTAAGCTCTGCCATCTTACTGGGCTGAAGGGCTTAGGCAAGTTGCTTAACTGCTCTGGGCCTCCATTTTCCCATCTGTAAAGCGAGGATGACAATGCCATATACTTTGTAGGACTGTTGTAAGTATCACTTAGTATTTGAACAGCCCACACTGAGTGACCACCATGTAATTGTTGGCCATTGTTATTCATATGAATTTTATTTTAATGTAATTTCAAACTTACAGGAAAGTTGAGAGCAATTCCCATGTCTATTCTTTATGAAGACTCACCAGCTATTCATATTTTGCCCATTTATTTCATAATTCTCTCTCTATATATGTGTACTTTATATTCTCTGTTTTTTTCTGAATCACTTGAGAATAAGATGGAGAATAAGTTGAGAATAAGTTGAAGACATCATGCCCCATTTTACCCCTAAGTATTTCCATATGTATTGTAAAGACAAGGGTGTTCTTTTATAAAACCACAATACAGTTATCAAAATCAGAAAATGTGACAGTGATGTACTGCTGTTACCTAAGCCACAGACCATATTCAAATTTCATCCACTGTCTCTATCAGGTCTTCATTATGTCCATTTTCCCTCCTGTTCCAGGTCACGCACTGCATTTAGTTGCCGAGTCCCTTAAGCCCCCTTCAGTCTGGAAGAATTCCTCAGCCTTCCTTTGTGTTACATGACCTTGGCATTTTTGGAGGACAGGCCAGTTATTTTGTAGAACGTTGTTGCTCAAGTTCTGTTTGCTGTTTCCTCCTTGTTAGTCTCAGGTTTTGCACAGCTGGCAAGATCACCACAGAGGTGCTGTGTGTCTCTCGCACAGCATCACGTCTGGAAGCATGCCCCACCCTTTGTGCATGCCTCAGAGCTGTTGTCTTTGGTCTCTTGGTTCGGGTGGTGTGGCCAAGCTCCCTCACTATGCAACTGCAAATTTTTTTTGTGGTTAAAATGCCTTTGCAGGGATATACTACATTCCTATCGAATTCTTACCCTCCAGTTTTCATTCACTGATGACGTTCTACCCCTCGTACCTTCTGAACTTAAGGGTTGGACTTGTTCACCCTGGCTCCTGAATCCTTGAGCTGTCCTGTTGGGCTCTGAGTGAGCCCTCTCTTCCCTTCTGGCACTAGTTGCTCCAGGCTCACCTTGTATTTGCTCTGCTCTACCATGAATCAGCCATGTCACCAGGAGTCTCATTTCCTTTTAATGGAGAATGGTCTTTAGAAACCAAGATTTGGGGGCCATGTGTGCTTATCAAAACTGGTTAACCATTTTTATTATCTGTTCTTGGATTTGATGGTGGGGGGAGCAGAAGAGGCTGCAGTTCAGAGTTGGAAGGGGAAACAGGAGCAGGATAACCATGGAGGAGACCTCCTAGCTCCCTGGGTCTTTCCTGCCTCCTCTCTTTTCTGTTCCCTCTTCATCATGACCTCGTCTGCCCTTTCTTGGTCATAATTCCTCTGGAGATCCCAGCTATGGGAATCTCTGAAGCCATTTCCCCAGCTACGTGTGTGATATCAGAGGCAGGCAGCTATGTGACCTTTGTGTGTGAACAGCCAAAGGCAAAGATAATTTACAAGCAAGTTTTTGCTTAGAACAATCTGGTGACAAGGTGATTGGGGAAGACACATTTGGAAGATTTCCACCTGGAAATGTTCCTCTTTCCTGCATGGGAAGCCCTCAGACCAAAGCCTGAGCTGAGGCTGGGGATGGGGTGCCACTGGGGGTCCACACTCCAAACAAGTCTCTCAAGGCTCCAGGGACCAACAGGAAGGATTAAATGCCCAACACAGCCTACTTGCCACATACATAGGTAGTAAGTGAAAGTAGGGTTTAAAAAGAAAATGCCAGGAGTCCGGTGAAGGCCACTTGACTGGCTTTTTAAATTATGCAGCTGTAGGGGGAGTAGATAGCCAAGGTCTTGGAGTTGATTAACTGTGTGAGACTAGATCCAAGGCTTCCTTTACCTGAAACCCCTGGTACACAATGCTGGCCCCTGGGGAAAGTGCATCAATTTACATAGGAAGCCCAGAGCCTCCAGGAGGGAAGAAAATAACACCAGTACCCCTTCCTGAGCTGTCAAGGGGACAGCTGTAGGGGAGGGGTGGGGCAGACGCTGTGGAGGCCTGGGCCGGGCTTCTCACATGGAGCGACCCTGAGTTCAGCAGGCATGTGGGCGGTGGCTGAGGTCACAGCAAGGGCCTGCCACATGCGTGAGACTGCCGTTGGGAGTTCTGGGGACCTTGGTGCACTGATGTCTGTGTGTGCTTGTGGCCAGGGACTGTGGTGTTTTATCCCAGGACTGTCACCTGGAGATAAGTCAAAGCGGCAACCCCTGCCCAGGCTCCCCTTGACTTTGAGAAATGGTGCTGTCTCCTGGAATCTTGGGCTGGACCCTCAGGTTGCCCAAGTGTCCTCAACAGTGAGATGGCAGTACAGTCAGATCCTGACCCCTATTTTAGTATTCAAATGGGTCAAGCAGAAGGTGAAGTTCCGTAAGGAAAGGGACTGGGAATGTCATGTAAATTCCAGATGGGTAAGCAGAAAATGTTAAAAACGGACTGAGGCCTCTGTGGGGCTCCTTGCTCCAGAGTGGGTCATGCAGCTGCGTCTGGGGGAGCAGAGAAGCTGTCTCTCTGTGTCCACTGTGCGCTAGCGCTGCCTCCTGGGGCTCGGCAGCCTGTGGTGGATGTGGGGGTGGGTTAGGGAGCCGACCTTAGACTTAATGCTCAAAGAGGGATAAGCCCTCAGGCAGACCATCCATCCTGCTTGCCAAGGGCTTGTTGGGGCAGGTGTGGCAGCCTGAGGGCTAGACCCGGAGGTGACCTGAGGCGACCTTGTGTCACCTTCCCCCATCCTGGCCAGAGATCAGGGAAGCCTCCTCACTCATTCTTCTGTCCTCTGTCTCCAATTTTGCATCTAAATAGTTGCCACATTTCTCCCTTTGCACTGTCCGTGTCCTGGTCTGAGCCACCCCCATCTCTCCCTACAGAGATGACCTGTTTCCCCTCATTCATTCTGGGCCCCACTGATCCTCCTGAGGGAAGAATGGGGCCTTGCTAAAGTACAAACCCAGCTGGCAGTCATGCAGGCATTAAGGTCTCAGTAGCTGCAGGTGTACAGAGCACTGGCTCCTCCCTGGGCTGGGCTCCCCAACACTTTGGTGTCTCCTCTGCTCTTCCTTTGGCCTGGAGGTGCCCTGCTGGGTTGCCCAGGTTGCTTGCTCGATTGTGGCACCCCCCCCGCCGGGTGTCCTTACTGCTCTCTGGACTCTCCCCCCACAGTTTTGTAATTATAAGTCGCCCTCTTTCGTGGAGATTACTCTGTGTACCTGCCCTGACAGTGAGTTACTTGAGGGCAGGGGCCTTGTCTGATCTCACTCATTATAATTCCAGAATTACAAGATGCTCAATGTGTGTTTGCTAAAGGAGGACAAATGCCTCAGGGTCCCCAGCCGCTCCCAGGTATGGGCTGACATCTCTTGGAAGGAGGGAGTACACGAGGAAGGGGACCCCTCAGCCCCGGGGCTGCTGCTGCCCTCGCTCCTAAGGTGGACCGTGGCCCGCGCAGCTTTCCTCTCCAGCAGGTACCAGAGTGTTCACAGGAGGGGAGTGGGGTTGGGTTGGGAGCTGGTGGGGCTGGTAGGGCAGACACATGGCTTCATGGGGCATCCATCGTGGGGCTGGGTGGTCTTCTGCTGGGGCCCAGGAGCAGAGAAGTGGGTTTGGGGCTCTGTGGCTATGGCCTAGTGGCAGGCAGGGGGTGGCCCCCCGGAGAGGAGGACCTGGTGGCCACTGTGCTGGCAAGGCTGTTGGGGCCGCCTGCAGTCTGGGAGGGGAGGATGAGCCTGAAGCGCAGGCCTTGGGGAGGTGGCCCCCTGCCTGGGTCCCAGCCGGGGGGCCTGCTCTTCTCCTGGTTCCAGCTCCCAGCCCCCACCCCAGCCCCTATGACCCCTTGGCTCCCCAGTCCTTCTGGCATGTTGTGGGGTGCCCACTGGCTGCTCTCATTCGTCATCTCCTCCTCCTGGCATCAGTCTGGGAGCTGGGTGGACAATGGCCCCACCTGACCCCCTCCCCACCCACTCCCCTGGGAGGGTCCCCTTAGGGGCCCAGCCTTCCTGTGGCATCTGTTGGCTGAGGGGGACTGGTTGGGCCTGGAGTTCCCGCAGGCTGTGCCACTCCCCAGCTCCAGGTCTGCGGTCGTGTCTGTGCTGCCCTTCCCTGTCCTTCCTCAGTCTCCTCTGTCTCCCCTGGCCTGACCAGTGTCACTGCCCCCTCCTTGGTGATGGAGTGGGGCCCTAGGCCATTCTGCTGCGCCATGCATGTAGCTAGTGTTCCCCGTGTGGGCGGCTACTGGGGGAGCCCCTGGGTGGGAGAAGGGACCTGAGACGTGTGTTGTTTGTGAACAGAGAGCAGTTCAGGAAATTGGTGGCTGTCACTGAGGAAGGGACTTAGAGATAGTCCCCGACCATTTACAGGTGGACACAGGGCTCTGAAGAGGTGACGGGGTTGACATGAACAACTCCTATAGTGATACTCACCTCCATCATATAGGACATTTATTATGTGCTTACTATGTCTCAGGGATTAGTGTAAATTCTTCACATGTCTTAATTTACACAATCCTCACTCTACAGTAGGAGGTAAATCTTGTTATGCCCATTTTACAGATGAGGACACAGACATTGGACCAGCTGGGGCAGTTCCTCCACATTGTCCAGCAAGCCTGTGTCCAGCCTGGAATGGCTGCCACCTTGCACAGCTCCTCAGATGATGATGTATAGGAAGCCTGCGTTTAGGGCTCCTCAAAAACAATGCAGACATTTCACCAAAGAAGATACAACAATGGCCACCTGACATGAAAGACACCCGACGTCACTGTCATCAGGAAACAGAAATTAAAATTACGGATACACCGACTCACAGGGCTAAAATTGAAAGAAAAATACAAGGACTGATGATATCAGGTGTTAGCATGTATATGAAGCAACTGGAACTCTCATTGTGGATGAAAATGACAGCAAACACCACTTGGAAGAAAATAGACAATGTCTTAGTAAGTTAACCACCCACTAATCATGGGACCCTGAAATCCAATTTCTTGGTGTTCCCCAAGAGATAAAAATACATGGCCACACAAACACCTGCACCAAATGTTCGTAGCCGCTTTATCTGTGAGAGCAAAAAACTGTAAACGATCCAAATGTCCAGCAATTGAATGCAAAGCAAACTGGTGCCTCCAAGCCAACATACACAGCAACACGGATGTATGCGTTATGCTGACAGCAGCCAGCCACAGAAGGCTCCCTACCATGCGTTCCACTTAAACGGAACTCTCCATAAGCAGCAGATCTGTAGGAACAGACACACAGTGGTTGCCAGGAGCTGGGGGGAGAAGGGAGGCTACAACCGAGCAGAGGGAACTTCCCAGCGGGGTGGAAGCGTCTGATGTATTGGTTTTGGTGGCGGCAATCAATACTGCTTATAGAGTTATCACAACTCATTTAAAAGGGTGAATTTTACTGTACATAAATGACCTCACTGAACCTGACTGAAATATAGAAACAGTGGGCTGGAAGGAAAGGAAATCGGATGGTCATGGTTGCCTCCTTACAAAGGTGATATTTGAGGAAAGACTTGGGAGAGGTGGACGGGAGCCACATTGCTCCCTGGGGGAAGAGTGTGGCAGGCAGAGGGAACAGACAACGCTGAAGACCTCAGGCGAGGAGCGCTCACTGGGGGCAGGACCAGCAAGGGGTGGGTGTGCTGAAGCGGAGTGAGAGGGTTGGCAGAGCGGCTTCCGTGGGCACTGGGGAGAGTGGGCAGTGTGGAGGCTGCACAGGGCCAGGACTGTCCTCTGAGCCCCCGGCAGCCGGTGGGGGTTCTGCGCTGATCAGCCACATGACCTGACTTGTCTTCGACCAGCCGCCTGGCTTCTAGGATGAGAACGGTCTGGGGCAAGACCAGCTAGGAGGACTCTGCAAGAATCTAGGCAAGAGGCTGTGGTGGCCCAGACCAGAGTGGTGGGAGTGGAGGCGCTGGGAAGTGGCTGGACTTGGGCTGTGTTTCGACGGCAGAGCCGACAGGACTTCCTGCTGTTGGTGGGCTGTGAGAGACAGGGAAGGCAGGGGTGACTGCAGAGTTCTTGGCCTGAGCAGCTGGGAATCCAGCAGGACTCCTGGTGGAGGTTGGCGGTGGTTTTAACTGTCCCCTGGGGCCAGTGGCTGAAGTCAAGACCCAGACAGAAGGGAGGGGCTCGGCCCTGCCCAGCTCTGGGGCCCGCAGATGGGTGCGTATGTGGGTTATTCCATTACCCTTTATGTATTGGCCTTATTGGCTTTTGTCATTTCCTGATTTTCTCCTGTCTACAGAGAAGACCATAAATGTGATGGTTTTGATACAGGATGCAGGAGGCCCAGTTGTCTTGGGAGAGCTGGCCTGCCCTCTTGGTTAAGCCCTCCCACCCTCCACAGGCCTTGCAGCACCTCTCACACAGCCCTGTAGCAGAAGCAGTGTGGCAGGGTTAGCCCCAGGCCAATGGCCCCTGGACACTTGGCTCCGCGAACAAATACTGGAGGCAAGCTCAGGCCGCTGGCCGGCGGCTCCTAAAATCCCAGCACCTGCACCCTGAGGCTCTGCCCACAGAAGCTGGGCACGGAGCGGCAGAGGACAGGCCATCAGCCCACATCCGGGAAGGGGGCACTGCTGTGACCTGACCTGCACGCCTTTCTGGAATCTGAGCCGGTCTGCCTCTCCTCAAAGGTTGGGTGACAGGGCTTTTCTCTCTGGCACCAGGTGCCTGGCAGCTGCCGGGGATGCCAGCCCTGTGAGTTGGCATGGGAGGAAGTGCCTGTCGATGTGGCCATTATACATTCTGGGCTCGGGCTGGCCCAGCCCCCACCCCTGCTATTCAGGCTGACGTTGGACACCCGCAGCAGAGCAGATCCTAGATCCCCCCGGAAGGAGCTTGGCAGCTGCCAGCCTTCGAGTGTCATTTTTGAATGAAGTCCCTTGGCCACCCATTCTGGCCTGCCTGCCTGCCTCTGTCCCTGGGAACATCCTGAGCCTCTGGTCCACAGGGGGTTGGGGCAGGAAGGGTAAGGCCCATTTCAGACATCTCTGTGGTCACTTCCCTCCCCTCCCCACAAGGACTCTGATTACTGGGCCTTGAGTGTGCACAGGTGTGAGTCTGCACATGTCTCTCTGTGTAGGCCAGGATCTCATGTGGCCTTGTGTCTCCCCTCCTTCCAGAAGAATGAAGAGGGGACAGAGAGACAAGAAAAGGGTCAGGGGGCCTTTGAGGACAGGAAGGATTCGAATGGTGGAGAGGGTCCTGGTGAATTCACGGTGAGCCTCTTGGCTGATTGGGCACCTCTGGCAGGTGTCCCCCAGCTTGTGACCTGCCAGGCAGGGCTGGGGAGCAGGGTGTGACAGGCTTGACCCAGAGTCCTGGAGGTTGTGGAGAAGCAGTGGGGGGCAGGGACCCCAGCCCCTTCCTGAGCCGACCTCGGCTGCCCTGGTGCCTCCCTGCTTGTGTCTCTGCCGGGCTGTCTGGCCTCTGGCAGTGCCATGCGGCACCTCCTCACCCTTTGGCTTGAGTCCCCAGTCCCTCAGCTCAGGGCTGATGGGCCAAGGCCATGCCCCAGGGTGGGCGCTGGTGTCTGTCCAGGGGCCCCTCCTTCTGGGCCAAAGGGTGAGCCTCTGGGAACATGCCTTCCCTCTGACACAGAGCCGCCTGCTGTCTGGACCCCAGCTTCACCCAGCACTGCATGGTCATAGCTGTGGCGGCTGCCAGCACAGGGCCCACTCATGCCCCACAGGCTGTGGCAAGACCCCACACAAGGGGTCTGGGAACCCCTGCCTCCCAGCCCCGGCATTGAGGGAGGTGGGAAGCCCTTGCCCAGACCCAGCACATCCTGGAGCCTAAGAGGCCTGAGACTTTACCGCTTCTGAAGGTGTGGCTCCCCTGTCCCCCACGAACCCACCCGGTGACTGCCACGTGCCTGCTGGGTCCCTGAGCCCTATGCCTCCATGTGCTTCACTGGGGTTTCTAGTAAGTAGTTTCCATCACTTCCCAGTGGACACACAGGCACTTTGTTTATGTGTATTTGAAATAATAGTTTCACAAAACAACACTCATTGTTGCACATGGGGGGACACTGCTGTTTTAAATCCTGTTATCTTTAAAAAAGCTGGTTGTGGCCTCTGCACTGGGATGTGGCCTGCCCTTTGGAAAGCCCTGGTCTGACTGGGAAAGAATCAAACAGGGGACCAGAGGTGACTTTCTCTGCTGGGTTTTGACCATGGGACCAACACCAAGGGTTTCAGGATACCAAACCACGGGCTCTCATAGGCAGATGGCTTACAAGGAAAATGGGCCCAGGACCCACAGTCACATCAAAGGTATCAAAAGGAGTCCGAGGTACGGAGGTCAAAGGGCACAGCAGATTGCACGTTGCTCTGGGACCCGGTGGCCTTTCCTTGGGGAGGATGCTGGGGGGCTGCCCCCTTCTCACCGGGCATGCCAAGGGGTCTCCCAAGCCTTCCTGCAGAGCTTGACCTGTGGGAGTCACAGAGGACTGGGCCTTGCTGGGCCAGAGAAAGCTCACGTGGATGGTGCACGTGGATGGGGCCCAACTCCAGCTCCGGGACCTGGAGGGGTGCGTACGCTGGCTGCTGCCCCAGGGTGGGTGGGACAAGTGTCCAGAGGTGGCGGGTGGGAGAGGGCCTGTGGTGAGAGGAGAGGGGCTTGGCAGGAAGAGGCTGGGGGTGGACCCGCAGTGCCCACAGGCGAAGGTAGGGGTCGCAGGGGCACCTGGAGAAGACTGCATCTCCTGGGTGAGCAAACTGCAGAGGGAAGGCCAGCAGGGGGCCTCCAGAAAGCCCACATGGGGGCCACCACACGCGGGTCGCCTCTGGCTGCCTGCCCAGGTGGGGAGGAGGAAGCCCCCCAGCCAGTCCGTCTCCAGCTGCTCACGGGGCTGGAAACTCTCAGGACGAGGCCTAGATAGTGTATACAGTGTAAAGTGGCCATGGCTGCCACTGGCTGAAGCCTGAGCTTGAGAGTGCAGGGTCAGCTGGGCTTTCACCCAAGGCCAGGGGGAGACAGATGAGGGCTGGCTTTGATGCCACTGGGAGACACTGCCAGCTTTGCAGGTGTTTGTGGTGAGGCATAGGAGTGGTGACAAGTGTGGGGACAAGTGGTGGGGAATGGGGGTGAGTGGCGGTCAGGGAGGTCTCCCAGAGGAGGCTGAAGGCCGAGCAGAGAACAGTGTTCTGGATGCACGAGCAGCAGCTGGTGAGGCTGGGAGGAGGGCTCCTTGGAGGGTTAGGTGAGGTGCACCACAGGCTTCCTGGGGGGGTTGGCCTGATGCTGCGGTGGCTGGCAGCAGGGGGTTTCACCCAGAAGGCGGTGATCTCGGATTACAGGACCCTGGGGCCAGTGAGGGGCTGCCCTGTCTCCATGGCCTGGGAGCAGCAGCAGGATGGAGCCAGCGCGTGGGCGGGTGAAGGCCCGAGGCTCAGGAGGCACCTACGGGCCCTCACGGGCCCAGGCAGACAGGTGGGCTTGGGGTGGGTGGGTTGGGCCTGACTGCTTTGGAGATGCCAAGCAAGCAGCCGACGTGCTGGCCTGGGGCTCAGTGCAGAGGCCTGAGCTCCAGATGAAGCCGGGACTCAGCTTTAGAGAACAAAAGGGCAACGGCTGTTTCCCACTTTTCCCATGATCACTGAGGCAGCCACGGACGGGCCCCCAAAGGAGGTGGTCCACGAGCCTGGAGGGGACTTGTGCAGAGGGTGGTGCCACAGCGCCCCTGGGAACAGAGGACTCCCAGAGAGGCCGAGGCCCGCTGAGCTCACCGTGTGGAGGGGGGTGGCGAGCCATGCTGCACTGAGTCGGGAGGGAGGCGAGGAAGTGTGCCGGGGTCAGAGCCCCAAGCCTGGCCTGGCACACAGATGCCGCCACCTGGCGGTTCTCCATGGCAGCTGCCCTTTCCTGCCTCCCTGCCTCCACCTTTCCAACCCTTTCACATGATCGCGTGAGATCCTGTGAGCCCCAAATCGTGTTCCTCCTTGTGTTGCCCGGACTGGAAGGCAGGGCCTGCGTGTCCCCTCATGGGGGCACCATTTGCCCCGGATCAGCCCCCACCCCCACTTTCCTGGGAACACAGCTGGACGTCCTGCGTGGTCTTGGGGCTCTGGCCCCACCGCCCCTGCGACACCACCATTACCCAGGTTTGCTTAGGGCGAGGCCTCCTCATGGGTACCTTGGGCCTCAGCCACTGCCTTTGTCCAATCTCAGCACAAGAACAGAGCCCAGGCCAGGTCATGGAAGTCATTTATTGATTTGTTTTAAAAATATGTATCTTATTTATACACAAAGTTTGGTGAGAAGTGCTCGATTAGTTCAGACAACAGCTGGCACTGGATACTCCCTTCCTACCCTCCTCTCCCTGCTGCTCATGGTGCAGTTCTGGGAAAACACAAGATACAAGAGCCACGCTAGAAGCTAAGGAGTTGGGCCGAGCTCACGCCTGCCCTCGGCCACACTGCCAGCAGCCACCAGCGTGTCGGCGGCCAGCCTGGCACCTGTCTCAGGGCTCTGGGCTGACCCCACACAACCACGGCCTCCTCCAGCCCGTGGGGCTGGCAGCCCACTGCCTCCCCACCCGTACTGCCCGGGGTGGGCCTGGTGCTGAGCGCATGCTTCTCCCTCTTTGGGATCAAAGCACAGAGATCTATAAAAATAAGATTCCCACTCGAGAAGTGTCTCGGGGACAGTAAGAACTACATCCCACACTGGACTCAAAGGGACACAGGAGAAATCACTGGAGTGGGGTTGGGTGGGGTGGCTGGGCTGCCTTCAAGGGAACCCGGGATGACAGGAAACGTAATACTTCACTAGCCTGCAGTGCCCCTCAGCCTTCCCGAGGCGCCTGAGCACCCAGCCCTCCCACGGCTCGGAGAGGTAGGTCAGCAGCAGCCGGTCCGGCACCTGGGCCACCCCAGAGGTGGACACCAGGCAGAGGGTGGCTCTGCTTGAGAGCTGGACCCAGGCGGGCGAGCCCCGCCTGCTCAGCTCCGCCAGCCAACAGCCACTCCCAGGGTGACAGCTCTCCACACTACAGGCTTTGCATATGCTAAACAGGATTGTCAGCAGCTGAAGAGGCCCTGGGGGTAACTGAACTAGAAAGAGTATTTTTCCCTGAAAAGGCCTTTCACGAGACCCGTGAGCAGCCTGAACCCTCCTCAGGATGTCCTGGGTGGTGCCACCGGGCCCCCAGCTGAGCCAGAGGGGCTGTGCCGGGGCCACACTGCCCCCATTACCGAGGGGACCCACGGCTGGTCTTTCCCCTCTGGGGGCCGGGAGCAAGGCCTGACCATCCCCAGGCCCCTCCTGTCAGCGGCCCCGGGCAGCCCGCCTCACTCCCAGCCGCTGCCTCTGGATGGGAGCTGGATGCCATGCCAGACTCTGCCCCCGAGAAGGAAGCAGAAGGGTCCAGAGAGAGAACCTGGTGAGGAGACGGACTGGACCCCTTCTTGGGATGGGCTGCAGCCATTGCGGTTGACGGCTGCCGAGCTTCTCAGCCACGACCCCACGTCTCCAGCTCCTCCGGGCCTAGGGAAGGGCCGTGGCTCGACATTAATACTCGCAGAAGGCCAAGCTCAGCACCTGGGACCAGCCCTGGGACCCAGGCCACTCTCCTCTTATTTTGGTAGAACTGACCCCAGGATAGCCTGCAGAAAAACAGGTGGAAATGGGGACTCTGGATGGCCAGGGTAGGCTCTGCTGGCGAGAACCCCACCCCTGGGGAGCCGGGGACAAGGCCTGTCCCCGTAGACTAGGGCAGAGGTGGTTGCCTGACATTGCCTGGGGCAGCCTGGGCCACGTGTGACCTGTGTCTGGTATGGTGTGTGGTGTGGGCACATGTGTGTGAAGGAAGGGTTCAGCCCTCCTGGCACCTCGGCCCCAGTGGCGGGCACCGCTGCTGCCCCCGCACAATGAGGGCCTGGGCGAACCACACTGGATCTCTCTCCTGCTTTGAGAATAGTTCCAGCAGCTTGGGAGGCTCCCTTGTTCAGAGTTAGGAAGGGGCAGTGTGATTTGCTGCCGACATCCACGGAAAAATCGTTAGTTCTTTGCCCAAGTAAAAAAATATCAAATATAATAAATTTATGAAAGCCATTCACAACATACACGGTCTGTTTTCTCTTTTGCTTCAGCAGCTGGGAGGGTCGCTTTTCAGATCCCCCAGGTGTTGCCTAGCCAGACCAAGCCCCGGTACCTGTGGGCCTCCAGGGCAGGCCACCGGCTGGCTCAGCCTGGCTGCTCCCAGCTATCCCCACGGTGCCATACAACTCTGCCTTGTTGATGCCTGGGGCCGAAGCCAACCCCACTCCTGAACTCAAAGCCAGGAAGGCCCAGCGGATGCTGGTCTGTGGCTGCATTCTGGTTTGCCATGATGCCACAGCTGCCTTTCGGTGTGTGCTGGCCAGCAGAGGCGAGGCTCACACAATGGACTCGCGGTCCCTGTCTGGGGACTGGGGGATGTCCGCGAGCTCTTCGCTGTGGCTGTAGTCAGACACCCGTGCCTGGAGGTTGTCGCTGGTGGCCCTGGTGATGCTGTCATAGGAGGGCGGGAAGGACGTGGAGGAGATGGAGGAGCTAGAGGGCGGGCCGAGGCGCTGGGGGAAGTTCTCGTTCATCATGTAGGCAATGAGGCCCTCGTGCTCAGGGGCATCCTCTTCAGAGAGGCCTCTGCTGCCTGCCCGCTGGCGGAAGAGGAAGGAGGCGTGCTTCACGGAACGCTGCAGCAGGTGCCTCCGGAAGGCCCGCTGGATGATCGTGGCTGACACCTCCTCGTGCTTGCGCCGCAGCGTGGTGGTGATGGGCTCGTAGGAGATCTTGGATGGGTTGGCCGCCATAAACTTCTCCTCCATCTGGATCTTCAGGGCATCCATCTCCCCAGACTCCCCAAGGACTCTCTTGGTAAAGGCGAAGAGGATGTCCATGCAGTGGATGCGGTCCCCACTCACCATGGGCAGGTCCATATTGATGAGGCTTATCTGGTTGGGTTTGGCGATGCGCAGTGGCTCAGACAGGGCATCGGCGAAGTCGGATAGGGCTGAATACTCAATGAACTGGGTGGCCTCCGGGTCGAACTTCTCCCAGATCTCGTAGAACATGTCGAAGTCGTCCTCGCTCAGGGGCTCGGTGCTCTCCTCCGTGGCTACACTGAAGTTCTCCAGGATGATGGCAATGTACATGTTGACCACGATGAGGAAGGAGATGATGATGTAGGTGGTGAAGAAGAGGATGCCCACGGCCGGGCTCCCACAGTTCCCCCGGGAGCCGTTGCTGTTGGGCAGGTTGGGGTCGCAGTAGGGGGGTCCGGTGTTGAGGATGGGGCTGAGGAGACCGTCCCAGCCCGCCGACGTGGTGATCTGGAAGAGGCACAGCATGCTGTTGGCGAAGGTCTGGAAGTTGAACATGTCGTCGATGCCAGCTTCCCACTTGACGTAAGCGAAGTTGGCCATGCCAAAGATGGAGTAGATGAACATGACCAGGAAGAGCAGCAAGCCAATGTTGAAGAGGGCCGGCAGGGACATCATGAGGGCGAAGAGCAGCGTGCGGATCCCCTTCGCCCCTCGGATCAGCCGGAGGATGCGGCCGATGCGGGCCAGGCGGATGACTCGGAAGAGTGTCGGGGAGAAGAAGTACTTCTGGATGATGTCTGAGAGCACAGTGCCTGTGGGAAGCAACAGAGGCTGTGCCCCAGCAGTGCCTGTCCCTTTCCAGCCCTGCACCACTGTGAGGGCTGTCAGTAGGGAGCCTGGAGAGGAGGCCCTTCCAGGAGGACGGGGTCGATGGGGGCAGGCAGGACCCTTCCTTCTCCTGCCTGAGTTTACATTTCTGCATCTGTGAATCTATGATCCAGAAAATGGGGACCCCCCCCCAGTACCCACATCCTTTGCAAAGTGTCTCCTCTGCCCCTTTGCTCCTCAGCCTTCTGAGAATACCACATAATAGAGCTGAACTAGGTCCCCTCTAGACCACAGGTTCTGAGGCCTGGGGGGACTTGCTCACCATCTCTGGGGCCTCACTTAGGCCAGAACTCAGGCCTTTTAGCTCCTTGCTACTCAAATGTGGTCTAAGGACCAGTAGCCTGGGGATCTCCTGGGAACTTATCAGAAATGCAGAGTCTCAGCTCCACCTCCAGAACCCCTGCACTTAATAGGCCCTGAAGACTTGTGCATGCTGAATGCAAGAGGCACGGGCCCAAAAAGTCAGCCCTTTCCCCACACCATGTCACGCCATCCCACACCACAGGCTACTCCACCCTATGCCATAGCACGCTGTGCCACGCCATGCCTGCCACCTCTTGGCCTCTCTGAGATGGCCCCTATCACCCCCCTACACTGGCTGGCTTCCAGGGCTTCCTCACCCTTTGGTCTCTATGGACTAATCTGGGTTTGGAGTTTTACGAGGCAGGGCTATAAGTCATGGGAGAAAGAGTGAAACAAACTTGCCTCCTATTGACTCAAGTGACATTTCCAGACTCTCCAAAAGCAACAATGTCATTGGCAGACATGTGTCCAGAGCGTACTGCCATTGGGGCGCTGGGCCAAGCACTTCATATCCATCCTGTTGACCCTTCCACTCACCCTGGGAGGTAAGCTGACACCACATTCTCAGTTTCCAGAAGAGGAAACTGGCAAGTGAGGTAACTTACCCACGTTGCCACCTAGTCTGTGAGAAGCTGGGATTTGTCTCAGACACTCTGGCTCCGAGCTGACCCGCTAACCACACCTTTGGGTACAGCCGATCCCGGGTGTCCTGAGAGCATGCTAAAACTCCGGAAGCTCTGAGACTGCCCCTCCCTGGCTGCATTGCTGCAGCTGACATCCTCTCCGGTCCTGCTGGGCTCGCTCGCCCTCACCCCTGCCTGGGACCTCCCAGAGCATCTCCTGACCCTGCTTCCTGCTTCTAACCATTGCCCAACCTGGCAGCCACAGCAGCTCCTGCCTTCACCCCTGTGCTTCCCGCTCAGTTCACTGAAGGCAGGGCCTATACACGTGGAAAGTGGAAAGTCAGTCACCCCAAGGCGGAGTTCCATGAATCAGGGTCGAAGTTTGGGCCCTGAGCACCAGGGACAAAAGAAAAAAATATTGATAAATTGGGCTCAAACAAAATTAAAAACTTTGCACTTTGAGAGGCAACAATCAAGAAAGTGAAAAGAACCCACAGAATGGGAGAAAATATTTGCAAATCTTATATATGATACGGGACTGAGATCCAGAACATATTAAGAACTCTTACAACTCAATAATAAAACATAAATAAGCCAATTTAAAAATGAGCAGAAGATTGAATAGACATTTCTTAAGGCATTTCTCTTGTTATGTGTTAAGATATACCAAGGAAATGACCAATACGAACATGAAAAGATGTTTGACACTGTTAGTCATCAGGGAAACGTAACCCAAAGCCTCAGTGAGCTATCACCTCATAACCACTAGGGTGGCTATAATAAAAAAATTACAGACAATAGCAGGTGGTGGTGAGGACACGGAGTAACTGGAACCCTTGTGCTTTGATGAGGGGAATGTACGATGGTGTGGCCACTTTGGAAAACAGTTTGGCAGTCCCTCAAAATTTTAATCGGTGGTTGCCCGGGCTGGGGAGGGGGAAAGGGGGTGACCGCTGGATGGGTGCAGAAAGTCTTACGGGGTTGAGGAAAATATTCTAAAGTTAGATAGTGGTTGTGGCTACCCAGCTCTGTGAATATACTAAAAACTATTGAATTGTATACTTTCCAGAGTGAGTTTTATGTTATGTGAATTACATGTGAATAAAAGTGCTTTGGGCTCTGAGGTCAAACAGATTTGGGTGTGTGTTATGGTCTGAACATCTGTGTCCCCCAAAATCTTATTTTGAAATCCTAACCCCCAGAGGTGATGGTGTTTGGAGGTTAGACCTTTGAGAGGTGCTTAGGTCATGAGGGCAGAGCCTTTGTGAATGGGGTCAGTACCCTCATAACAGAGACCCCAGAGAGCTCCACCAGGCGAGGACAGGGAGAAGGTGTCGGCCACCGCCAGGAGGAGGACCCTCACCAAAAGTGGCCATGCTGGTGCTTTGATCTTGGACTTAGGCCTCCATAAATGGTGAGAAATAAATTTCTGTTGTTCCTAAGTGACCCAGTTTGGCATTTGTTACAGCAGCCCAGATGGGCTGTGTGAACCCCTTTCTCTGCTGCTCCATCCTCTGATCTCCCTGACATGCCGCACACTTTGTAAGGTGATTATCAAGTGGGTGACGTCCGAAGGAGCCTGGAATCTTCGTGGCTAGACTCCAGGATATTCCATTTCCCGGTGGAACGTCTGCCCCAGAGGCCACCTGCCTCCCATCTCCAGAGACACCTCTCACCAATGCACCCCTTCTTCCTCAGAGGAGAGCGCAGGCTTTCCCTTGGGAGGGCAGGAGGACCCCCACGCCCGCTCCCTTGCCCAGGCTTGTCCTGGAGCCTTCCAAGCAGAGAGCACTGTTCTAGGGTCCCAGGAGGGCGGGGCCAGAGGAGGTGCAGGGCCCTCTGCCAGGTTGGCCCTGGGCCTGAGTGGGCCCTCCTAGACAAGTTTTCCCTGGAGGGGTGTGAGTGTGTGTGTGTGTGTGTGTGTTTGTGTGTCAATATGTGTGTGTATGTATGCATTTGTGCGTGTCCTCTGCATGCGTGTGTGTGTATGTGTGCGCGCGCCTGTGTGTTTGTGATGGGAGAGGTGAGCACTGCAGAGAGAACACTGGAGAAGCCCAGTGTGCTTGGCCTCTAAATGCAGCCTGGGGCTGGAGGCCAGCCGGCTGCCTGGCGGACTCGCATACCCACCCACGATGGAGAGGATGACCACCACGAAGTCGAAGATGTTCCAGCTGTTGGTGAAGTAATAGTGGCGCAGGGCCGTCATCTTGATGATGCACTCGCCCGTGAAGATGGCTACGAAGAGCAGGTTGATCTTGGCCAAGATGCTGACCTTCTCAGGGCCCTGCTCATCCGTCTCCACCATCATGGTGACCATGTTCAGGCAGATGAGGAGCATGATGCTGACGTCAAAGGCCTGCTTGGTCACAATGTCGAACATGAAGCCCTGGCACTTGTTCTGCAAAGGGGAGGAGACGGCTCAGCGGGGACCAGGGTGGGCCGGCTGGGTCCCCGTTGCTGCTCCGGGCCCAGGCCCCTTGTGCTCTGACCCATGCGGAAGGGGTCGGGAGGCTGGAGCAGCATGGCTGTCCTGCCGAAATGCTCTCTGGCCCAAAAAGTCAAGTTTAAGTTCAATCCTAGTAATTGTATCAGCCCTCAGGTTAACACATTCTCTCCACTCTTTTTGCAGAATTGAGTTTATTTATTCTACTATATTTATATGTTTTTAACTGTAAGTCATCCCAGATTATTCCGGGGGAAAAGAGAAGATAATAAACAAGTGTAAACATGCTCCTCAATCCCCAACCTAGAACAGAGCATGGGGAACAGGAAAGAGGCAGATGGAGGTGGTGAGCTGGTTTAAGATCTGGGACTGCCACTTGCCAGCTAGAGATTTAGGTTATGTCACCTGATTACTTCTGAGTGCCACTCCTCGCCCTGCTCAGCACACACCCTGCCTAACACACACTTTCTTGGAGAATGGCTTGATCAGGCAAGAGAGTGTGCCCGGCAGAGGACACAGCACGCCTCCTGGCCCACTGCCCAGGGACCCTGGGGCACAGCCTTACTGCTCAGGGGGTTGCAGGAGGAAGTTCCGAATGGGGTGGGGGGCTCCTGCGGGGGTGGGGGCTGTCCCTGCTGGCCACGGCCTTCCCATGCCTTCCCCACTCACTCCCCAAGCCTGGGCCCTCTGTGTGTGTGGTCAGACATGGAGGATGCCCCTCCTTCCCTGGGCTGCGAGAAGGCCCCAGGCCAGGGTGAAGAGGCCCTGCAGCTGGTCCTGTGGGGCGTGGGGGCTTCCTGGGGCCCAGCAGATCCTCCCCCATGCCAAATCGGGAGCGTGGCTCACCAGGGGCCGCGGGATGGGCTTCTGCGGCTTCTTGGAGCCCAGCTTCTTCATGGCGTTGTAGTACTTTTTCTGCTCCTCTGTCATGAAGATGTCCTGGCCCCCTAAGTGCAGACAAGACAGGCACCAGACTCACTTTGGGGTGCTCAGGGGCTCCAGCACAAGGGCGCAGGGCTCCTGCCTCCTGGGTGAGGGTGCCGGTCAGCCTCCTCGCCTCCTCTCTGGGTGGAGGAAAGCATGTCCCTATCCCACATCAGGTGACGTTTCCAGGGCGCTGTCCCCATTCCCCTCAAGCTCTCTGTGACCTGCACCCTCCCACTCCCCTGCCCAGCACACCAGCCTGGAGGTTCTGTTTGCGTACTCCGTGTGCTGGCGGCCTGCTCGTGGATGTCTGATAGAGCTCCGGGAAGCGCACGGACTCTGAACAGCTCCCCATCCTCTGGTGCCCCCGACTGGACCCAGGTACAGCCTGAGCCCTCGCCTAGTTTCTCTCAGGAGCCTTATCTCCCAGGTGGACTGAGGCAGGTGCGGGGGCCAGCCTTACATTCTGACAGGCCTACATGTGTCACACAGATGCAGCCTTTCCCACGCATCCCCAGGAGGATGGCAAAATAGGACCAGGGGCGCCCCGCACCCAGCCCCGCCCTGCCGGCCCAGGGGGAGCACGTGCTCCACGTATCTTTTTCTTTTGTTGGTTGAAATTGTCAATGATGACACCGATGAAAAGGTTCAGGGTGAAGAAAGATCCGAAGATGATGAAAATGACGAAGTAGATATACATGTAGAGGTTGTATTCCCACTGGGGCTGCTCTTCATACTGTGGGGGAGAAATCAGATGGGAGATCAGACAGGTGGGAGAAGGGGGGGCAGATCAGACAGGTGGGAGCGGGGGGCTGGGGAGAAGTCAGCTAAGAGATGATCAGACAGGTGGGAATGGGTTGCTGGGGAGAAATCAGGCAGGAGACAATCAGGCAGGAACGGGGGGCTGGGGTGTCTACTCTGTTGGGGAGAGGGTGTGTCTGGAGGAAAGCTGGGGTGTCTGTCTCTGGGTGCACGGGAGTACAGAGCAGGGCCAGGGTGGGCGGACGGTGTTCAGAACGTGGTGGCAGGTGGGGACAGCAGGTGTGCTGGGCGGCTCAGGCCCAGCCCGGTGGCACTGCCCGGTTTCTGCTCCTGGGCCTTGGGAGGTCTGAGCATGTGGGGCATCTGCCTGTCTTTCAGGGAGTTGTCAGTGTGACAGGTAGGGTACAAGATCAAAGAAGAAACTTGCTTTGCCTCTCTGCTGCTTCCACCCCATCTTCCTAGTGTAAGACTTTAAGATTCAAGTATATTATAGTGAGTTTCATTTGAAAGCTATTGGAGAATTCTGGGACTCCTTGGGAGACCATGAAACCTTGCCCAGGGCCAGGCCTGGGCATTCCAGAGAGGCTCAGCTCCAGGCTGACACCAGAGAGCCGGCCCCTATGGGGTGGGCTTTCAGATGTGGGCACTGATTCTCTGGTGGCCAAGCAGTTGGAAACCTTAGGCTCCTGACTCGGTGGGAAAGACCGGAGGTAACCTACCCCCCTGGAGTCCACAGCTGCATACATGATGTCCATCCAGCCTTTAAATGTTGCCTGGAAGGAAAAGACAAGACTAAGAAAATCATGTCATTCTCATCTATTGAGCTACTTAGGGCTTTTGCCCGGACAGGAGGCCTGGAAATAGTCTCCTAAGAAGCAAGCAGCCCACCCACGCCTTCAGCAGTGCCCCAGTGCTGGGTGGTCGGGAAAAGGCCTACTTGTTTTGGGCTGAGGGTGAAGGGGACGCCAGTCAAGCAGACAGCCCAAGAAGGCCGCACAGTGGGGGATAAGCTTCTTGATGCTGACCAAGAGCTTGGTGAGGCCTGTAGGGGGTCTGTCCTTCAGATCCACCCTCATTTCCATTTCTAGAATAACACACAGTCCTGCAGCAGGTGTCAGGGCCAGAGCTGGGGCCTGTGCTCTCTGTTCTGGCCTGAGGGGGACCCCAGGGCCAACCTAGTCCTGTAGAGAACCTGTGGCTTCTGCCCCATGGCCTTTCAGAGGAATTCCCTGAAGAATCCCAACCCTCCCTTGGACCTAAGGGAGCCCTTTTCCTGTGGTGTGTTGTAAATGGCCAGCAAATGGCCTTTCAGGGGAAAAAAAACCCGGAATGTTGTGTTTGCCAGTTTCTCACTGTAAATACCTCCACCATGGCCAGCTTCAAGTTGCCAACAAGCCATTACTGAACAGAGTTTGGAAGAGATGTGTAGGAGCACAGCATCACAGTATTTCCATGGAACAGATACAATGGATGTAAATAACCTCAAAGCACAGACGATAATAAATGGTAATAGTGGGTTTGGATTTTTCCTTAATATCATTTAGTTAATTGCAAGTTTATAAAATCTAATTTTTAATAATGGCTTGCAAAATATCTGAAAATGTAACCGTGAGCTCCTGTGAGCGCATGCGAGCTGGCTCTAGCACGCTGCACCAAGGCACTAAAGAGGGGGGCTGAATGGGACGGGGCCCTGGTGCTGGCTGCACTGACTGCCCCAACTGGGCTGCGATGAAGATGCAGAAAGAGCCTGAGGGACATGCTTGGGGGTAAGACCGACTGCCCTGGGGTCTCACATGTGTTCTTGGCAAAATCCAATCCCGCCCCAAATGGGCGCAAACTTGCCCACACAAGCTTTGCATGCCTGAAAGGTCTTATGGGGCAGGCAGGGCAGATGTGGGGAAACTGAGGCCACCCTATAGAAGGCAAGCTGCACCATGAGGCCCTCACCTGTGAAGAGGGACCTGGAAACACTTTGGAAACTGCTGGGGACCACCTAGGGTTATGAGTCACTGGGGCTGAATCTTGTCCAGCCACTGTGTGGTTCTGTCTGGACACCAGGCAATTCTCAGTCCACGGACAGGGACTTGCCTCCCAAGTTCTGATATGGAGAGGGACAACCACAGGGCCTCTGGGTTCAGCTCTAGCCTGTTCTCCACACGGTGTTTCAGGGAGTCTGTGCAGAAAGCTACTACTGGGATTCAGGGGTAGGTGGAGGAGTGCACGGATGGGCGTTAAGCTTCAGGTGAGTTGCTCCTCTGCTTTGGGGACTTGAGATGGGGGTTTGGGCTTAGGAGGGGGAGGGAGAGAGAGGTACGCTGTGCTGTTTGCACTGCTGTCAAGACGATTTGTGGGTCAGTTTCATGGCCTGTGTTATAATCTCTTAAGCCACTGTCCTCACTCCTCACTAATCAATGGGAACTTTGGAAAGATTGGGTAGGACCGTGTGTGTGTAAACACCACACATCTGCCGTAAGAGATGCATGTAAAAACATTCTTTCACACAATGCAGGAGGCATTGCTGCCTTTTGTCAGAGGGGACCAGAGTCACGATCATGCTCATAGTTCTGTCTCTGGGTGTCTACGGTCTTCCACGTTTAACCTGCACCATCACACTGCCAGGCTGGCAGCGTGAAGTCCAGCCGGCCTCCTGGCTGGGGGCTGGTTCTGCCGCAGTGCTGGACCCCATGCTATGCCTCTTGGGAAATGTGGCATCTGCTCTAGAAGGGAAAATCCGGGGACCTCCCAAGGAGCCAAGAGTCTCTGGAGAACCCTTGGCCTCCTTCAGGCAGTGTGACCCTCCTGTGAGGATCCAGCGCAGCCCCGGACCCCTCCTGCTCACACCACGGCTCGTGCTGGAGAGCCAGGGGAGGGAAGAAGGCCTCCTCCCCAGGACTTACCACCTGCAGGAGGGCTAGGTACCCGGCCCCCACGTTGTCGAAGTTCACCTTCACCTTGGTCCAGTACAACTCGCCAGTCACGTTGAAAGACACGCAGTCACTCTTGTTGTTCACGACGGTGTAGTTCAAAGGCAGGTCTCCCTCGGTCTGGTTGATGCACCTCCCAAACTTCCCCGCGAACAGGTTCACACCCATGATGCTGAAGATGAGCCAGAAGATGAGGCAGACGAGGAGGACGTTCATGATGGACGGGATGGCGCCCACCAGGGCGTTGACCACAACCTCAGGCGGACAGGGGAGAGGCTCATCCTTACAGGTGCCCAGACCACATGCCCTCCTCAGGACCCCCACCTACTCAGCTCCTTGGCTACAGGTCCCTGTGGAGTGAGGGTACAGGACTCTTCTTGTGACCCAGGAAGGGCGACCCCTGGCTGGAAGCCCTGGTGGGACTGAGGGGAGTGAGAGCACGCACACATTTTTCTTTGCATGCTAACACCTGATGGAACTCCAGGACATCAGCCTTTCCCTTCTTGGCCCTCCCCTGAATCCATGACCTTCAGATTTAATTTTCAACAGTCTTTGCTTGTTGAGTGTACCAGAAATCTGACAGAGAGGGCCTCTACAGACACATCCCCTCAGCTAAATTTCTGGTTTATCTTGGGGTTGCTGCTACTGGGACGGACGGGTGTTCTCCCCTGATGTGTGCTCAGGGGGGCCCCAGGCCGTATGTCTGGAGGGGGCTCCGATGGCTCTCGAAGCTGCTGTGAGAGCTGAGCTGGGAGGCAGGTGGGGGTGCTCCCTGGGCCTCTGCCCTCCGCGGGCAGCCACGGCCTTGTGGTCTTCTAAACACAGCACCCAGGAGAAGCTTCCCTGGCAAAGCATATGGGGTGCCCACTGCACTGGGGGACCAGGCCCCAGTGACCCTGAGTCACATACTGGAAGTGGGGCCGTTGGGGAGTATGGTGCTGGGATGGGCAGTGCTGACACTCATGAATGAGAGGACACTGGCTCCCAGCAGGCACGATGAACCTGGAACAGGGTGGAGAGCCCAACTCTCCAGTTTGCCCTTGGCTGGCCCCATGGCAGCCACAGCAGGGGCATTCCTGGCAGCTAGCGTCTCCCCCACGTCCCTCTGGGATCAATGTCCATGTTGGGATCAAATGTCCTTGATCACAGAGACATTTAACCGAGGCCAGATCCTTCACTTGTGAATGGGTTACCATTGGGAATAACTGACTCATTTCTCCGTGAACTGGGGGTGTAGACAAAGCTTAAAACCACCCACCAAATGGGGGCGTGTGAAGGTGCTGCAGGGTCAGCCAGAGACACACAGGTGTGGCTGCTGAAGCCACAACAGAACCGTCAAGTTCTGTAACAAAACAAGGACAAACCTAAAACACATGCACACAACATATGCACAAACACACACACATTTGTGTTCTTGCTATATATATATATGGGTACTATGGTTCTTGGTGGACTTTTAAATCTGCCTTATATGTGCACCTTCTTTGGTAAAATTTGGTGACTTGATAAACACATAGGGCTCCACTTTAGAAAAGAGTGCAGACTTTGTAAATACACGCAGACCAATGTCGGCAGAGACTCCAGCTGCTCCCTCCTTGGGCCCTCATCCTCGCCATCACAGCCCTACTGCCCCCTGCAGAGGGAGGCACCTGGGTCGGCCAGGAGGCAGGGGCGTGCATGGGCCCATGGAGTCAGGGCACACCCAGGGATGAGACACCACGGGCTGGGTTGTCCCTCCTCGTCCAGTGCTCTCCTGGCCTCCTGGGCCCCTGGGAGGTCCTGGCCACTCTCCTGCCAAGTCAGGAGCCGCCTTTCCCCCTCCAGGGTGGGCTGCTCGGTCAGCGATTGAGCCTGGAGCCCAGGAGAGTCACCGCCCATGGCCCTCCAGGCAGGCAGCCACCCCTCTTACCCTCATGCCCTCAAATCGGGAAAGGGCTCGCAGGGGTCGGAGGGCACGCAGAGTCCGCAGCGACTTGATGGGGCCCATCTCGGCGAAACCCAGGGTGTTGGCCACCAGGCTGATGAGCGAGACCTGTGAGCAGTGGGGGGCAGCTCTGGAGTCGGTGGGTCCCGGCCTGCCTGCGGTCCTGACCTTTCTGTCTCCAGAGGGTGTGGAGCCCGAGCGGGTGTGGCCTGAGACTGGCTGGGGGCCTCCCAGGCGCGCCTCACACCCCTTGGGGAAGGCCCGGCTGACGCGGGCCTTGGATGTACCAATGCCCTGGACAGCACACCAAGCTCCAAAGCCACCACTGGCGTGGGGGTGAGGCACAACGCTTTGGTTCTCGGGCCCTTGCCTTAGAGTGAAATTCTTGAGCCCGCCCTTCCCCAGCCCCAGAGAAGCCCTCTTGTGGAAGGGGAGGCCTGCCCTGAGTGGAGCTGAGCAGGCAGTCCTGGCATTTCCCAAAGGTGGACACCACCCCATGCAGAGCAGGAGGCCCGAGGAGACTGTGGCTGCAGCTCTGTGGGGTCCCCCATGCCCGACTGTGGATTCTGTCCCACTGTGCTGCCCAGCTGACCTGTGCTTGCGGCTGGGGACAGCCTCCTACCTCACCCTGCCCTGCTCAGGGCAGCTGGCCTGGAGGGTCGGGGAGGCTCCCAGGACTGGCTTCTGTGCTGCCCCTACTCTCCCCTCCAGGACACTGGGGTGCAAGCCCTGTCCCCATCCCGTAGAGCTGACAGCATCGCCCAGGGGCCTCCTCCTGAGGACAGGGTCTGGGACCAGGCTGCCAGCTGGCCACCGTGTCCCCACAGGCCACTGTGGCATCGGCGCTCTCCAAAGCTTGCCCTGCCCGTCCCGCCCGCAGTCCCCCAGCCGACGGCAGCTCCGTCCTCCCAGCTGCTCAGGCCACTGGCCTTGGCGTCACCCCTGCCTCCTCTCTGTCTCTCACGCCCCGCATCCGACCTGCCAGGATTTCCTGCTGGCTCTGCCTTCAAAATACATCAGAAGCCCAAATATTTCTCACACTTGCTCTGTCACCATCCTGGCCAGGCCACCGGCTTCTCTCCCCTGGACCACAGCCATGGCCTTCCAGCGCTGCTCCCTGCTTCCACTTGTGCCCACGCCCCATGGCTCAGTAACGTGAGTCAGTTCCCATCCTCCTCTCTTCAAAGCCCTGTAATGCTCCCATTTCACTCCAGAAGCGGTGTTTCTCAAAGGCTGCTCCCTTCTGCCCATGCAGCCCCCTCTCCTGCTCACCCCCCACACGTTTGCCTCCAGCCACCCTGGCCTGCTCCAGTTTGCTGGCGTTTGCAGGCTCCCACCACAGGACCTTTGTACTGCTGCTCCAACCTCTGCTCAGTGTGTTCTGCAGACATCCACCTGGCCAGCCTCACCTTCCCTCAGCTCTGCTGTCACCTGGTGTCCCCTGATGGGTGCACAAATGCCAGCTATTCGTGGCTGCAATCTGTACCTTCCCCTCTCCCAGGCCTGGCCCTCCTGACCCCTTCCCTGCTCTGCCTCCTTCCCTCCAGGGCACACCCTGCCCTCTACTGAACAGACAGCTGGCTTCCTTCTGTGCATGGTTTGCAGCCCACCTCCTCACAGGGGCAGGAATTTCTGTCTGTTTTGTCCCCCGAGATCCCCACTCCTGCAACAGTGCCCGCACACAGCAGATGTCCAATACTGTTACTGATAAAAGGCATGAATTGATTCTGGAAACACCCTTCTCCAGACCCTGAGGCCTGCGAAGGGCTGGGGATGGGGGTGGAGGGATGGCAGCACAGCCGGCATCAGGAAAGCTGGTTCCATGACCCACCTCCTCTGCTTGGCCTTGGGCTGTCCGTACCTCCTCCAAGCCTTGGATCCCTTCTCCACTGGCCAATTCCCCAGTCTTGGGACCAGGTGGGAAGCACTGACAGGCCCCTCTGCTGGCCTCAGCTCTGAGTTACCCAAGGTGGGAGTTGTGGAGGGTTGAGGGCTTCCCTGGAAGTCTTTGCAAACTCCCCCGCCTGCCTGGGGGCACCCCTCAGCAGGCCCAACTTCCCAAGAAGCTGCAGGAACAGGGTGAGGAGGACTTAGGGGTCCTCTGCTGCCCCTCGTGGGGGCTCTGAGGGCTCCAGGCTGTAAGGGCATCAGAGCTCTGGGCCCCTATGCCACCTTCGCAGCCCCACAGGGTCACATGAAGTGGCCTGGGCTGGAGGTCTAATGACAGGAATCTGTGTCTCCATGGACACCCTCCTGCCATGGCCACTCATGGGTGACCTCCTCCCCAGGCTGGGACCCTGGCCAGGCCTATGGCGGCTGAGCCCCTCCTTTTGGTCCCTGAGTGGGATGTGGGGACTGGGCCTCTTCCACATGAAGGACAGCCCCCGCTGGTGGGCAGGCCTGAGGCCAAGCCCAGGAGCCTTCCAGAAAGCTCCTCCCAGTCTGTAGGTCCTGACCCACATTCTGCTCTGCAGGACCCCTACGGCATGACAGTGAGCCATCCCAGAGCCTCAGACTTGACTGCATGCTCTCTGCCCTCACAGAGTGCAGACCCAAGGCTGCTCCACCCCATGGCTCAGCTGTCCCCCTCTGGCTGCTCTCCGCCTTGGCTGTGTTCAAGATCCCACAGACCTTGCATGGCACCCAGAGGTGTCCGGGGGCCTGAGCAGCTGTGGGGCAGGAGCTTCCCACTCCATCTGCCAACTGAGTGCTCAGAGGACATGCCAGCCTTCTGCCCCAGGCCTTCCTGGACACATTCTGGGCAGGCAGGCCCTCCAGCTACCCCACTGTCTAGGGCAATGACCTCAGCCAGGGCTCATGGCTTCCTCCTTCTCACAGTTGAATCCAACCCTCTCATCCACTCCAGGTGGTAACCTTCTACCTGAGCTGAAGAATTTCCACGCCTGCCCAGGATCCCTTCAGCAACTGTGCCTCTCCAGCCTCTGGTTCACTCTGCACCCTGTACGAACGGCTCTCCTGTGTGTGGGCTTGGAGGCTCTCAGCTGGCCATCTGTCTAGTGGGCTGACAGACACTTCACAACATGCTAGGGTGAGTGTCACAGCGCAGGCCTGTCTGCTCCCCACTTCTGGCCACCCTGAGGATGAATCCCAGGCTGCCATGGCCCCTTCTCTGCCTGGCACATGAGGGCCTTCCCTGGCCCACTGACTCTGCTGGCCCTGTTCTGTCTCCATCCCTCTGCCTCAGCTCCTTCTGCATTGGCTGTTCTCCCCTTCCCCTTCAGGTACCACTCACGGCCACAATGAGGAAGTCCAGCCAGCACCAGGCGTTGGTGAAGTACTTCTTGAAGCCGTAGGCCACCCACTTGAGCAGCATCTCCAGCACGAAGACGTAGGTGAACATCTTGTCGGCATATTCGAGCAGAACCTTGATGGTCTTGCGCTCCTCCAGGTAGATGTCCTCAAAGGCCTGCAGACCAGGTAGACAAGGCATCCTGACCTCCACTGACCCCACCCTGCTTGGGCTTCACAGCCAGCAGTGTGACCGCTGCCCAGGAGGGCAGGCGCAGGGGGGAGCCCACTGGCCCACCAGCAAGCTCTCAAGGAATGTGTGCCGCTGTGGGCATGAAATGATCTCTTGGTGGTGGACAATAAGGCAGGTGCATAGGGAGATGCTCTTCCCTCCAATAAAGAAGGAGGTCCAGTTCTGGGACAGTGCATCTTGAAGATCTTTCTAAAATGTGCTGACCTCCCATGTTAGCCAGGAGAGGGGCTGTGGCTCAGCTGAGAGCCTTTTGCTGAAAACAGCGCAGACTGTTTTTTTGTTTTTATTCCTCTGTCTTCACCCTATTTACTTTCTGCAGTTAGCTACTTTTCATAGGAAATAATACTGGTTTCCAGTGATAACAATCATTAAAAGTTTTCCTTTACAATAAACTTATTTCAACAAACAAAAAAATGAGAATTGATCTAAAGCAGAATTTTAAACAAATGACAGTAGAGGCAGTTTGTATGTGGGAAGTTTAGGAAACAAGTTTAGGAAACAGGACTAAATAAGAACAAATCTCCTGTGGCCTTCAGAATCCAGAAGTCAATGTTTCTAAAGTGCTGGAAGTTGTTAACTCTCCCCACCAGTTCATTACCGCATGAGCCCAAATTCCTGAGCGAACAGGAAAACTCCCAGGGCCCCCCTGGACCTCCTCTACCTCCAGCCTCCCGTCTGTGCCTGCTCCTCTCGAGCAACTTCTCCCAGCCTAGGCAACGACTCACGTCACCCAGGGCCCCAGGGAGCTGCCTCTCCACCTGGAGCTCTGGGCCTCCCTCTGACGGCAGGGCCTCTGTGAGCTGCAGTAACCCAGCGGCCAGTGTTGTTAGCAGTGCCCAAGGATGGGCTGCGGGACACACCTACGGTTCATCTGCTTAGGGTACATGGAACAAGGGTAATTCAAGTCCCAAAAATGGAGTTGTTCAAGACAAAAAGGTGTGCTTTTCTGACTATAAAAATGTGTGGTGCTTCTTATAAAAAAAATGATTAAAGCTACCTCCAGTTTCCTGACACCAGGTTAACCATTGCTAATGTTTGGGTGTACATTCTTTTTGACACTATTTGTGTGTGTATGCAAGCACCCAATTTTATGATATATTAAATATTTTGCTGTTCAATATGCCTTCCCACTCAACACTTTCCTGTGAACATTTACCTACTCAGCAATGTGAGTACATACAGTGTCTATCATTCTTCTTAAGGGCTGCACAGTATTTTGTCATTTGTACCTACTAATGTTTATTTAGCCAGTAATTCTATTAGTAAACATTTCAGTTGTTTCCAATTTATCCCTAGTAGAAACAACAGTACTATAAACAATATGTCTAATTATTGTTGAGGATACATTTCTAGATTTAGGGTCCTGGGCCAAAGGTGTACTCTTAGTAGACTGGAAACAGAATGTCCAGAAGGGGACATCAATTGACACTCCCTCCACAGGGTACAAAGGTGGCTTATTTTCCACAACACCGCGAACACTGGTGGTGCTTCTCCTCAGCCTAATGAGTGAAAGTTGTATTTTGTTACATTTTAATTTATTACAAGATATTGACCTCCTTTCCACGGATATTTGCAATGTTCCCTTTTGTGCATTGCCTGGCCATCCTCTTTGCCTTTATTTCTACTGGAGGGTCTGGTTTATTTGGGGACATGAACTCTGTTTTATATTCTTTATCTTAGTTGTGTGCCTCTTCATTTTCTGCAGTTCTGTACTTTATTTTCATTTATTATATCATTGAATATAATCATTTCATATATTATGATTTTAATAAAACCTTTAGTGTCATGTTAAGGAAGTCCTTGCCTAAGGGTAGGAAAAAATGACCCTTCTTTCTCTTTTTTTCCTTCTTTTTTAACTTTCTAGTTCCATTGTTCTATATTACAATTAAAAAAAATCTAATATATTTTGGTAAAGGGCAAATATCCATTTTAACATTTTTCTCACAATGGCTTGTCACTGTCCCAACACTTCATTAAAGAATCCATTTCAAATCCATGAACAAGAAGTCAACTTTATCATATAGCACATTTCAAGATCTGCTTGAATCTATTTCAGACCTCTCTACATGGTTACTCTGCTCTCTCTATCCTCCTTTCTTGAATTAGCATCATGTGAATCTTCCTTGCTCTCTTAAATAATTTTAAGATAAACTTTAGCAATGTTTTGTCAAATTCCCTTAAAAATATTGGAAATGTATTGTTATTGCATTGGATTTATTTAACTGCTTTAGGATCTAATACAGGTGGTTCCTACCCAAGACCAGAGAATACTTATGGTATATTTATCTCTTTATCTTCTTTTACACTCCTTAGCAAAGTTTTATAGTTTTCTTAATATACCTCTTATACATTTCTTTATACTTATTCCCAGTTATTTTATGCTTATAGTCCCTGCTATGTAAGGACTATTCCAGAAATGTTACTTGTGACTAAATGGTTTGTTAGTATAAAACAACAGCAACAACTTTTTATGTATTTATTTTATAACTGGTCAAATAATGTTTTTAATAGGACTTAAATTTTTTTACTAGGCAATTGTTATCTACAAGTAATGATACATTCCTATTTATTTCTGTTATCTTTAACTCATTTTATGCTTGATTATATTAACTTCAATTCTTTTATCCTATTTTTATACAGTGTGCTTAATTTTCCTGATTAATTGCACTGGCTAATACTTTAAAATTATTATTAATTAATGAACGACAGCTAAAAATTAGTTAAATCATCCTTTTCTTTTTCCTGTCTTTAATAAAAATGTTTCAAGTGCTTTTACTACTAATGATATGAAAAAAGTTTAATGGGAGTAAGGCGTTTACTAAACTAAGGAAATACAGTTTATTTCTATTTTTACCAGAGTTTTAAAAATTACTATATGGTTTTCATTTTTGCTCTGGTCATAAAAATATAGATTTCCTAGTACAGCACCATTCTGATATTTAGAATACACCTAGACATGACTTACTTAATCTTTTAAAGGTATTGCTGAATCCTACTTATATTTTAAGGTTTTTGCATCACTATAATTATGGAGCATGAAAACTGGTCTGTGGTTTTCCTTTTAGTGTACTTGAAGTTTTAAAAATTAGCATCATATAAGTTTTCATAAAAAGAACTTGTAGAATTTCCATCTTTTTTCATACACAAGAATATTTTAAATAGGATTGGATTTTCTTCCTTGAGAATGTGAAAGAATCTGCCCTTAGAGATGAGAGAGATTAGTTAGTGCTTTATCTATTTGATTGTTTTAGTTTTTCAAGGTCTACCTTAGGAATTTTATCAGTTTTTTATTTTCTAATTCATTTATTTATGTTTTTATTTTATTACTTCCTTTGCTTTCCTTGAGATTATTTTGTTGTTCTATTTCCAATTTGTTGAATTACTTAATTAATTTAGTCTTTCTATGTAATAACAAAAGTGTCTGAATCTATGAATTTTCTTCTTATTACAGCTTTGGCTGCATCCCACATTCAGTATTCTCAATATTATTATCTTCTAGTTTTTTTTAAATCACCTAGTCCCTATTTTTCCCACTACCTTTATTTTTCTAGATCTCAGGTAGACAGAATTGGTTGAATCAAAATTTGGTTTATAACACAGTCATCTTTGGTCCATGAATAGTCTACTTATTTATTTGCTTACTTGTTAATATAATGAGCACCATATGCCTACCACAAAACTATTTTTTGTCTGATCCAAAGTTTGTTTAAGAATGACTTTCATTTCTAAGGGTTTGTTTTTCATCTTTCTTTTTTTGCTATATCTAGCAGTTTTCTTATTTGTAAATAAGGCTCAATAACAGTACCTATCTCATAGGGTTATTGTGAGAATTTAATTAAAGTTTATAAAATGTTAACAACAGGGTCTGGCACATTGTAAGTGTTATTTAAATGTTAGCTATTATTATTTTTTTTTTTAGTTTATTTTGATATCATTAATCTACAATTAAATGAGTAATATTATGGTGATTACACTACCCCCTTCATCAGGTCCCCCCCACCAACCCCATTACAGTCACTGTCCATCAGCTTAGTGAGATGCCATAGAGTCACTACTTGTCCTCTCTGGGTTGTACAGCCCTCCCCGTGCCCCCCGAACATTACATCTGCTAATCGTAATGTCCCTTCTAGCTATTATTTTTATTATGTTAGAGGAAATTTATTAATGTATTAAATCTCTCATTGTCTTGCTCTTTCTACTTGATTTGTCAAGAACTAATAAAAATGTGGTAAAAATTTCCCTGTACTACTGTACTGTTGCCACTTTTTTCTGTTTTTTTTCCCCAAAGGTTTTTCTTTATAGGAATGCTATGTAATCCCAAGAAAATATATTCATGTTATATTTTTATTATAGTTTATATATTAACATATATTAAATGTAATACTTATTATATTATCTTTATTCTTTATCTCAAGCTTTGTACCTTGATTTCAATCTCATTTAATATTAACAAACAAAAAACACTCTGATTTTTGCTGTCATTATTTGCATTTGCCTGATATATCTTATTATTTTACTTTTAATATCTCTGAGCCACACTGTTTTAGGTTTGTCATTTAAGAGAGCATAGCTGAAGTTTTTTTTAATCCATTCAAGAGTCCTTTTCTTTTAAAAGATGAATTTTATCCAGTTACATTTATTATTAAAACATGTTTGATCATGCCTCTGCTCTCTTATTTTTTGTTTCCTAATTCAGTGCTTCCTTGTTGCTTCTTTTTTCTCCTATCTTTTGCTGTAAGATCTGTTTTCTTTAAAAAAGATTTCCCTTCAGCAATTGGGAAGGGATATATAGTCTTCTTTCTGTTAAACAAGTTTATAACTTTAAATAACACACTCAGACTTCTTTTTCTCAATATATCATTGATGTGGTTTTTTTTAAAACAGTGTTTGGCTGTCTACTCTGATTAGATTCACCATTTGCTTGCCAAAACTCCTCCTCACTTATGCCAGGCTGAGCTTTTCCTCCACAGCCCAGACTAAATGGCTCTGAATGCCCTTGTTTGTGGCTGTTTAAAAACAAAACTTGTTAACATATTGTCAAATCATCGTTCCTTGAAGCCTAAAGAGATTTGGCTCCAGTGGCCAATGGTAAAACAGCATGTGGCCTGCAGTCATGGCTCCAGGCCCACTCTGGCATAGGGTAAGGCAGGAAGCTCGGAGATTTAGAAGTGATAGCCATAGGCCTCCCCTTGGCCTGCCCTGCAGGAGGCAGCACAGAGTGGAGGCACATAGCATCGGCTCAAAATGCCCTCTCCTGCTTTGTAGTCCAAAGCACTCCATTTGTTACTCATCCATGGGCAACAATATAGGTGCTTGTTTCCCTGGGGCTGGAAGTTTCTATCTCTTATACTTTCTTAGCCATTCCTCTCCCTGCTTGCCAGAACCTTCCAGAAACCTCTTCAGGCCTGTCCCATCTCCTCTTGGAAGGGCTCAGAGAGATCAGAGTAGGTACTTGGGAGCCAGATGAGGCATCCCTGGAGGGCCTCACTGCTCCCCCTGGCCTCAACAAACCTTCCTGTCCTCCACTGGTCAGCTCTGCTTCCTCCAGGAAGTCTTCCTGATTGCTCCATTTCCCCATGACCTCCCTGAGTCATTTACTCCATTCTTGCTCAGCTCGCTCTTGAGCTGATTTCTGATTATCTCAAACCTGCTGAATCTGGTTTCCTCAACTAGACTGGGAGCCCCTGAGGTCAGGACCAGGATCTCTACTTGCTATTGCTCATCCATCATTCACAGGATAGATACAGGGAGAGAAAAAACCTTTTGTACAAATGGAAGGTCAAAACAAAGGACTCTGGAATCCAAATGCGGGGGTTCAAATGTCACATCTGCTGCTTGTGAGTGGTGGGACCTTAGGAAAGTGACTTAAGGTTCCTACAAAGGGTTGTCGTTGGGGTTAAATGTGATAATGTGTGAACTACACAGCATGGCTTCCAGTCCTAGAAGATGTAGGATAAACAGGTACCACTATCAGGTCATCCAGCATGGTTAACTGCTGAGATGGCCTCATGAAGTGCTGGATGCTGTGTGCAGGTGGGTGTCTCTCGAAGCTTGGGTGTGGAAGGCTGGTGACCTGTGACCTACGCTACTTGTCCACTGTGGTCTAGGGCAAATCATCTCCCTTTTGTAGAACAAGGTGGGCTGGACAGACGACCTCTGTGAGCTGGTCCTGCTTTCACCTCCATCGTGCTGTGAGTGTTGAGTCTGTGAGTTGATCTCTGCTCTGGGGGCCTGGGAGAGCACATTCTCAGCAGAGGCCCTGCCCTCGTTTCTGGCCTGGCTGTCCAGCTGGAGGCCTCCTCTTCCTGCCCTTCCCTCCTCGCCATCCCTCGCTGCCCAGCCCCACATCCCCAGGGCGCCTACCAGAGCCCCGCTGCTGAGCAGAATCATGAAGATGATGAAGCTCTCGAACCAGCCGTGCTCCGCGAGGCCGTGGCAGGTCTTGCGCAGCTGCCACCACACCTTCCCTGGGCCCCGCGTGGTGTCCACGGTGCAGCAGGGACAGCGCCGGGTGCAGCCTGTGGGGGGGGTCCGGCCCAGGGCCTGTGAATGCCTATGTCTGATGGCGGAAGGCTGGACGGTTGAAGGAATGACCAAGGGAAAGAAGGTACGACGATGCGGCAGAGAACAGGGCCACACGGTGGGTGGGGGGGCCAGATGGAGCAGATGCCCAGTGAGGGGGTGAAGGGCCTGGCAGGTCTGAGCAGGGGCAAGGCTGCGGCTGGCATGTGCTCCGGTCTGTCCTCTGCCCATCTGGGAGACCCTCCCCCAGCAGGAATATTCCAGAACTGCTGCGGTGCTCCGTCCTTGGGCTTTCTCTGTGTTTGGGAGTTTTGGAGCCTTGGGAAGGGTGGAGCCCCCACTGACAGCCCCAAATGATGTGCCACGTGGAGGGCAAACCCTTATTTTACCCTCAGCTACCTGCTGAATATATCTCCAAATCATAAAAGCTATAGATGCCAGTAACCAATACAGCCACACATCCCATCCATGAGTATTTATAGATGGCCTGCAATATGCAGGCACCTTGCCAGGGCCTGGGGCGCAGAGGGAATGGGATGCAGTCCCCGCTGCTGTGGACATAGTTGTGCTGGCACCCCACGAATGCAGTGCCATCAGGCCTCAGTGCAGCTGACCCACAACTGCCCAGCCCAGCACATCCTGGGCAACTTGCCATGACTCATGTTACAGGCAGACGGAGAGGCCCCCCGGGGCATGAGGAATGGGGGAGGGAGACAGGCACAGGGTCAAGGCAGGGCGCAACATGGCCCTGGGCCCCAAGGAGCGGCTGGTCCCCTGCCCCTCTGGGTGGGCTGGGCTGGGGTAAAGGCCTCCAGGGCACACCTTCGGTGAAGCAGTCCTCTGGATCCTTGACGTCCTCGCCGAGGTCAGGGATCTGCTCCAGGAGGTCAGCGGTGTTGGTCATGTCTGCTGTGCTCCCCTCGGAGTAACTGTCCTCCTGGGCCTGTGGGAGGCACGGCCAGGGGCTGAGGACGCAAGTGTGGGCCATGTGCAGCCTCTGGCCTTGAGCCCAGTCTAGGGGAGGCTGAGCTTCCTGGGCAAGATGCCTGGACTAGCTCCTACTGCACAAATGGGAATCAGGACCCACCTAGGGCCCATCGGGGCTGAGCAAAGGCTGGACCTCAGGGCTCCTGGCCCTATGGTTCTGGCCGGCTGGAGCCTAAGGTAAAGGGTACAGGGGTGGGAAGGGGTTCTGTGAAATCACAAGATGGGGGATGCACTGGGTGGGACCAAAACAGACGTGAGCAGCAACATGACACACACTAGGACAGAGATGCATGGTGGTAGCGTGGCACACGCACGGGACACAGGCAGGCCGTGCCTAGAGCAGAGCCAGAACTAGAACTGGGGGCCCACACAGGGAGGTCAGACATGGAGAGGGCAGGCTGGCACCTCAGCCCATGCTTCTCACCCAATTCATATGGGGCTGGTGTGATGCACAGAGCCCAGAGTAAGAACCACAGGGTTCTAGAAACTTCTCCACCTGGCCACGCAGGTTCCTTGCCCTGACCTCATATGGTCTGAATACAGAAGCGTGTGCAGGTGACGTGCCCCTGGGAGCATCTGTGTTTGTCGTGTGTGGGTGCCAGCACACAGGGCGCTGTGGTGAGCACCTCTGGGGCTTTGCAGTTCCCCGGTTAGGTCAGCACACCCAGCCCCAGCTGCTGAACACTGGCTGCTTAGCATTCAGAAAACTGCCTTTAGCCTGGGACCTGCCATCCCTGGGAAAGGCTTGGGGGTGAGAGTTTAAGCCAGAGCTGGCTGACCCTAGTGACACACTGATAAGGAGGCACAAAAAGGCCAGCCCCTTGCCCCAGGTGGGACAGCGCTATGGTGCCATTCAGGCTGCAGAGCACCCCATTAGACCAGGAGGCTGAGTCCAGCTTCCACACCCTTCAAAGCGTCTCCTTTGCCTCAGTTTCTCCTGACTGAAGGTTCCCCTTCAGTCAATAATTTGCACGGATGCGGCCTGGGGCTCTACTTCCAAGAACACACCCTAAATACAGGTGTGGCAGGCGCAGGGTTCTGTGAAGGCAGGGGGCCTTCCTTGGCTTCAGATCCCATCTAAGCCTCCAGGGGAGCCGGCCCCGCCTTGGGTGGCCCAGGTGTGGCCCCTAGAGGTGGTCTGAGGTCTGGGTGTGGCTCTGCTCTCGAAGCTGCTCCTTTCCTCTGCCTCTGTCACTCACTCCACTGGTGTCTCCGAGCCCCTTTAGTTCTGAGGTTTGCTGTGGGGAAGCCTGGATTCCACTGATGGTGGGGGGCTGCATCTTGGTACAGTGCAGCCAAGGGGTGGGGGCTTGCCTTCATCCAGAGGCGTTGAGCTGAGAAAGGAAGCCCAGGAGGTCTTCATGCTTTCCTTTCAGACACTGGAGCTCCTAGAGTACCAGGGCTGTCGTGCCAGGGGGCATGTTCTCAGGACCCAGAGCAGCTGAGGCGAGGGGTCCTCCTCCCAGGAAAGCCCCAGCCCACCTCTCCCTTTTGTAGGCCCACCATGAGCTGATCAGAAGAGGAAGGAGTTCCATCATTCCAGTGGATGGCACCTTCTCCGTGACTTTCCACCCATCCCATGTCTCCGGCTTCCACACGCCCTTGTGCCGGACCCACCGGGGAGGAGTGGGACTTGCGGTCAGGATGCTGATTCCAGCAGGCCCTTGTGCTCCAAAACACCATGACCGAAAAGCCTCCCGCAGGCCATCCAGGAGGGTGAATGTTCCGTAGAGCAGGTCACAGCTGCTGGACTGACAGCCAAGGCCAGGCTGCAGGGCTATGGCCACTGCACCATCTCTGGGTGTTAGCCTCCACGTTCCACGTGCTGGGCATAATCGGGGTGGGGTGCAGTCAACCGTGCTGCCATCCTTTAGCTCAGGGGTGCTTATGGGGCCAGGCAGGGTGTGGACTGCAGTCAGGCGGGCGGAGTCTGTGGCTGCAGGGAGCCTCGGCCAGCACCCAGGAGCTCTTTATTACCTGTCTCCAGCGGGAAGGCGCCTCTAATTGTTTTACAAGAGAAGCCAGAAATGCAGACTTTTAAAATAATTAAAAGCTCCTGGGTCTTAAATGTTGGCAGCTAATTCAAATGAAAACCCTTTTCTGGCCAGAAGAACCCTACAGTAGCCCTAGGCCTTCTGTCTGCGGCCTCTGCTTTAGTCCAGTGAGAAGAGGCTGGTGGCCAGTGAGCCAAGAACTCGTTCACAGAGCTTCCCAAAGTCCTCTGGGATGGGGTGCTTCACAGGACAAACGCTTGCCAAACACGGCCAAAGCACAGGAACCGAATGGGGAGATGGGGTGGGGCCCATGGAGGCATGTGGTTCGATCTGCACTGGGCCTCATGCTCCCCTCTGCAGGCAGGTCTCCCATACTGCCCCTGCCAGCGGCTGTGGCTGCCACCAACATGTAGATGTGAGCCAGATGCTCGTGGCCTGGCTGCGGCCAGGCTTCAGGCACAGAAGTGTGTGTTACCTCACTGCCCCCTGGGGCCGGGGGCTCCGCTCTCCGCTGTTGCCGCCAGTCTGTCTGAGCTGCAGGGCCCCTGGCCTCGGAGGAGGTGGTCTCTGACACCTGGCTCCAGGCCCTGGGCTCTGGGAGGGCCTCTGGGCCGCCTGACACAGGCTGGGACTCCTGCTGAAGAGACCCTGGCTCAAAAGCTACCCAGCCAGAGCGCTTCCAGGGCCCTGCCCATGCAAACAGGGTGCAGCTCCCTAAAGACCCCCTCAGGGCCTGGAGTGGGCAGCTGGGAGCCTCCTGGTAGGTCCAGGGCAAGGACCCTCATCAGACAAAGGCCCTGGTCAGCAGGGCATGAATACCCCTACCCCTGGAAGGTGCAGCTAGGCTGTGACGCCAGATCTCAAGTGCTGGACCCAACCTCAGATGGGCACGCTGACTTCCCCATTAGCTCCCAGGGCACCCCAGCTTGCGTGCACATTCACACGTGTGCACACACTGGCCCTAGGGAGCGACAGGGAACAGGCTCAGGAGAGGAGAGGAGAGGGAGGAGGGGCTGCAGGGATTTGCACGGGGAGCACCAGGAGCTCAGCACCCCTGCCCCCTGCTTGCCCTTCCTCAGCCTGAGGGCGCAGGAGGACAGACAAAGCCTGGAGCCTGGGAGCTGTCCCTAACAGGAGCAGCTGTTCCTCACAGTCAGACCCACCCAGGGCAGGCCCTCCTGGGATGGGCCCCACTAAACAGCCTCTCACTGACCCACAGACTCCAGGGGCAGCCATCGAGCCTGGCTCAGGCAGGGAGAACTGGGGGGCAGGTAGGGCACGCTGTCTCTTTTGTCCAGGCTGGTCCTAAGTGTTAAAAATAACAGGTTGCAAGATAAGATAGTGCTGCCTCTGACACTCGCCGTCCTGGGGACATTATTTTTAAATCTCAGGGTTAGCCCTGGCTGGGAGGGGGGAGGGCAGTCGGGGGCGTCAGGGGACTGTACTCGTGCCTTACCAAGACAGTCTACCTCGCTAGTCCTGGAGGGGGACAAGGGTCGGGGAGGGGCCTGAGGCCAGGGGTTCCGGCTCTGTCCTGGATGCGTGACTCTGTTGCCGTGCCTCAGTTCCCCTTTCTGTGCAATTAGGTGCCCATGACCAGCCAGGGGTTGAATGATGGCCCCTCCCAGACCCGCTCCTGGGCTGGGCAGGGGAGAGAGGGTTGAGCGCTGGTCTCAGCACCCCTCTGTGAGGCGGCTCTTGTGGGGTGGCTGGTCTGGTGTCCCTGAGCAAGGCTGAGTGCCCTGGCCAGCAGAGCCCAGCCCTGTCCGTGTCCACGGGGTGGCGGGGGGTCCTCACCTGCTTGCTAGACTCTTCCTCTGTGCCCAGGCTGCTCTCCTCCTCCTCCTCCTCTCGGTCATCTGTGTCTGACTCGGCCACGGCAATGGGCACACACATAGGCTCCAGATCCCCGGGGGGGCCCTCACTGGGCCTCTTGCCTTCTTCAAACCGTGTCTCCTTGCGGGCCGGGGGTGCTTTCTCAGCCTCAGGTGGTGGGAAGCTGGAGGCGGCAGTGCCACCAGGCATCTGGCCGTGGGCGGCAAGGGCAGCGGGCTTCTGAGGCCGCTGCAGGAGCCTACAGCAGAAGTTCCAGGTGGTCCGCTTGATGAAGCGCAGGCCCCGCCGGATGCGAGCCAGGGCCAGCTGGAGGTTGTTCATCTCTCCATCCTCATCAGGGGTTGTGAGGTTGTCTGCGCTGAAGGAGCTGAGCAGCAGAGCCAGGAAGAGGTTCAGGACCTGCGGAGGCAGCGGGTCAGGCTCACCATGGTGGGCGCCATGCCAAGGGCACTTACTCCGGGCCACCATGGGGAAAACGAGGCCCTGGGGACTTTAAGGACTGCTGATGGCAAAGCTCTAGGGTGGAATGCTGGGCCCTGGGCCCTCATCCTAACCCCCTTTCTCTTGAATACGAGAATTTGGCTGTATGAGGAAAGACAGATTCTCACCCCACCTCCCAAGGACTCAGATACAGTCTGAACTGATGACATTCGGACCCAGGTCTCTCGGGTCTTGACCAAGGTTCAGCAGGAGAACCCTGGGTTCATCCAGTGTCACGGCCTGCAGAGGGGGCCTTGCCGCCTCAGGAACGGTGGGGGACTGTGGGGTCAGGTTGAGCATAGCTCCATGGGAAGTGGGATCCGATCTGGGTGGGTTCGTGTGATCTCTCAGTCTTTCCGTGCTTCTAGACTGCTGCTTGTTGTGAAACCCCCCTGCAACTGTGAAGTTCTAGCTTTTGTTAAAAAAGAGAACTTAGGCTGAGTGACAAGGTGACGGGGAAGAAGACAGTGGTGGGCTTGTCCCCACACACGGGTCGGATGGGTCATGAGCACCACTGGGCCAACAGGCCCGAGACACGGTTCCGCACCTTGGGCTTGCTGTCTTGTCCTCCCAGCCACCCCAGAAGGGAGATCAGCTGAACGGGGGCCCAGGGCCCAGTGGTGTATAAAGGCGGGCACGCTCTTCTCTTCGGGAACCCCCTGTACGCCTGCACTCAGCTTCTCACAAGCCCCTGGGACCCGCCTCCCCTGCCAGAGAGCTCGGAACAGAAGGCTGATGAAGACAGGCGGGGAAGCGGGGCTGGATGGCCCGGAGTCAGGAACATGCCTCTGGTTTAAAACCTAACACACGTTCACGTGGGCAGTATGGCAAGGCTAGGAAGAGGCATCTCTCCTGCCATCTCTACAGAGAGATGATCACTTTGACACCTGGCAGCCTTTTTTACGTCCTTGCTGTGGGGTGTGGCATGTGATGTGATAGAGAGCTGCTGTCCACGCTGACTCTGGCCTGGCCCCCAGCCTCCGTCCACCCTGCTGGCCTGGCCTGCCTCTGCCTGGTGCCCACCCTGATCCTCCCCACACAGCCCCACCCCCACCTGACCCCACGTCCCCTGACTGGCAGGCTGGGAGCAGGGCTCCCCAGGCCGGGCCCCTGCCAGTACTTTCCCGTCAATCATGCTGCTGCTGCACTGGCCCCATCAGCATTTCCCACTTCAGCGGCGATCTTGCTTCCGCCCACGCCCGGCAGCGGCCCAGTTCCTGAGGCGGCCAGGGAGGGGGTTGTGTGGGATGCGCTGGCTTCCCTCCGCCTGCAGCCTCTAATCTTCTCATCCCCTGGCAGGTCCGCTAGGCAATTGCAGGGCTGTGTGTGAGGGCGGCTCAGCCTCCTTGGGCTACAGAGTCTGCTGGGGCTTGGTGGGGGCAGGGGCAGCGAGAGAGGCTTCACCCCAAGGGGGCGGCCAGTTTGAGCGATGGAACGGGGCGTGGGGCCTGCCAAGGGCTGGGCTCTCTTGGCACTGTGCACGGATGCACTGCTTCCAATCTGGGCTCTACCTGGGGGCCTCAAGACTGACGCCAACTTGGCCTGGGCCTGCCGTCTGGTCAAGGCATGGTGGGGAAAGCAGATGGATTTGTGGAAGGGCTCTGGGATCCGTAGCCCACAATACCGAGACACCTAAACGCCTCTGCATGCTGATGTGGGCCTGCACTGACCACGTCAGCAGGCGTTGGATCATGCGGATGTGAGATCTGAGCATGTGTGAGCTCCTGTTTACCCAAGAAGGCAGCTTCTTGTCCACAGTGGACAATGATTTCTTCCTGGACCACTGACTCCTTTAACCTGGCCTCTTCCAAGGCTTCTTCTCTGGCATTTAGACCTTGATCTCTTTCAAAGTCAGGATTCCCCCATTGTAAAGACAAAGGTGGCCCTGCGAGCAAAGGTCTGGGTCCCTCCTGGTAGTGACTCCCTCCATAGCTACCCAGGGTGGCAGAGGCTCCCCTAGGCCCTGCTCCACCTGAACCACCACCTGCTGCACTTGCGCTCTGCTTAGCCTGCTCCTTCCTGCTCTAGCATCCACCTGCCCATCTAGCTCCAAACCCTCCTCCAGGAAGCCTTCTGTGATTTCCCCAGCTGGAGGGGATCAGTACCCATGGGTTCTTCCTTAATGGTCCTGATCACTCTGACAAGCTTGGGAGTTATTTCAGGCCTTTTTGAACTCTCCACCTCCTCAGTCTCTCCAGTTGGTGAGCAATGTCAAAGCCGCATCCACTTCTGTATGCTCAACCAATGTTCTGCATGCAACAGGGGCTCAGCAAATGTTTGTTAACATTGTTGACTTGAAAAACCATGTGACAAATCACTGACACTAAATGACTGATAAAATAGTGGGTAGATGAGTAAAATAAATTGAATAAAAATGAGTACATTTTGAATAAATAGATAGGTAGGTGAATGAATGAATGAGCAAATGAGTGATATGAATGGATGGATGGGTCACTGAGTGAGCAGACAGCTGGATGGACACATGAGGAGATGGATAGGACTGTGAGTGAGCAGATGAGATGGCTGTGGGGGTCAGTCATGAGTGGAGGGATGGATGAGTGGAAAGAGGGGTAAGGGATGGGTGGGTGGATGGATAGATGGATGGGAGAGTGGTTAGATGAATAGTGTGTGTTTATGAAGGAATGGGGTTGATGAATAGGTGAATGAAGGGTGATGAATGGGTGGCTGGGTACATAAGTGAATGAGTAGATGGGGGTTATAGGTGGATGGCTGGGTGAGTGAGTGAATGGACAGGAGGACTGGTAACTGAGTGATAAGTGAGGGAGAGGTGGACAGATGGATAGATGAATTGGTGGGTGGGTGATTGATGAGCAGGTGGGTGGCTGGATGGGCAGATGATTGATTGGATGAGTAGAGAAATGAAGAATGAATGGGTAATTGAGTAATAGATGGACTGATGGTAAGTGTGTAGACGGATGGATAAGTGGTACCCAGGTGTGTGGATGAATGAATGGTGAGTTGACAGATGGAGGATGGGTGAATGAATAGATGGGTAGATGGATGATACATAAGTGCATGGATGGGAGACTGATGGGTGGATGCGTAGTTTGGTGGACAGATGGCCGAGTGAATAGATGGGTGGAAGGAAGGTTAAGTGAAGGGACAGATGGATGACTGGTGGGTGGGCAGCTGGGTGAACAACGGATGGGTAGGTGAATGTGTAGCGACTGTTGGCTGACTTACCACCAGGTTGCCAATGACCATAACAAGCAGGAAGACCAGCAGGCACAGCGACTGCCCAGACACCTCCATGCAGTCCCACATGGTCTCAATCCACTCGCCACAGAGGATGCGGAAGATGATGAGAAAAGCGTGGAAGAAGTCCATCATGTGCCAGCGGGGCAGCAGGCCCGAGTCACTGATGCGGTGCCTCAGCTCCGAGTAGTTCTTGCCGAAGAGCTGCATGCCCACCACAGCGAAGATGAACACGATGATGGCCAGCACCAGCGTCAGGTTCCCCAGCGCCCCCACCGAGTTCCCGATGATCTTGATGAGTGTGTTCAGGGTGGGCCACGACTTGGCCAGCTTGAAGACCCGCAGCTGGGGAGGGAGATGTCCTCGTGAGGGGCTCTGGTTCCCACTGCCCATGGACACCTGTGCCCCCTAGCACTGCCTGGCAGTCCAGGGGGGAGCCCTTGGATGCCTGTCTCTCCCTGTCTCTCCGAGGGCACACGCCACTGTTTCTGTCCACAGCCTGTGGGTGGCTTCCTGGCCTCTGCCCTGGGGGTCAGGTTAACGCCCCAGCCTACCCCAACTTCATCACCCCCATTGACCCTTCTATTTGTCCCCACACCAGCGTCCTGCCCTCTTGGTCTCACTGCCAGGAACCTCCCAGTAGATCTGCCAATATGTCATGTCCCTCCTCTTCCGGATTCAGCCTCATCAGGCGTGCAGTGCCCACCACCTGACACTGCCCATGGCTCCATCCTTCTGTCCTCTGTTATCGCAGGGAAGGGAAGGGAGCCCGGCCTTGTGCTCAGGATGGACAAACTCAATCAGAACTCCCAACAGCCACATGACTCCCTTTGACAGATGAAGGAGCCAACCCCGGGGCTGGAGCGGCTTGTCTCTGCCCCTTGGCCCATGGCAGTGGAGTCAGGATCCGCACAGGACCCACAGCCTGGGCGTCCCTCCCTGACCCCACCCGCCTGCCTTCCTGGCCCCCAGGGGAGCTGCCAACAGGGCTTGGGCCCCCTGGGAGGAAGCCTTCCTGACTGCTTCCAGTGCCGTATCTGGGCCTCTCAGAGAGTGGCCCACCGGCCGACAGCTGTGGATTCATTGCCTGAGATTACGGAACCCGCACCTGCACTTTAACAAGATCCCCACGCACTCTGTGGGTTGTTAAAGTTCCCAAAATGCCAATTGTGAAATGAGCAGGCAGAGCCCCAGAAGAGCCATCGGCACGCCTGGCTCCACCTGGTACTTGCCATGGGGCCTTCTCTTGAGTCTGAGTCTCCTCGTCTGTGGAATGGGGATGAAGTAATATTAGCTTCTTTCTTGGGATCCTGTGAGGACTACAGGGGGCCCAAGGAGGGACGTCTCCTGCCTTGCCCCCTCTGCGTCCTCACAACAGCACTGGGGCATCTAGCAAATGGTTGCTGGGCATGATGGGGCAGAACTGGCTGCATGGCAACCTTGGTGGAGCCCCCCACCCCACTGTGGGCCCAGCCAGATACCAGGCGGAAGGAACGTAGCACTGACAGGTTGCCCATGCGGGACAGGCCCAGCTCCATGAGGCTGAGGATGACAATGATGCTGTCGAAGATGTTCCAGCCCTGCTGGAAGTAGTAGTAGGGGTCGAGAGCGATGATCTTGAAGGTCATCTCTGCTGTGAAGATCCCCGTGAAGACCTGGGGAGGGGGCAGGAGTCGTGGGTTCCCAATGCTTGGGGTCCCGTCCTGGGCTCTGATGACATCCAGGTGCCCAGTGGGTGCTCCCCGGGGACAGCTGGGCCTGAGGCCCCAGCCCTCTCTGCAGCGCACCCTGTGCGACCTGCCAGCCTGGCCCTCCCAAACAGCTGGCTCGTCACAGGCTCCGCAGACTTACAGCTCTGGGAGTCCCTGGGAGCCCCTGGGGGCTGGAGGCGCAGGTGGGAAATCACAACTCGGCCCACACACCCTCCAGCCTGTGTAGCCATGGGAAGGGCCCTGGCTCCACACACGCTGGGCACATGCACCCCTGCTAACACCCCACGCTGCCCCTTCCCTCCCGTGCACATACTGGGCTCTCCTCACTGAAGTGGCGGCCAGCCACTGTTTCTTGAGGGCTGACTATGTGCCCCGTCCTGGCTTGAATGTTTTGCACATGTCTTTTAATCCGTCCAACGACTCACCAAGTGTCATTATCCCCACACTACAGGTAAGGAAACGGAGGCACTGAGCAGTTAGGTAACCTGCCTGGGGTCACGTAGCCAGTAAGGCTGAGACCAGGAAATGAACCTGGCATTGTCCTTCAAGATTTAGAGCCACCCCCTCTCCCTCTGGGGTTGTTCCTGAGGTGGACAGAGGCTAGCCTTCACCCGAGTCATCGACTCCTGGGTCTGGAGCCGCCCGGCCGGGCCAGCAGAGTCCCATGGACAAATAACCCAGCGTGCGGTGGCCATAATAAGCACAGCCAACTGCTCCAGGGGGGCAACTGCTACGACAGGTGTGTGGTTCCAGGAGGAGGGATCATGGACCTGGCGGGAAGTTGGGCCCCATACGCAAGGCTTTCTTGGAGCTGGGGCTGATTCTGAGGGCAGCTGTAGGGGAGGGCCGAGGTCACAGGGCAGGCCCCCTGGGGACAGTACCAGGCCTGCAGCAGCTGTGGGGGCGGGAGGGGGACCTTGCTGGGGTCAGCAATCAGGAGGGGGTGTCATCCACCCTTCTGCACCAAGCTGAGGGGTTTGGGGCTGAAAGGACGTGAGGGGCACCTTGGTCAGCCCAGCACAGGCCCATCCCCCTCTCTGTGGTTGTGAGCACCAGGATGAAGCGGTGGGGCTGGCGGGGGAGGGCACCGCCCCAGCCCAGCCCCCATGACTTTGGTGCCCAGGACTATTCGTCCACCAGCTGGGCCGTCCCCTGAAATCCTGCCACCTCAGCCCAAATGGGGGCTGCTCTCGCGGGCGGGGAGGCGCCCTGGGGCTCTGCTCCTTTCCCAGTACCCCGCCTGCTCCTGGTTCTGTGTCCAGAACTTTGCCACTGCCTCCTACGGCCCTTCCAACCCCCCTTCCCTCCTTGCCTCCTTGCCGCACCCTCCTCAGGGCCTTTGTGCTTGCGGCTCCCTTTCCCTCCATCCCCTGCCTGCAAGGTCTCTGCTTAGAAGCCACCTACCGGATGCCTCCCAGACACCCAAAATCACAGCCCCTCCCACCGAACTCCCCAGCCCTCTTTCTTTACTTTTCTTTGGTGTACCACCTGATACATACCATATATGGAGCTGCGGGTCTGTTCGTGGAGTTTCCTAGAACGTAAGTCCCACAATGGAGGGACCTTTTCTGTCTGTACCGAGAATGGTGCCCAGCCAGTAGGCAGCCCACCAATATTTGTTGAACAAACATACACAAGGTTGGGCCTTTGGCCTTCAGCCCCTGGAGTCCTGCAGCACCCAGCTCCGTTTCCCGTCTTCTGGGAGGCCTTCCTACCCCTCGGGGACCTCGTCCGGTCACATGCCCTACCCTGAGAGCCACTGAGGGTGCCCAGCTTGCCCCTTCCCCTGATCTCCCCAGCCCCTGCCTGAGCATGCCTAGTGAGGTGCTCTTAAGGACCGCTGACTAATGCTCACTTCTGGCGAGAGGGTTCAGGGAAGATCCACTGCCTCGCTTTGCCCAGGTTCACAGCTATTTGGCAGAAAGGCAGCAGATATTAGGTGGCATTGGAAGTCAGGAAGAAAAAGATGGCAGAGGCTCTCAGGGGCATGCCTTTGAGGAAATGATAAGCAAAGACTCAACAGTCTCACTTGGAAGCGCTTGAGAAATGCAGAATCTTGAGGACGCCAGACACGCTGAAGCAGATCTGCATTTTGGCTAGGCTCCTGGGTGGTCTGACATTAGAGAGGTGCTATTTCCAAGGCTGGCTCTCAAATGTGGTGCACTTTGGAATGGCCTTGGACCTTTAAAAATACTGATTCCCGGGCTTCACTCCTAGAGCGTCTAGTTAAACTGGATGGCATGCAGCCCAGATATCGAGATTTTTTTTAAAAGCCTTCCTAGGTGATGCTAATATGCAGCTAAGCTTGGGAGCCATTGCTTTAGAAGTGCATCGATTTTGGTGCCAGAATCCTCCTTCCAAAGGATCAGCCCAGGATTTCTAAGGCCTTGCAATCAAAGCTTGTTGGCTTAAGACATGCAGAGAAGGGCAGTCAGACCCGGGTTCCAAAGCAGGGTCTGCCACTGTGTGATCTCAGGCGTTTCCTCATTTCTCTGAGCCTTGTGTGCCCCATATGTAAAATGGGCATAATGACACCTCCATAGGTTTCTACGAGTTGGAGCGAAAGGCTGCAAAGTGGATGTCCCATATGCAAAGGAGATCTCTGCTATCATCATCAGCATTTATTATGACTGCGGGGAGTGCTGGGAGCTCCAGGCCCCGGCCCTGCTGTCTTCGGACAGAGACAATCCCGCATATTTTATGGCTCACTGGGGTCTGGCAGACGGAGGCTGTGAGCGTGGCACCTGCTCACCTTGACTCCAGGCAGGAGGCGCACTGAGCCATCAGTGCTAATGGCTTCCCAGAAAGTTGGGGGGACTTTGGGGTAAGCCTAAACCCTCCCTGACCTTGGCATGTGTTTTTCATGAGATTACACCATACATACTGTAAACTTGCTTTTAAAACACAATACCTTGTGCACATCCTTCCATACCAATGAAACATGAGCTCTTATGTAAGTTCCTTTCATTCTCAACATGTTTGTGAGATTGACCCATTTTGATGTGGATATGATCATTCTAATTGTGTACAGTATTTCACATTTATTTATCCATTTTTTAAATGGATGGATGGATATTTATGTTGCTTCCAATTTTGCCCTATGATTAACAATGCTGAAAAGAACTTTCGTGTTCACGTCACCTTGTACAGACATGTGAACTTTCTTAAGAATACAGATATCTGAAATTGTTAAGTCACAGGGTATGCACATCTGTGATTTACCAGAAATCATGCAACTGCTCCCTGAAATGGTTCTACCAAATCCATACTCTTGAGTTCCCACTGTTTCACATACTTACCAACACACAGGTTTAGTTTTGATTCTCTTTCAGGGGAGAAACAGTATCTCAGTGTTGCTTTTATCTGCATTCTTCTGTTCCTTTTCATTTGTTTATAACCATCTGAATGTCCTCTCCTGGGATCTGGCTGCCGCTTCCTTTGTCCAATGTTGTGGTCGTGTTTCTGCCTTTGCATTTGCCCCTCTTTTCCTCATTAAAGTGTGAGTATTCAATATCTATTCTGGGTTGCATGTCTTTCTAGTTAAGTATCAATTTCCAATTTGTAGCAGTGGTTTCACTTTGTTTACTGTACCCTTTGTTGTATGGATAGTATAAGTTTTAACACAGTAAAGTTTAGCAACCTTTGCTTTCATGGAACAAGCTTCTTATATTGTTGAAGAAAGACTTCCCAGCCCTAGGATCTTAACTATTTTTTCCCATTGTTATTCTAAAAGATTAAAAGTTTTACTTTAGCACATTTCAGTGTTGAATCCAGTTTCCTGCAACTAATTAATGAGTATGGTGTGGGGGAGGGATCTAAATTAATTTTCTTCTTTATAGGCCACCATTTTTCCCAGCAGTATTGGTTGAATAGTCTATCCTTTCCCTATTGATGTGTAATGTTGTCTGTTATTTATCAAGCCTCAAGATGTGCATTTCCTGTTTCTGAGTTCTCAATTCTGTAGCACTGGTCCAATTTCCCATCTTTGCACCAACACTATAATGTTTTAATTATGATAGCTTATAATATATTTTAATCCATGGGAGGGTGGTAAATTACCCACCTTATTTCTTAAGTTTACCTTGATAGACTTTATTTTTCCATATGAATTTTAGGATTACCTAGTCAAGTCCTGTGGGGGGGGGGAAATGTAAGATTTTGATTGGAATTACATTAATTCGAGAAGAACTGAAATATCTACAATACTGAGACTTTCATTCACATGAAAATGGCGTAGGTCTCCACTTAGTTAAGTCTTCTCTTGTGTTTTCCAATACCTTCATGATTTTCTTCATATAAAATTTACTATCTTTTGCTAACATTCACTCCTAGATTTCTCATAATTTTTATTGCTATTTGAAGTGTTAACTTTTAAAAATTACTCACTCCAGCTGATCGTTGATGGTGGCTGGGAACAGTTAATTTTGGTATACTGAGTCTGGACTTACCAACTCTGCCAACTCTTTTATTAGTTCTAACAGTCTTCCTGTAGATATTCTTGGATTATTTATGTTGATGTAATAATCTGGAAAATACTGTTAGATCTGTTTTCCTTCCTTCTTTCTGCTTTTTCTTCTCCAATGTATTTGGAATGAGAAACAGGGATGGGTTGAGGCTAGGGTTACAGCTCAGCAGTGGCGTAGACTAGGTGCCTTATAGCCGGGCTCTGCATACAAAATGCTTGGATTTGAGTCCAAGCTCTACCACTTCTGGGCTGTGTGACCCTGGTTAAATCATTTGACCACTCTGTGCCTCTGTTTCCTTATCAGCAAAATAGGGATAAAAATAATCGCATCTCCCTTACCAGTTGTTATCAGAAATTAGGTGCTCAACAAGTATTAGCTGTGATTATCACCAGCTTTGCCATCGCTGTCTGTGTTTGCTCTTGACTTTAGGAGTAAGGCTGTTAATGTTTTATGGTCAAGTATATTTACTGTAGATTTTTGTAGATGTTTTTGTCATGTTATTTCTAGTTTGCTAGGAGCTCTTGTCACAAAGAATTTAATTTTATTAAATAGTTTTTCAACATCAAAGGGAAGATCAGATATACTTGGAATAAACCCAACTTAATCATAAGGAGTTTTTTCTTTGTTTCATTTCTCTTAATCATACACTGCTGGATTTGGTTCTGTTTAATTTTACTCTTTTCTTTATGGCTTAAATTTTTCTTGGTGATCCATATTTTTCTAGGAAATTTTCACTTAGTCTGTTCAAACTATATTGGCATGAAGTTGTTTATAATGTTCTTTTGTTATGTTTTAATAGTTTGACAGTTTACTGTGTTTTACTGCTGTTTGTGGAGTTATGCCCCCTTTTCATTCTTAATAGTATTTGTGCCTTTATTTTTCCCTCCTATTTTAATCTTATTAAGAGTTTGCTATCAGTCTTTCCAAAATATGTATTTTTAAAAAACACTTCTCCTTGATGAATCTTGGTTTATTATTTTATTTTGTTCTTTTCTTTTCCTTGAGCTTATACTTTTTCTTTTTCTAATTAGTTGAATAAAATGTATTGCTCATTAATTTCAATTTTTCTTTTAAAAATACATGTACTTCAGGCTATAAATTTTCCTCTAAGCACTGCATTTGCTGCAACTCAAAAGTATTTTCATTCTCTTTCCATTATAAAGCTTTTGTCATTTCCATGATGACATCTCTCTTGACCATGAGTTATCTGGAAGTATACTTAAAAAAATTTATCTGTTCATTAAAAATTTCTAAGTTGATTGAACAAATGGTCAGAGAATAAAGGATGCATGATACCCTGTCTTTGCTCAGACTTGCTCAGAAACAAAATGTGGTCACTTTCTAAGTGCTCCATGTGTATTTTCTTTAGTTGTTGGGTGCTAGGCTCTGCACATTCATTAACTCAAGATTTTTATTTCTTTTATTCAAATCCCCCTTATTATCCTTGCTAATCTTTTGTCAGCTTTACCCATCAGTTATTGAGCATGATCTCTCACTAAGATTGTGGTCTTGTTAAATTTATCTTATTGTCTGTTTTGCATACTTGGAAGCTATATATTTTGGTGCATACAAATTCAGTTATTTTATATTCCTGTTCCTTTTATCTTTATGTTTTGGAATTCTTTATCCCTCAGTAATACTTTTTGCTTTAAAGTTTATTTTGTTTGATTTAATATAACTCCATCAATTTTCTTTATAGTATTTGCCTGCTGTATCTCTTTTCATCTCTCTTTTTGAAAATCCCTTTTGGGGATTTGGGTCCCTACATTTTGAGTATCATTTGTAAAAATCATATATCTGAGTTTTATTTCTTTACCAAACTGACAATTTTCCTTTTTACTGGTGACTGCAATCCACCTCTATTTATTGTGGTGTCTGATATATTTGGATTTATGTCTATACTTTTTTTGTGTGTCTTCTATTTTTTTTCTTTTATTTTCTCCTTTCCTTCCTTCTATTAGACTGAACTTAAAAATTTCTCCATTTTCCTCTCTACTGGTGTGGCAATTGAGACATTCCATTTCTATCCTCTAGGTTGTTCCCTTAAAGGTTTTAACAATCAGGCATAGAGTCTAAGTTAATTACTATTTCAGGGTACACATGAACTTTAGACTTCCTTGTCTCCAGTCCTTGCTCCTCGCCCATCTCATATGCTATTGTTGTCCAAAGTTTTAGTTCCTACCTTTACACCCTCCAATCAGTCATATCACTGTCATTGTTTTAAACATCCAGTGCTTACTTAGCTTTGCCCACATTCTCCATCACTTCACTGCTCACTATTTTTTCTCAGGTCTTCTCCAATCTACTGCAACCACTTTACTTCTTTCTCAAGTACAAATTTTTGTTGTTTCAGAGGCAATCTGCGTGTGGAAAACTCTCTCGGTCCTTGTTTAGTAGCCTTCTTAAATGATAGTATAAACTGGATATAGAATTCTGGGTTGTCCAGTGTTTTTTCCATCACTTTGAAATTATTATTTTATTGTTGTCTGGATGCTGTTGGAGCTACTGTGGAGCATGCTATACATCTAGTTGTTGTGCTAAGTTGCTGCATGATGTCTTTGCTTTTGATGTTCAGCAGTTCATCATGACATGTCTAGAAATGTTTATTTTTATTTATTCTGCACAGGATGTATTACAATTTCTGAATCTAAAGGTTCATTTCTTTTATAAATTCTCAGCCATTTAAAAAATAATATTCTTTTGCCTGCATTCTCTCTCTCCTTCTGGAACTTCTATCAACTGTGCACTGGACCTTCTGATCCTGACTCCATGTCTCTAACCTTTTATTTCATATTTTCTGTCTCTTCATCTCTCTTTACATTCTGGGAAACCTACTTAGATCTAAGTTTATATTACTTTAATTTTCTCCCTAGCTGTATTAATGTGCTATTTGACTTATACATTGAGATTTTATTCTCAATGACTATCTTTTCCATTTCTGGAGATTTAATTTTGCTCTTTTCCAAAGCTGTCTTATTCTTTCCTTGTGTTTTTAATTCCTTCGTTTTTTTTCTTTAGTTATTACATTGTTATTTTATCATCTCTATACAGTAGTTCTATTATCTGATATTCTTAAGAGGATAAGCCTGTGTGTGTGTGTGTGTGTGTGTGTGTGTGTGTGTGTGTCTATGTATGCTGACTCTTGTTCATGGTGGAGTATTTCCTTGTATGTTTTGTAATTTAGGGAATCCAGCTTGGCCTGGGTTTTATAAAAATGTATCCTTCCAGAGGGGACTTCTGGGAAGATGGCGGTGTGAGCAGGGCGGCAGAAATCTCCTCCCAACACTATATTTATCTATGAAAACACAGAAAATACATCTATTCCTAAAAGAGAGACGAGAATACACAGGAAAGCGCACAGCATGCAGCTACACCCGAGAGGACTCGGCACCCCAAGAGGCGGGGAAGATACGGAGCCGCGACCCGGCAGGACCCGAGCACTCCCCCACCCCAGCGCACCGGCAGGAGGAGAGGAGTCAGAGCCGGGAGGGAGAGGAAGTACACCCCGCGAAGTAGCCAGCCCCGGTGATCTGCGCGGGGAGAGCTGACCCACATTGTGCAGTGCAGCGGAGACTGGAGAGACAGAGCGGCAGGATCTGAGCAGGGAACGCGCCAGGGTGTTGCAGCCAGCTCCCGGGAAGGAAAAAAAAAAGCGTGCTCTTTCTTCAGCGGTCTTAAAGAGACAGGAGCCCAGCGGAGGAGCGGGATCGCCACAGCACACTCAGCCCAGCAGGCTGGGAGTCCTGGGGAGTTTCAGACGCCTTAGCTGGCGACTGAGGAAGTGTAGCCATACTTAACACTTCTCACTGAGATCAACAGCCTCCTATTCGTTCCCACCCCTGCCAGAGCGATAAAGGGCCCTGCGGAGTGGCACAGTCACAGCTGTGGAATAGTGGGGCAATAGCGCCACCTACAGCATTCCCACAGAATCTATGTCCGGTGGGCATTTTTTTGTTTTTTTGTTTTGTTTTGTTTTTTGTTTTGTTTTTGTTTTTTCTTTTCTTTCTTTTTTCATTTTTTCTTTCTTTCTTTATTTTTTTTCTCTTTTTTTTCTTCTCTTTTTAAAGTCTTAAAGAGCCCAGCGGACATACGTGGCAACTATCAGTGACCAATTATATACCCATGAAAAGACAGAGGAATATGGTTCAGACCAAAATCAACCAGACAACCCCAGAGAGGGAGTCTGAAGGGATGGAAATGCACAGCCTCCCTGAAAAAGAATTCAGAATAAAAGTCATAACCATGCTGATGGACCTACAGAGAAATGTGCAAGAGCTGAAGGAGGAAGTGAGAGAACTGAGGAAAGACAATACAGAAATCAGACAAGCGATCGATGGGCTTAACAGCAGAATGGATGAGATGCAAGAGACTGTTAATGGAATAGAAAACAGAGAACAGGAGTACAGAGCAGCTGAGGCAGAGAGAGATAAAAGGATTTCTAGGAATGAAAGAATATTAAGAGAACTGTGTGACCAATCCAAACGGAACAATATTCGCATTATAGGAGTACCAGAGGAAGAAGAGAGAGAAAAAGGGATAGAAAGTGTCTTTGAAGAAATAATTGCTGAAAACTTTCCCTCGCTGGGGAAGGAAGTAGTCTCGCAGTCCACCGAAGCTCATAGATCTCCCAACACAAGGGACCCAAGGAAGACAACACCAAGACACATAATAATTAAGATGGCAAAGATCAAAGATAAAGACAGGGTATTAAAGGCAGCTAGAGAGAGAAAAAAGATCACCTACAAAGGAAAACCCATCAGACTATCATCAGACTTCTCAACAGAAACCTTACAGGCCAGAAGAGAATGGCATGATATATTTAACGTTATGAAACAGAAGGGCCTCGAACCAAGAATATTGTATCCAGCACGATTATCATTTAAATATGATGGAGGGATTAAACAATTTCCAGACAAACGAAAGTTGAGAGAGTTTGCCTCTCATAAACCACCACTACAGGGTATCTTAAATGGACTGCTCTAGATGGAGGCACACCTAAGGCTAAAAAGATGTCACCAGAGAAAATAAAATCATAGCAAAGAAAGCAGACCATCCAAATACTAACTAAAGGCAAAGAATAAAACACCTATTATAGAAAGAATGGAGGAGGAGGAATAAGAAGGGAGAGAAAGAAAGAAACATCAGACTGTGTTTACAATAACTTAACAAGAAAGTTAAGTTAGATTGTTAGATAGTAAAGAAGCAACCCATGAACCCTTGGTAACCATGAATCTAAAGCCAGCAATGGCAATAAGTACATACCTATCAATAATCACCCTAAATGTAATTGGACTGAATGCACCAATCAAAAGACACAGAGTAACAGAATGGATAAAAAAGCAGGACCCATCTATATGCTGCCTACAAGAAACTCACCTCAAATCCAAAGATATACACAGACTAAAAGTGAAGGGATGGAAAAAGATATTTCATGCAAACAACAAAGAGAAAAAAGCAGGTGTTGCAGTACTTGTATCAGACAAAATAGACTTCAAAACGAAGAAAGTAGCAAAAGATAAAGAAGGACATTACATAATGATAAAGGGGTCAGTCCAACAAGAAGATATAACCATTATAAATATATATGCACCCAACACAGGAGCGCCAGCATATGTGAGACAAATACTAAGAGAATTAAAGGAGGAAATAGACAGCAATGCATTCATCTTAGGAGACTTCAACACACCACTCACTCCAGAGGACAGATGAACCAGACAGAAAATAAGTAAAGACACAGTGGCACTGAACAACACACTAGAACAGATGGACCTAACAGACATCTACAGAACTCTACACCCAAAAGCAGCAGGATACACATTCTTCTCAAGTGCACATGGAACATTTTCCAGAATAGACCACATACTAGGCCACAAAAAGAACCTCAGTAATTTCAAAAATATTGAAATCCTACCAACCAACTTCTCAGATCACCAAGGTATAAAACTAGAAATAAATTTTAGAAATAAATCAAAAAGGCTCACAAATACATGGAGACTTAACAACACTCTCCTAATTAATCAATGGGTTAACGACCAAATCAAAACAGAAATCAAAGAATATATGGAGACTAATGACAACAACAACACAAAGCCACAACTTCTGTGGGACGCAGCAAAGGCAGTTCTAAGAGGAAAGTATATTGCAATCCAGGCCTATTTAAAGAAAGAAGAACATTCCCAAATGAATAGTCTAAAGACACAATTACTGAAATTGGAAAAAGAAGAACAAATGAGGCCCAAAGTCACCAGAAGGAGGGACATAATAAAGATTAGAGAAGAAATAAATAAAATTGCGAAGAATAAAACAATAGAAAAAATCAATAAAACCAAGAGCTGGTTCTTTGAAAAAATAAACCAAATAGATAAACCCCTGGCCAGACTCATTAAGAGAAAAAGACAATCTACACACATAAACACAATCAGAAATGAGAAAGGAAAAATCACGACGGACCCCACAGAAATACAAAGAATCATAAGAGAATATTATGAGAATCTATATGCTAACAAGCTGGAAAACATAGAAGAAATGGACAACTTCTTAGAAAAATACAACTTCCAAGACTGACCAAGCAAGAAACAGAAAAACTAAACAGATCAATCACCAGTGACGAAATCGAATGGGTAATCAAAAAACTACCCAAGAACAAAACCCCTGGGCCTGATGGATTCACCTCTGAATTCTACCAGACATATAGAGAAGAAATAACACCGATTCTCCTTAAAGTTTTCCAAAAAATAGAAGAGGAGGGAATACTTCCAAACTCATTCTATGAAGCCAGCATCACTCTAATACCAAAACCGGGCAAAGACCTCACCAAAAAAGAAAATTACAGACCAATATCCCTGATGAACGTAGATGCAAAAATACTCAACAAAATATTAGCAAACCGAATTCAAAAATACATCAAGAGGATCATACACCATGATCAAGTGGGATTCATCCCAGGGATGCAAGGATGGTACAACATTCGAAAATCCATCAACATCATCCACCACATCAACAAAAAGAAGAACAAAAACCACATGATCATCTCCATAGATGCTGAAAAAGCATTTGACAAAATTCAGCATCCATTCCTGATTAAAACTCTCAACAAAATGGGTATAGACGGCAAGTACCTCAACATCATAAAGGCTATATATGACAAACCCACAGCTAACATCATACTTAACGGCGAGACGCTGAAAGCTTTTCATCTAAGATCGGGAACAAGACAGGGATGCCCACTCTCTCCACTGTTATTCAACATAGTACTGGAGGTCCTAGCCACAGCAATCAGACAAAACAAAGACATACAAGGCATCCAGATTGGTAAAGAAGAAGTCAAATTGTCACTATTTGCAGATGACATGATACTGTACATAAAAAACCCTAAAGATTCCATTCCAAAACTACTAGAACTAATATCTGAATTCAGCAAAGTTGCAGGATACAAAATTAACACACAGAAATCTGTTGCTTTCCTATACACTAATGATGAACTAACAGAAAGAGAAATCAGAAAAACAATTCCATTCACAATTGCATCAAAAAGAATAAAATACCTAGGAATAAACCTAACGAAGGAAGTGAAAGACCTGTACTCTGAAAACTACAAGACACTCCTAAGAGAAATTAAAGAGGACACTAACAAATGGAAATGCATCCCATGCTCTTGGCTAGGAAGAATAAATATTGTCAAAATGGCTATACTACCTAAAGCAATCTACAGATTCAATGCAATCCCTATCAAACTACCAACAGCTTTCTTCAATGAACTGGAACAAATAATTCTAAAATTCATATGGAACCACAAAAGACCCCGAATAGCCAAATCAATCCTGAGAAGGAGGAATAAAACAGGGGGAATTACACTCCCTGACTTCAAGCTCTACTACAAAGCCACAGTAATCAAGACAATTTGGTATTGGCACAAAAACAGACCCACAGACCAGTGGAACAGAATAGAAAATCCAAACATTAACCCAAACATATACAGTCAATTAATATTTGATAAAAGTGCCTTGGATATACAATGGGGAGATGACAGCCTCTTCAGCAGCTGGTGTTGGAAAAACTGGACAGCTACATGTAAGAGAATGAAACTGGACTACTGTCTAGCCCCATACACAAAGGTAAACTCAAGGTGGATCAAAGACCTGAATGTAAGTCATGAAACCATAAAACTCTTAGAAAAAAACATAGGCAAAAATCTCTTGGACATAAACATGAGCGACTTCTTCATGAACATATCTCCCCGGGCAAGGGAAACAAAAGCAAAAATGAACAAGTGGGACTATATCAAGCTGAAAAGCTTCTGTACAGCAAAGGACACCATCAGGAGAACAAAAAGACATCCTACAGTATGGGAGAATATATTCATAAAAACGTATCCGATAAAGGGTTGACATCCAAAATATATAAAGAATTCATGCACCGTAACAAACAGAAAGCAAATAATCCAATTAAGAAATGGGCAGAGGACATGAATAGACACTTCTCCAAAGAAGAAATTCAGATGGCCAACAGGCACATGAAAAGATGCTCCACATCGCTAATCATCAGAGAAATGCAGATTAAAACCACAATGAGATATCACCTCACACCAGTGAGGATGGCCAACATCCAAAACACAAACAACAACAAATGTTGGCGAGGATGTGGAGAAAAGGGAACCCTCCTACACTGCTGGTGGGACTGCAAATTAGTTCAACCATTGTGGAAAGCAGTATGGAGGTTCCTCAAAAAACTCAAAATAGAAATACCATTTGACCCAGGAATTCCACTCCTAGGAATTTACCCTAAGAATGCAGCAGCCCAATTTGAAAAGGACAGATGCACCCCTATGTTTATTGCAGCACTATTTACAATAGCCAAGAAATGGAAGCAACCTAAGTGTCCATCAGTAGATGAATGGATAAAGAAGATGTGGTACATATACACAATGGAATATTATTCAGCCATAAGAAGAAAACAAATCCTACCATTTGCAACAACATGGATGGAGCTAGAGGGTATTATGCTCAGTGAAATAAGCCAAGCCGAAAAAGACAAGTATCAAATGATTTCACTCATATGTGGAGTATAAGAACAAAGAAAAATACTGAAGGAACAAAACAGCAGCAGACTCACAGAACCCAAGAACGGACTAATAGTTACCAAAGGGAAAGGGACTGGGAAAATGGGCGGGAAGGGAGGGATAAGAGGGAAAAAGGGGCATTACGATTAGCAGATGTAATGTTGGGGGGGCACGGGGAGGGCAGTACAACTCAGAGAAGACAAGTAGTGATTCTATAGCATCTCACTACGGTGATGGACAGTGACTGTAATGGGGTTGGTGGGGGGGACCTGATGAAGGGGTAGTTTAATAATCGTAATATTGCACATGTAATTGTAAATTAATGATAATAAAATAAATTATATTAAAAAAAATAATAAAATAAATGTTGAGAGGAAAAAAAACATCAAAAAAAATGTATCCTTCCAGAGAAGTTTTGAGTTTGCCTCTTTCTGGGGCCCCAAGATATCATCCCAGGACCACTTTATGTGTTAACATTTTAGGCTTAGGTTCCAGGAACACTGTGTTATAAATCTGAACTCTAAATCTGTATGAGGCCAAACTGAAAGTCACAAGCTTCCAGAGATTACTTTTTCCCTCTCCAGCCCTCGCTTTGAGGTGAGAATCTCCTTTCTTTATCATTTCCCAGTGTCAGTGGGGGGTTCTTCCTGGCTCACCATTCTGCTGAATGTAGGGTCATATTCTTATGAGGCTATTCAGTTCCATCCCTTACACTGTCCCAAAGACATATATCTTGTCTTAACATGAAATCCAAGTCCTCAGATTATCCAAAACAGCAATGTCACCCCCTCACCACCACAACTACAGAATTATTTCACATGTTTACTGTTTTGGTTTTTAAGCGCCTCTTTGTTTCTGGCACTTGGGGATGTTTGTTACTTTCTCATAAGCTTCACTATGCATTGCAAAGAATGTTTGCTCAATTTTTACTTGTTTCATAGTAGGAGACTTTTCAGGGGTTTTTGTCTGTAATATTGCTAAGAACAGAAATTTCACTTGTTTTTTTTCATCTTTGTTTGTCTGTCAATCTTCTCTTACAGAATTTGTCTTCTATGGCATGCTTAGAAAGGCTTTTCCCATACCAAGATTATTTCCCCATGCTTACATTTGTGGTTTTGGTTCTTTACATTTAACATTGAAACCACCTAGAAATATTGACTGCAAATTTATGAAAACCTTACATACCAGCAAAAAAGCTATCCAAACAGGACAAAATATAACTATAATCCAAACACATGACCAAGCAGTAATAACTGAGCCACACATTTAACACAGCTGCAACCTGGTCACAGATCAGTGACCCAGGGAAGCCGCCAGTGCTCTCATCACCTTGGCTTGCTGCTCAGTCCAACCCAATGGTCACATCCCGATAATACCACAAGAAGAAATCCTACAAGATCACCACCTGGAGACCGCTCAACACAAGACAGGCACAGTTGTGCCATGGGACTCCTGCAGACTGAGACATTTTTCCCATCTGTTTGCAGAAGAAGAGGAGAGAAGTAGAAATGCAGCAAAATGGACTTGAATTTATGAAAAAATTCAAATAGACTCTTCAGGGAACTATCTGGAGTTCTGGATATGGAAAGTAATAAGGTGAAAAAAATCCTCCCACTCCCCAGTATAGGAGACCTGCCTGCCTGTGGGGTAAGCAGTTGGGACCAAGATAGGGCTGGGTCTGCAGCAGGGGAAAGCTTGGACCCCCACCCAAGCTCAGAAAGGATCCCAGGAGCTCCTTTCTGAGGCCAGTAGTCCCTGTACCAGCCTTGCCCTAGGATCCCCTGGAGAATGGCTGACTCTGTGTTTACATGGACAGAGCCAGGAGGGCCCTGTCCCTCAGAGTCAGGAGATAGTAGCTACATACCCTGCTTTGCCACCACTGTGTCAATCCCTGGGCCTCAGTTTCCTATCTTTAGAGTGAAGAGGAAGAATTTGATTTGGACTTGAAAAAAAAATCAGAATTAGATCCATTCTGACTTCCATGGACAGTCTCTTTAGTAACAACAGCAATAACCACAGCTATCATTCATTTTAAGTGCTTATTGTTTTCAAACTCTGAGCCAAGCACCTTATACACACTATCTTATTCAGTCCTCATTAGCTTCCTATGAGGTTGATATTGTCATACTAATTTTACATCTATTAAATTCAACAAACACTTTATTGTGCCAATGATTGAGACTAAGTAATTTGCTTGGGGTCACATGGTAAGAGCTGAGTCAGAATACAGATCTGGCTTTGCCTGGTTTACTCAGTGCACCCAGCCACCCACCCACCCATCCATCCACCTGTCTATCCACCTATCCATTCATCTACCCATCATCTACTTACCCATCCATCCATCCATCCATCCATCCATCCATCCATCCATCCATCTACCCATCCATCCATCCATCCACCCATCTACCCACCCATCCATCCATCCACCCATCTACCCACCCATCCATCTACCCATCCATCCATCCATCCACCCATCTACCCACCTATCCATCCATCCATCCATCTACCCATTCATCCACCCACCCACATATCTACCCACCTACCCATCCTTTCCCTAAGGAAGCTGCCTCATTCTGTGTACATTCTCCTCCATTACTAATTGCCATGTCTCACGTTCCCACACATTTCAGGTTCATCCCTGACCCACTTGTGTTTACTACTCTGGACACCTTTATCCTCAACCTCTCCCTCCCAGCTCCATCTTTCAACTCCTGAAGAGCGGATCATGAAACTCCCTCTGCAAGGTGTTCTTCTACAGTGCCTCCCACCTTCAGAAGATCCTTTTGTGCTCTGAACCCCTCCCCTCCCCCGTAAAGGCTGTGCCAACTAGCCAAGAGCCCTTCACACCAGGAAGCCGATCTGAGAGTCAGTGGCTGGCAGCCCTTACCAGGTTTCCAACCTGCAGCATCTCCTCGAATTCAGTTGTCATGTTGTAATGCTCCAAGGCCATGAAGAGTGTGTTAAGCACAATGCACATGGTGATGGTGAGGTCGGCGAATGGGTCCATGACCATGAACTTCACTTTCTTCTTGATGGACATCCACAGTGGGCAGCACTCCCAGATCAGGTAGCGCCGGGCGAAGTGGTTCCAGCATGGAGGGCACTTGCGGTGAGATGACTCCAGCTCTGGGGGGACAGCAGGTGAACGGGTTTGCTTTTGTCGACTGCATATATATTTCGTGGTATTCTAGAAAAGACATGTGGCTCACCCGGGGAGTGACAGGGCTTCTACATGACAGGGGATGGTGAGGGGCAGGGAAGGAGTGGCCTGTGTCCTGTCTCCTTACTCTGGGGATGTGTGAGAAGAGGCCACAGAGACAGGCCAGAATGGGTGTGGGGAAACCTGGGACAGAACAGATGAGGACAGATGTGCACTTTCTTGAGATGACAGACCCACACAGACACGGGACACTCAGGGGAGGATAGGCTGAAAAGGATGACACATCTGTGACAGGCAAGTTCAGACAGAAGGATACCCAGACAGACCAGGAAGGAATAAATGTGGACATCTGGGATGTGTTAGCACAGATAGGAAGAGGTGGGCTGGGAAGCCCTGAAAGGAGGTGTGACTGTATATGGGGCGGGAGGAAACAAGGTGGTGCCAAGTTCAGATTGGGATGGGCTAGCCCAGGGCGGACTGGCTGGGACCGAGTGGTAGACATGGGACAGAACAGGCATGCTTGGGACAGATGTGGGGATGCTTCGTACAGGGCAGAGGGGACCGGTAAGCACCTGGGACTGGTTGGAAGAAACTCAGGCATGATTCCTGTGGCTGCCCAGGAAAGAACAAGAAGCAGCAGATGAAAAGATGTGTAGGACAAGCAGAGGGGCTGGGAAGTGTGGATAGCTGTGGGGATGCCCAGGGCAGGCCCTGCGGCTGGGCACGTGTGGCTCAGGTTGGGGTCACTGGAAAGCTGCCTTGATCCAAGACGGGGTGGGGCACGCGGGCTGCTGACCTTCCAGTGCGCTGGTGAGGACACTGACTGCGCTGAGGGCCCGCTGCCGCTCTGCTGGTGTCTCGAAGCCATCTACGCACGGGACCTGGGGCGTCAGTGTTGGGGGCCTGCCTGGTTCCTCTGATGGCGTAGTCTGGATGCAGCCAGGGGATACACATCAGCCTGGGGAAGGGGTCCTGCTGCACTGAGGGCAGCTGCTGGCCCCCGAGCAGCTAGTCTGTGCTCGGGGTGGGGGGCAGTCACAGGGAGATGGGATGGGGTCTCGAGGGGACACTGGGCTTCCCTGCTCCCAACTCCCTCCCTGTGAACAGCTCTCCTACCCCTCTTGCCCATCACGAATGCCTGCATTCTCCTTTCTTCTTCATCATCTCTCATCAGTGGTAATTCTTGAGTGCGGGACAGGAAACTACATATACCAAGTCCTATTAACCAGATGCTGTCATATGTACTAGTACATGCAAAAACGATCTGGGGTCTTCATTGACCACAAGCTCCCTAGGGTCAAGAGCATGAAGAAGCTGAAAAAATATTTACTGTGCTCTAAGGTGCCATTAATAAGAATAAAGCACAATGCTTAGACATAGTTGGTAGGAACTTCTGTGGAGGCAGTTTGGCTATATCTACCAGGAAAATTTTAAATTGGCTCTGCAATTCCTTGTCTAGCAATCTAACCTCATGAATAATTATATACATGCTCCAGAAATATACATGCAGTGATGTCCACCGCAGCATTGTTCCTAGTACCATTAAACACAAAACAACTAGTCAAAAGGAAGAATATTAAAATCAATTATGGATACAGTCTGACTCTGGACTGTATACAAACAGCAAAGAGAAGGAGGCAGGCCCATGTGTGTTCCCACAGGAGCACTTCTAAGACAAATAGTTTGATGAAGAAACCAAGAAAAAGATCCGGAAGATAACACCCCTAACTGTCCCAATGGACACATCTGGGGACTGGACTGTGGGGGAGGAGAGGAGAGGGCAACAAGTCCTTTCACTTCAGGTACTGTTGGATTTTCTCTCCACATGCTGTGTCATTTTTCTAAGGGACAGCACCAGGCCTGTGAAGGAAATATGGCGTGTCCTGACGAAGGGAGTGGGCAGCAGGCATTCTCTGCACTGACTCAGAGCCCCCCATAGAATCCGGGGACCCATGACGGCTTCACACCAGCAGGGCCCCGCATGTCGCAGTCCAGGAGCCTGAGCTGGGGCTGCTGATGGCACTGGGCTGTCCAGTATGGAGGAGCAAGGTCAGCGGGAGATGGGCCAAGGCCACCTAGGGTGGCAGAGCCAGGGCCTGGGGTGGATACCAAGCCAATCTGAACTCAAGTTAAGGCCAACCTTTGCAATCGGTGGGATGGCCCTGAAATGCTGCCTAGGGAGGTAATGAGCTCCCAGGCTTGGAAGTATTCAAGCAGAGGTGCCTGAATGTCTGAGGTGGCTGAGGTAACAGTGTACCCTAGGTCCAATGCAACCACCAATCTGGCCAGCTCAACTTGCAAGCCCATCTTAAATTTGCCTAACTTTTCTCCTCCTCCTCCTTTACTACCATTTAGCAAACACTGACTCCTTCTCCTCTGCTCTGGGGGCAGTAATGTCCTGCGCTGTTGATGGCCCACTTGCTCTGGCCCATGGAATGTTGGTGGACATCCAGGAACACAGGCGTAAGCATGTTCGTGCCAGCTGTCTGCCTCCCTCTTGCGCTCCAGTAGTCCTCCATGAAGGCTTCCCTGGGAGCTGCCACCCTCAGCCTGGGCCTCAGAACAAAGACACAGGGGGCACTCCTAGCCTGACCTAGCACATGGACTGAGCTAACATGCAGTCTGCAGCAGAGCTGCCCAGCCAAGCCCAACCTGGATCAGCTCAGCCACGGTCAACCTGCAGCTGAGTGAGCGTGAGAACAGAGGCTTGTTACCACTGACTGTAGGGTGTTTTGTTACACGACATTATTGCAGTAAGAGCTGGCCGATACACTATCCTGGGTGAGCTGTCATCTCTTCCTGAAACTACTGCAACAGCTTCCTGACCAGCCTCTTCTTCTCTTCCCTCTATTCCCTACATGGCAGAAAGGGAGGCCCTTAGAAAGTAAACCGCTCACAATGACCCTCTGTTCAGCAGCCCTGCCCACTTTTCTATCACCTCCAAGTCCCTGCACAGTCCAAATGCAAACTCATCCAGCTCACTTGGTGTTCCTCCCACTGCCCCACACCTGGTCCTCTGCCCTTAAGTATGTCAAGCCTGCTCCTCCTCAGGGACTTATCTGCTCCTTAGGAAGGGCTTTCCGGGCTGTTCTAACTAAGAACCCTCATCGTCACCCTCCTAGCAACTTTCTATCACGTGACCCCTGCTGCTACCTGGACTTACTAATTGGTTTGCTGTCTGTTTTCCTGACTACAATGCGAACTCCACGAGGTCAGAGCTCTCACCTGATTCGTTCACTGCTTTATCCCTGGAGCCCTGAACACTGCCTGGCACTCAACACAGCAGGCTGGCTCTGGATAAATGCTGGCTGGTGGGGTAATTACTTGGCATCAGGAGGCTTGGGTGAAGTCCTACTGCTCCTAACTTGCTGGCTAACCAGGGGAAAGGAGGATCAAAGTCTAAGCGTGATGGCTGTTGGTGTGTCTCCCTCAGGGTCACCCGGGCTTCGGGGACCAGCACTGTTATGTAGACAGTGTACAAAGCAAATCTTTTCCTCCATCCCAACCCCGACCTGGACAGATGAAAGGTGACCTGTCTGTTGTGCTGGTCCCTTCTCCCCATTCCCATGCTGACTAAGCACACACTATGTGCCTGACACTGTTTCCAGACTAGAGCTGGGCAGACAAGTCTCCCTAGGGACCCAACGGAAGTAAAGCAGGCATCCCTGGGCCTCCAGCCTGCTCATCACTTTAACTTTTCAGCGTCTTCATCTTGGTCTGCTAATTCCTTTAACTTTGCAAATAATGGCCTTGGCCTGCTAATGTCTTTAAGGTTACAAATGGGACCCACAGAAGTGAGAGTTCCTGGTAATGAAGTGTTCGAACTTGGATGCCTCCTGACATGTGCAGTACAATGAGATGATTTTCTCCCTAATGAGATTAGGAAATTCTATTAGCGTCCGGGCTGCTGCCCTGATTCCACAGGCTGAGGCTCCAGGGCTGGACCTGCAGTGGGGCCTGAGCCACTGGGACTCAGTGTACCTCCAGGTAAGGGCCAGGGGCCTCCCCAGACGCACCTGGAAAGCTGTGGTCTGCCCCCAGTGGTCTCCCAGGGCCCTGTCTGGTCTCTGCTCCAGAGAAATATGAGGGCCCAGGCCCTCTGCCGGGCACCCCCGGCTCTGACTCCTTTCTGCTCAATATAAATGATAGTATGGAACAATAATAACTACTTGAACAAGTACCTGCTCCAAGCCCTGGACAGGCTTTAACTCAGTCCTCACCACAACCTGCTGAGGTGAGCATGAATTTTATTTCCATTTAATAGATGAAGAAACTGAGGCCCAAAAGGATTAGTTGACCTGTGCAAAGTCCCACAGCTACAGCCAGTGGTGTCTGAGCTGGAGCAAAACTCCCCTACGTCATCCAGCCTCCCTGTCTGTCTTCTGCAGAAAGTCTGCCTTCCTCTGTCTGCCCGCAGACTTGGGGGCTGAGCCACCCATGCACCCTTTGCCTTCTGGGCATTATGTTGGGGGACAGGGGTCAGCAAGGACACTGGCTGACTGAGCATTCTTCAGCCTGTCATGGGATCGGCTGACTGAGTGATCAAAGCTCTGACTGGCCTTGAGCCTTTTGGCCCGCCCCTCCTTTTACCCTCCGACACTAACCCAGCCCCCTCTCCTCTGCTCCTGGTTCCAGCCACATGGACCTTGCGGCCTTCCCTCCAATAGGCAGGAATGCTTCTGCCACCGCCTGTGCACCTGTTCTCTGGGCCTAAAACACACCTCCCTGATGACATCATGACAGGATGCTCTTACGACATCATCATCCTAACAGCAACATGCTCACCCACGTCCTGATTGCTGGACCCATACCGCCCATTCGTTCTTGAGACAGTTCTGAGATGGGTAGTTTTCATCCATTTTACCGAGAGACACTCAGAGAACTAAAGTACCTTGCCCGTGGCTGTCTAGCTAGTAAGCCGTGAAATGGAATTCAAACCCAGCTGCATCCAGAATCTGGTCCTACCCCCTATTCCAGACCACCTCACGGTTTCAGAACACAGCCTGACTCCCACCCTTGCCTCCACCAGGTCCTTGTTTAAATCCCCCTAATGAGTCAGGCCCCCTCCCCTGCTTTTGCCCTCCCCCAGCACTTTATTATTGAATTACCAATTTATAAAGTACTGAAATACTCAAGATTGGTAATTGTTGCCCAGAACCCTGTTGAGTGTCCTCTCGCCACTCTAGCCTTTCTTCTGGAGCCCCTGGACTGCCTGGGACCCAGCAACTTTACAGGGCAAACACCTGGCACATGCAGGGCCTCCAGGACATTTGTCCTGTGCCACCAGAGCACCTCGGTGACCGGGCCTTACCAGCTGCTAAACAGTTAAACACCATCCCTGTTTATCACCATTACACGCTGTACATACACAGGCACCTGATTTTTCTTCTTTGGTCTTTGCCTGGCTGCCCGTTAGTATGCAAGTTCTACAAGAGCAGAGATATTTTTGGTATGTTTATTCACCTCCAGAGCCTGGCACACAATAGGTGCTCAATAAATACATGATGGGAATTTTTGGACCTGGCCCTGGTGCCCAGTTTGGGAGGGCAGCTCTGACCTGGTGCTGCCTCACGGGCTGACTTACCGTGTCTGGGGGGCGCTCCAACATTATAGGGCGGAGAAAGCGGCTCCCTGGGGAGGTGGCCTCAGGGTCGCCTGTCCCCAGCAAGGAGACCACCCCGTTGCAGTCCACGGCACTGTTCCTTTTGCCATTGAGGGCATGGCTGGGAGCTGAGGTCCCGGGACTGGGCTGTCCCTGGGCACTGGGCCAGCGAAGGGGCCAGGGCACCAGCAATGACGTGCGGTGGCTCTCACTGTCCCCTGCTGTGCTGTTTTCGTCATCTGCAAAGTCTGTCTCTGAACCCAGGTCCCGGCGGCGGAAGGTGAAAATGCTCCCGCGGCTGGAGCGGGGCTTCGTGGAAGTCCTGCACAGGCGGTTCTGGGGGCACAGGGAGAGGGCGCAGGGCCAAGGCCAGTCTTCATGTGCTCGCAGCCTCCCTCTTGCATCAGCAGCCCCAGCTCAATGTCTTGGAGCACTGAGGGCTTTAGCTGGTCACTTGGGGATGGGGTGGGCTGAGCCAGGGGGTGTTTGCAAGAGGGGTACAGGGTTAGGGCAATCCTGCATGATTGGAGATCTCTGCCCACCTGAAGCGTGTGCCTCTGGGGTTTTGAGAGTGAAGCTTCCTGAGCCTGGAGGTGGGGCTGAGACTGGACAGGGGGAGAGGGAGGCAGGGAGGCTCCTGGTGGTGCAGGCAGGCCAGCCTGAGCAGGACTGGGGCCATCACAGTGCCCTGGCTCACGTGGGCATGTTCTTCAGCATCTATCATCCATACCATGGGGCATCCCCCAGCCCAGTGCTGGGGGCTTCGCTGAAGTTGGGGATGCCAGAACACACAAACCTACCCTGCCCTGGGTCAGGGCTCCTGCACTCTAAGAATGGCCATGGAAATAGGAAGGCTGAGAGGGTTCCTTAGGGAGCAACTGTGGGGACTCAGCTGCACCAGGGGGCCTAGCATGGTGGGCTTCTGGGGCCAGACCCACCCGTCAAAGGGCCAGAGCCTCAGCTGGGGATTACCGTTGCTCTGGGACCGTCTTCCGAGCCGGACTTGGGCAACCCGTCATCCCCACCATCCTCCGTTCCTGAGGATATTCGTTTTCTTCTCTTGCTCCTTCTCTCATGGGTGGTTACTGGAGCCAAAGGGGACATCTCCAAGGAGCTGCGGGACATGGTGTCCACACCCCTGCGCATGAGGGCCTGGGAAAGGGGGGAAGAAGGCATGCTTTGGTCACTGAGGCTGTGCGGCCACAGTGAAGGCAGGCCAGGCAGCCCTCAGTATCTCGGCTCTCCCCATCAGCCAGCGGACTGCCACACATGCCCCCAGATCCAGTTCAGGGACACAGGAGCTCAGACCCAGGATGTTTTGAGGAAGATCAAAGTCCAGGGAGGAAGAGAGTAGGGCTGACGCTGGCAGCCTGTGGAGAGGAGTGTGGGGGACAGGCCAGGATGCTGATGAACAGAGGAAGTGACAGAACTAGAGGGCAGGGGATCTTTAGAAGGTTCAGTGGCCAAAGCAGGTTGGGGGAGGTGGTGTGGGGCAGTGAGAAGAAAGGGGACGCGCACAGCTCCTGTAGCTAGCCTCCAGCAAGCACGGTGTGGAGCCCCATCCCCAGCACCTGCTTCTGAGCTGGCTCAGGCCTCCAGCCGCAGAGACCTTCTTCTACCCACTGGTAGGCATCCCTTGGCCAGGACAGACCATGTCCATGGACACACGGTGCCCTTTTGCCCTGTATGCATGACTGCCTCCCCCACGGAGCCACCACCTTCATGCAGAAGATGTCTGGGTCATAGGGAATCACTTTCCCCAGAGGGTCCCACACGCACACACAGGCATGGCTTTACCCAGTGGGCACCACATTCCTAGGGGATACCCTCCCCCTGAGACACTGGCTCTGCCTGATGGCACCACATTTTCACCCAGCACACACTTGCTCTGCCTGATGGTAGTGGCTCTGTCCGGCAGGTGCCATGCCTCTGGCACCCTATCAGGGCAGGGCCTGGGCTCGGGAATGCGTGGCTACACGGGGCGCGCACCTCGTGCTCTTTCATGAGCATCTCCACGGCCTCCCGGAGGCGCTTTTGCTTCTCCTCTGTCTCAGCGATAGTGGCTTGGTTCTGCTCCTCATAGGCCATGGCAACCACAGCCAGGATCAGGTTCACCAGGTAGAAGGAGCCCAGGAAGATGACAAGCATGAAGAAGATCATGTAGATCTTTCCTGCAGACCTCAGGGTCTGGGGGAGCAAAGAGCAGAGGTCATCTTCACTGGGGCCTCTTCTGGGTCATGGTCATAGGGTTCCCAGCCTGAATGTGCCTGGGAAGGGGGCAGAGCATATCCCACCTACAGAGGGAAGTGTCCTAACCACAGAGGACAATGACACACACAGGGTACGATGCCACCCATAGAGGCAGAATGTTCCAGGTGACAGAGGAAATGTGTCTGCACAGGGGACTATTCCATCACATAGGGTGGGGAAGTGTCCTGCTCACAGAGCAGTGTCCTACATAAAGGGATAGGTACTTGGTCACCAGCAAAAAGAAGTGTCTGCTGCTGAGCCCCCATCCTTCAGATAGAAGGGTCCCAGCCCCTGTCCCCAGCCACTCAGCTCTTGCCAGGGGAGAAGCTGCTGGGGACCCTTCTGGCTAGTTACTCCCGCTCCTGGGGTCCCCCCTGCTGGCCCACACCCACACACCTGCTGGTAGAGGCGTTCCCAGCAGTCCTGCGTCATGAGGCGGAAGAGGGCCAGGAAGGCCCAGGCAAAGGAATCGAAGCTGGTGTAGCCGTGGTCAGGGTTCTCGCCTGCCTTTAGGCACCGGTAGCCCTCGGGACATGTCCTGTGGCCAGACCCGCAGATTCTGTCTCATGCTTTCAGGGTCCTCTGCCCCGAGACCCTCACTGGGCCTGACTCACTCCCTGGAAGCATGGCTCTGCCCCGCTGCCTCATGAGGCTAGCGTCACGAACATACTGCCATGCTGCAGAACCTGCTCCCCTCACTGGTCATATTGTGTCCCATCTGTGACACCTCCCTCCCCTTCTCTCCACCCATCTATATACCAAGAGGCCCAAATCTGGTTCCTCCCAGCCCACACCCTAGGCCATCCCAGCAGCCCGTGGAGCTGCTTCTACTGCAGTGTGTGAGGAAGATGGTAGGGGCTGGGGGCCTTGGCAAGCGGCCTCTTTGCCTCGCTAATGTCCTAGGACCTTCCAGGCAATCTTTGGTGACAGGAAGCACTCTGGAACCTCTTCTCCAGACATGTGGGCTGCAGCACCCCAGAGCAGCATTCCCACCGGACCAGCCTGTGTGTCCCCTCCCCCAGCAACCTGTGGCAGTCTCACTGGCCTTGTGGCAGGGAGGGAGTGACAACGGGATAGGAGGGAGCAGCCCTGACAGGCTGCAGGAAGGGGATGCAGCCAGTATTGGGCTGCTGGGGCCCTGTCCCGCTCCAACTTCAGGGCTCTGTTCGTCCTCCTTGCAGGTCTGAGTCCCCCTCCCTTTCTTTGCCCCCTTGCATCGTTTCCCCTGTGGTGGGGGTAAGGGAGCTCCCAGGAGCCTGGCAGAGAAAGGCCTGGCTGGGGTCAAGGGTATAAACTGCAAGCAGTCAGCTGGGAAAGCAGCGGGAGGCTTCCCAGCTGGGTGAGGCGGCCTTGGGAGGAGCGTCACATACCCAGCGTCAGAGCTGTTCCCACACAGTAACACATCGGAGGTGCCGTTCTTGAACAGGTAATTTTCTGGAAGAGAAGCATCCGGTCATGAGGGGCCGGTGGAGCCGGACTCCTGGGATTCCTGCCTCACACCCAGCGCCTTGGGAGATAGAGGCACACTGCTGGGCTTTGCTCTTCTCTGCCTGGCCCCAGCCCTCCCGCTGCCTGGCAAGCCTGAAGCAACTCAGCTCCTCCTCAGTGTTCAGGTGCCAATGTCTCCCACACTCTCGGAGGACTCAGGGAATCCCTGCTGGAAACTCCTACCCTACCCCAAGCCACCCTGGAGCCCAGCAGGGTCACGGGAAGTCCTGAACTAGGAGGCAGGCATCTGGGCTGAGTCCCGCCTGGCCTGGCAGGCTGCTTCCTGCCCAGCTCCGTCTGGATCCACTTCCTTGGGCACAAGGCAGAGGAATGGATGGAGGCCTGTCAGCCATGGTGGTCAAACCATTGCCTGTCTGGACAGGGCTGGGGAGCCAGTGAGACACAAGGCACCAGCCTTGTCCTCTCCTCTCTGTGGCTGCCCTCCTGTCCCTGTCACCCACTACTGCTGGCCTTGGTCTTAGGCAGCAGCTCTCAACGTGGGGGCTCCAGACCGTGGCAGCAAGCATCGATTGGGAGCTGGCTGGAAACCTAACGTCCTGAGTGCCACCCCAGACCTACTGACTCAGAAAGTCTGGGGCCGGCCCAGCAGGCCCTCCGGGTGACTCTAGTGCTGAAATTGAGAACCGCTGCTATTTGGCCACAGCTGAACCATAGCAAGTTTGGTCACTGAGTTTTTGTCTGTTTTTTTTTCCAAAGGGCATTGTTGGTGTGTGTAGGAGGCCCTAACTTCAGAGTATCCCTCAGGTCCTTAGCCTGGGATCTGGCCTGGCACCACTGTCTACCTTTGAGCCAAACTGATGGTATTGGTTAAAAGGGATGCTGGCCATAAGCCTGGAAAACACAAGTGAACCCCACGGGCTAGCCAAACCAGAGGGGCTCGCATGACTGTACCATCAGCTAGTTTGTTCTGACCCTCTCTTGGGGCTCTGGGGTACACGTGTATGAATTAACATCTTGGTAAGGAACACTGTGACAATCCCATGGCAAGCAGGTATGGCCTCTCCACTGGAGCCTCACAAACTACCCGGCTCTGTGGGCCACCCTTCCCCACCCTGACACGCCTCGCTGCAGGCAGGTGGGCTCCTCTCCATCGCTGACACCCTGGGGTCAGTTCCACCTCCCATCGTCACAGCTGCTGCTCCCCTTTGCCTCCCCAGCTGACTGTCCCCCTCCTGTTCAAGAGCCATCTCCCCATCTAGCCTGAGAACTCAGAGGGCAGCCCCTCGCCTGTTCCATTTCTGTCCTCTCCCAGAGCTGAAGGGCAGCAGCTGGGATCCCTGAGCACACAGCTGGCCCAGGGGATCACCAAAGGCTTGGGTGGCCCTGGAGGGCAGCCTGCCCCTGGTGGGACCTGCGTGTGCAGCGGCCCAGCCCGGGTGGCCTCATGAAGCCCAGCCCAGCCTGTGGAGCGCATCGGCACCTGGGTCGTTGAGGTAGAGGTCCAGCGAGGCCCAGGTGAGGCCATCGGCCTCTACGGAACCGTTGGTGCCATTGAGCTCCGTGAAGTTGCGAACACACTTATGCCTCAGGTTGCCCATGAAGAGCTGCAGGCCGATGAGGGCGAAGACGCTGAGGCAGAAGACTGTGAGGACCATCACGTCGGCCAGCTTCTTCACAGACTGGATCAGGGCCCCCACGATGGTTTTCAGGCCTGGGAGGGCAAGAACCAGCATGGGCTGCCGTGGGCATGGAGCCTCCTGCTCCACTGGGCCTGGCTGGGCCGTGGTGCTGGGCTGGGTGGGCAGTGTGGGGCAGTGAAGGAGGCCTCTCGTGGGCTTTTCGGACCAAAGTCCCCCTTTCCTCTGCTTCTGGGACTCTGCCCTGACACCCCAGGGCAGGGGTTCAGTCTGGCTGTGTGTCTTTGCTCTCCAGTAGCCAAACATATGAAATGGGCATGGAAAATGCTGTTTTCTTGAGGAAGAAAATATTCGAAGCTGTCTCCCTCTGCCCGGCCCCAAGGTGTGCCCGGCCTGCCCTTTGCAATGCTGCCCATGAGAGGGAGACTCCAGGGCAACTGAGAGGCTCAGCCTTGATCCTGGTGGGGAGAGACAGCCACTGGGAGGGGAATGTCGTGTGTGTGCTGGGGGTCTGGGGAGCCCGGGAAGGCCACAGGTGGGTGCTGTCCTAAGGGGCCCATTCTGGCGAGGGCCCACCTTTGGGAAAGGTTCGGGGGCAGGGGCTGACCTATTTGCATGGTCCTCCTTGTTCCTGTCTCTCTGGGACCCATCCCCGTCTGCCCACTCCCCAAAGCCGAGAGGCCATGGTCTGTTAGTTGCATGGCCCAGCTCCCTAAAGCAGCCAGCACCACACAGTGAAGGAACAGAAAAGCACATGTGGACACACTCAGTCTGACACTTAGCGGCTATACTATAAGTTCCCGCAGTGTCCAGAGCGAGGGGCTTCCCTGCCTCCCTGCCCCCCACCACCACATGGAAGCGGCCAGGTCTCAGATTAAGCTCCATCCATCCATCTCCAGCCAGTTAATGTGTTAGGTGTGCCCGTGGCGGCTGTGTGTGCAGCTGCTGGGCCCGGGACCACAGACAGGTAGCGGCAATGGGCCAAGACGGTGGCAGAGGGTCCTCCCTGCGTGCCGCTGACACCATCTGCTTAGCGCCCAGAGCTCTCGGCATTCCCTGTGGAAATCGTCCTGGCAGATGTTGGCAACTGCCTGGGCAGTGGGTGGGCCTTGCGGGGCACTGGGCTGGAGTGGGGGTGGTGGGAGTCACCAGCCCTTCCTAGTCCAGACCTCCTCATCTCTAGCAGAGGCTCAGGACTCCTGGGTGTGCACACCCTGGTTCTGCCCACTGGGCCTGCAGACCCTGCCCATACCACATGGGGCACGAAGTGAGGGGTAGTAGGCAGCAGCTCGAATGCCCACACTGGACTCTGCCTGACCATGAACCCTAAAGCATCCAGTTCGAGGCCCAGCAAAGCACCTCCAGGTCTGTGGAGACAATGCCCTTGGGGACCATCATTGGTGAGAACAGACCTACTCTTTTAAATATTTCTCATACTGGTGTTAGAAGAGGTCACTTCCAGCAGGACTGATCCCAACAAAGCAATGGGATTCTTTCTGAAAAGACCTGGGAAGGGATGGGTCTTGGGAATTACCTGGGGACCTCTCCTGCCCTGAAGTTCTAACTGGCCAGGTGAAGAACCCTTCAGAAATCAACCATTCCAATTTCATTCCCTTTTTATGGGAAAGGAGAACAAGATCCAGAGAGATCCAAGGTATCTAAGCCTCAGCTCAAGAGGACACCTCCTCCAGGGAGCCTTCCATCATGCTGGCCACAGGATCCTTCTAATGTCCACTTTTGTAGCATCTGCCATCTGCTGTCCCATAGGATTGCAGCGACTTTGAACAGATGCGACAGGGCTGCACTGAAGTGAACAGGCTTTTGCCTTTTTCCCAGGACTGAGAAATATTTTCCTCTGTTGGTCTTTCTTATAAAGCAGACTGGGACATGCCCTTTCTTAACTGCCTGTTACTCTTGTGGGGTGTGTGCTGAGAGGTTCTACCAAGATGACAAACCCTGCAGCTTCTGAGCGTGTACGTGTGCACCAAAGCAGACGACCCCTGTCTCCATGGGGTGGCCGGGGCACACTGCCCCACTTGCTACTGGCTTTTAGCGGAGGTCTGGCCCACTTGTGGTGAACAGGGGCAAGTGGCCCCTGTGCACATCCCGCGGTGGGTGCGCAGGCCAGGAGGAACATTCTGAAGCTCAGTCTGAACACGTGGTGCTTCTCTTAAAAGATAATCAATCCACCTGAGGGGTTTGAACTCCGAGAGAACTCAGAGCGGGACCCCTGCCTCCTCGGGGAGAGCAGCCGCAAATGGCCCAGGACCTACAGCTTTCTAAAGCCAGAGTGGATGAGCCATGGAGTTCACCTACTTCCTCCCTCAGCTCTGACACCACCCTAGATGGGTGGTGTGCCACCTCTCCCCAGCTGCTTTCTTAGAAGAAGTGCCTTCTCCAGTTCTGAGCGTGGCTGTATTCAGAAAAGGCTCTGGAAGGAGCCTCTGGGTACTGGCCGCTGGGCTCTGAAATCATCATAAATCTTTTGAGAGCTTTCCTGCACAGAGAGGGTAGACTGGCTCTCCCGAGAGGCTGTCCGGGTTTTGATTTCTAGCACAATTGCCAACATCTGCCAAGGAGCACTTCCTCCTGAGGCTACCATGCATGCTTTGCTAAACCTCTACCGCACCATGCAGTGAGGCCGTTAGACGCCAAGGCCCGATGGCTCCTGTCCCCAGAGTGCCCTCAGTCCATAGAACAGGGCTGCGGCTCCAGCTGTGCATGCGGCCAGAGGGGCACGATGCAGGGACTGGGCACTCAGCCATGAGTTTCCCTTTCTTGCTCTGGGTGTGTGTGTGTGTGTGTGTGGTTTCCCTCAGACCCAGGTCTTTTGGTTCACTTTTCAGAGGACGATGCTTCAGCTAAAGCAATTCACATACAAGCTTTTTAGCTATAGATTAAGCTTGGTTCTATTTAGGAAAGAAATCACTATCTTGGGAAGAATTTGGGTTTGGTCCAGAACTTTCCATGGGGTCCTGTGCTCCCAGTGTCTGTGAGGGTGGGATCTGCTGGGATGGGCGGCCCAAAGCCCATTCTGAGGCTTTCCGGGCACAGCCGTGTCCACGTTGAGCCCTCACACCCGAACTCTGGGAAAGGTATTCTGGTGACAGGCACATTCGAAGGGGCCTTCCCAAGGGTCGCCTTAGCTCCCAGGTGGCTGGGAAGGCCCGAGCGTGTCCCTCTAGCCTTGGCGTTTAACCTGATTTTCACCTGAAATGACTGATATAGTTTTCAGGGCCCGGAGGACTCGGAAGGTACGTAAGGCTGAGACATTGCCCAGGTCCACAAATTCAGTTGTGTATCTGTAACAAGGGAAATTCACACACGAGACAATGACAACACACCAGGAGGAGACACACGGTCAGAGGAGGGGAGGAGAGACAGAGAGAAGATCACTTGTAGCTGAGATCTGAGAGGCAAACCTGGGCATCTTACCTGGGATAACCGAAATAGTTTTTAGAGCTCTCAGGACTCTGAAAGTTCGAAGAGCCGACAAATTGCCTAGTTTTATATTTTCTGATACATACCTGCAGAATCAAACCACAGTTATTGGGAATTACAAGCAGCACCTCGGGTGCCCGGCCCCGACCAGCCCTCTCCCCTCTCCGTCTCCTATAGCAGGGCTGTGGGGACCCAAGCCTCCCCCAGGTTTTCTTCCTGATCTCAACCCTCCTGACTCAGGACCTCAGTGAGGGTAACTTAGGTTCACACGGCAAGCCCAGGAGGCTCTTGGTGATAGTCCTGTGAATAACTGGTGCTGGATTCATTCTTCATGCCACAAAACCGTGTGGCGGGTCTGAGGCTGGGGACGTGGCAGGGTACACAGGGACACTTCTCCAGGAGACTCAGCCCAGGCGACGGAGGAAGCAGGTGGTTTCTGCTCCTGAGGTTGGTCTGCATCTCTACAGTCTGTGATCAGCGAGCCTGGCGGCCCCCATCTCTGCCCCTGAAGTCCTGGCTGAGGCCATCACGGAGGCATGCTTGGGTGTCCGAGGGCTGCCCACTGCCTCCTGCCAGCCACCAATCTCTGTGAAGGAGTGGTTCGGAGGTTCTGAGGTTGTGAGATGGGGGCCACCTGAGTCTCCAAGATGCTACTTTGGAAGACGAGAAGCACAGTTGCCCAAATATTCAGCTCTTTGAATATGTACAGGTGGTGGTCGACCCAAGAGGGGGAAAAGCAGGCTGATGGGTCCCAGGGAGATTCCAGCCTCTCCCCCACAGTCCACCCAGTCTCACCCCAACACCCCCACTGCCCCCCCAGGATGGCCCTGCGTCTCTACAGGAGGGGCCTCCAGGGGTGAGCGGCCCGCGGGCTCTGTCTTAGGGACCCAGAAGGGCTGAGTGGCCTTGGGGCTCCCAAGGCATCCCCCTGCGGGATCCACTGGCACAGGAGGGATGGGATGTGGGACCCGCCCAAGCCAGAGTACGAGGACACACATGGATGTCCACATGAGCGGGATGGCTGAGAGATGGTTGGACAGTATGTGACCAGGGCCATGGGGACAGTGGCAAGTGACTTGTGATATTTAACCAAAGGTCTCACGTGCAGGGTGTCTGACATTTAACCAAAGGTGTCTGATGTTTAACAAGGGCAGTGTTTCTGACCCAGTGTTTTGAGTGACATCAGACCCAGGACAGCAGCCTGGAGATGCTGAGTGAGTGCCAACGTAGGCTGACAGTGCAGCTGGACCCGTTCTGCTCAGAGCTTCTGAATCTGCCTTCAAAGTGTGGGTATCTGTGGGGAAGGACTTGGCAGGCTGTGTCAAGGGACTCAGTGTTCTGGGACAGCTGGGTCCGGCCTGGTCCAGCTCTGACACTTGTCCAACGCCAGCTTCGTGGGGCCTTTGGGACCATGCCTGCTCCCTCCTTACTCACCACATCCCTTCAGGGATGGGAAGCCAGCAGACACACGTTCTCAGAGCTTCCCTTCTGGCTACACAAGACTCTGCGAGGTGTGGCTTCCACTCCCCCTGGGCTCACTTCAGCCTGCGAAGAACCTCTCTCCCATGCAGGAGTCAGATGCAGCCTCATTTCTTGGTGGGGAGTACAGGTTACCACCCTTGTTCTGTCGCATATACACCCAGTAATTTGGTCTGTGATCCCTCTCAGCTTTTGACAGCCATTCCACTCTCTGTGATGCTCAAACCCCCAGGCTTGGACTCTCTGTCCAGACATGGTGCCACCAGGGGGCTGCCAGGTGGAGCCCGAGACCCCGCTGATGTCGCTGTCACCTGGAAGCCATGGTTCCAGCCTGCTGGTGGTTCTGGGCCCCATTTCCTGCTGCTGGTCAAATGGGTGTGGCCTGAGACAACAGCTCTTCTTGCTTGGGACACTGGTGTCCAGGATGCTCTCTGGTTACAGGGAGCGAGCAGGGCACTGTGCCTATTTGAAGGGGACCCAAGTGTCTTGCTTCCCCCCTCTCGTCCCTTACAGACCCTGTCTGTCCCCTATGTCTTCAGTGAAACCCTGCCTGCCTCTAGCTTGGATTTTGCCTGTCTTCACCTGCCCCAGTGTAGGTTCTACACAGGTTCTGCCCTCGTCACCCACCCCAGCACAGACAGGGCCTGCCCTCCCTTCCTCACCCGCCTCCTTAGCAGCTGAGCAGGGACAAGCCAAGATCCTAAGGTGTGCACTGCCAGCAGGCATGCGAGGCCAGCCAAGTGGCTGAGAACAGGAGTGGGCTGGCAGTCGTGTGTTTGTGAAGTCAGGACATATGTGGGAGAGCAGTCCCAAGGAGGAAGAGGAAGTTCTGAAGGTGGGCCAGAGGGTAACGACCCAGCATGTCTATGACACGGGAGCTGCTCCCAATGTTGGGGCCCTTGGCCCTCACCAAAGCACTCTCCTGGGTCCCTGGAGGAGAGACCCTGCATTTGGCAGAGGCCAGCTTCAGCACTGGCCGGGGTGGGGCAACTGCTCTGCCAGGCTGGCAAATACTCTTGGAGCCGTTCTACCCTTTCCACTGTGCCCGAGCTACTAGGCAGGTGCAGAGAGCTGGGGTGTGTCCTGGGTCCTGGCAAGAAAAAGCAGGGGTGATGGGTGAGAATACCACCCGCACACCAGCCTTGGCACAGGGAGCCTTTATAGAGGCTGAGGAGCCCTGAGGAAAGGCAGACCCCGGCCTTTGTCCCACTGCACCCCAACCTCTGTGCGAGCTCCCCCTTTCCACGTGGATGCCTCTCCTGGGCTGCTTGGTGGAGTGTGTGCTGGCCCTGCGCTGCGGCGTGATCGCCACCCTCCCCCCTCTGCTCTCCCTTCCTTCCCCTTCAGGTTTGGTTTCCATAACAACCCTAGAAGGTGGGAGGCTGTGCTCACTTCAGGTAATGCCCAGCTGGGAGGGGGGCTGCAGGACGGACTTGGGCTGGAGGGTTGCCTGGCAGGCTTCCTTGCATCCTCTGGACCACCCCCTAGCCTCTAAATGGGGTGCGTGGGGGATCAGGCCAGAAACCTGGCCAGAAACTCTAGACGAGGGGTGCCTCTCATGGTTACGAGTCAGGAGGCTTGGTTCTGGTCCTAGTGTTGCTGCCGGCTCATTCTATAATTTGGAGCAAGTGGTAGGCTCTCTCTGAGCCTCAGTTTCTCGATCTCTACAATGGAGGGTGGGAGTTTCATTGAACAGACCTTTCCTGCCACTTGAGACTCCTTGGATAGTCCTAGGAGCTCATGTCAGTGACCTTTCTGACTACAGCAGGAAGCGTTTTACTGCAGGGCCTTGGCTGTAACTGACTGTTCCTAAGGCAGAATCACTGTCATTCAAAGCTGTGGGCCACCCCAGCCCAGAGCACAAGCCTGGCATTCCAAGAAGTGCACGTGGTCCTAGGGGAGGTGACTGGCCCATTTCTGTGAGTCACTGGGAAACGGGGGAATAATCTGCTGGCCTCTGAGGCTGTTTTGCTTTGTCACCCATGTTCAGTGCAGACTGAAGGCAGGCTTTGGTGAGGTAGACTCACCTGTTCTGAGTCCAGGCAGCTCCCTGTAGGATCCCGGGGGTATGTAGATGGGGATTCTGTCACCAGACAGGACAGGAGGCTGTGCTGAGGGCCTGAGGTCACACAGAGCATCTCCCAGAGGCTGGTTCCTGCTGTCAGACAAGGGGCCCTGGGAGATGCTTTTTGGGGCCTCGGGGTGTCTGCAGTGACATGGAACCGCTCAGCTCCAGGATGGGAAGGGAGGAAAGGCTCAGGCAGCTGCCGCGTCCTCTCCTGCTGAGGCCCCCTTCCATGACACTGGACCCAGGCCATGGACCACGCTTCCCTCCCACAGGGCACTTTTCAGCCTGAGCCCAGCCTGGTGACCCTACGTCCCCCGAGCCCGTGCAGCCTCCGGGCTCCAACACAGACAGTGCTCCCTGCCTGCCCAGACCTCAGGCATGCCTCCCCACGCCAGGCTCTCAGCTCATGGTGCTGCTTCATATCCTTGGAAAATGGAAGCAATCAGTAGAGAAATTGCTCCCCTCGCATCGTGTCTCTCTCCACCCACTGCCATCACCTCCTGCCATTCTGCCTTCCCTGCTCCTGAAGCCAGCACCCCCAGGCCCTTGATCTCAGTCCTCGCCAGCTATGCAGACCCATCCGGGCTGGTCCCTTCAGTGCCAGGATACCTCCCATCTCCGCTTCAGGCAAAGACAGCAGGCTGTGTCCTCGCTCCCCTCACGCCCTGCACTCTCGGGCCCCCAGGTCCACTGGATGCTGTCTTTTCAAGGTGTTCGGTGGACTTAGCGGTGTCAACGCCATCGGGTCCCATTCCTCAGCCTCCTCGCAGTTGCTTCCTGGCAGAGCCACACTCCCCAGCTGGCTTCCAGGACCCCACTCAGCTCTCCCGCTCTTCTCTGCCCAGCCCTCCTGCCTCCAGATGCTGGAGCATCCAGGTACCGTCCCTCTCTCTGGTTCACTCGCTCCTGGAGGGCCTCATGCGTCTCCTGGATTTGGGTATCATCTGCATCTTGATGGCTTCTAAATTTGTATGTTCACCCAGACCTCCTTCCTGAACTCCACCCTGGAATATCCAGTTGCCTGCTCGGTATCTCAGCCGGATGCTTTCAAACTCGATACGTTCCAAACGGGACTTTGATTCTCCTCCCAGCTCCATTCTTCGGTTCAGCAGTCCGCAACACCATCCCAGCTGCTCCGGTCAAAACCGACTGAGGGCCTCTGGTCAGCCCCCTTCCAAGTACACACAGAACCTGGCCAGGCCTCTCAACTTCTTATTCAGGCCTGGTCCCAGCACCACCGTCTCTCCCAGCTACTAGAATTGCCCCCTCACTGCTCTGTGGCTGCCGTCCCGTCCCCACAGCCGTCTCCTGTCCATGTGGCAGCCAGGCCATCTTTGTAGACTGGGACTAGGTCATGTTGCTCCCTGCTCTTGTCCTCCACTGCTCCTGTCCCCTGGCCCTGACATGGCCTATGAGCCGCATGCCCAGGCCCCCACCCCACTCCACGGCATCCTCGTAGCTCACTATTCTTTCCCTTGCTCACTCAGCTCCGCCCTGGCCTAAGCCGACACCGCATCTGGGGAGAGTGGTAGCTTCTCTCAGAGCCTCAGTTTCCCTTCCTGTATAAGTGGGTAGAGTCAGCTCAGAAGCAGCGCACCTAGAAACGATCCTGCGGCTATCTAACTACCAGGTGCTCATCCAGATTCCTCTCTCCTCTCCTCTGCTGGGCTAAGTGAGCTCAGAGCAGCCGTGCCCACGTCCTGGCTTAAGTGAAGACTTTGCCACAGGCAGATGACTCTGAGAAGCCTAGGAAGTGGGCACTGAACTGACCCCCTGAGCCACCTAACTCCACACCACCCTTCCACAAGTGGGTTGTGGGTTTGTGAAGTCAGGACATATGCGGGAGAGCAGGCCCAAGGAGGAAGAGGAAGTTCTGAAGGTGGGCCAGAGGGTAGCGACCCAGCAGGTCACGGAGTACCCTGTCTCCAGCTCCGCTCCTTGCCCAGCATGTGCCCAGCCCTGCACAGGGACGCTCTGCACCTCAGGCTTTCAGAAAGGGCTGGATGGCTGAGCCCCTGACCAGGACGCCTGCACAGGAGGCCCACCCTGACCGGTCGTCCCCACTGGCACACAGCAGCTGTGGCTGGGACATCAGAGCGGAAGGCTTCAACCCAGCTCTGGTGGAGTCTCCTTCTAGGCAAGGAAGTGGGGCCTTGGCCCGCGTGACTTTCTCCTTCCGGCAAGCTCCGATGTGACTTCTGTCAATGGGGACAAGGAGCCCCTAAGCAGCCCACCTCTCTGGCTCGTGTGGGGACCCACTGGATCACCTCAGTGATCAGGTGCCTTGGAATGTGCCCAACATGGGGTCTGTGCGTGGGAGCGCAGACGTGCAAGGACACCTGGCCCGCCTTCCTAGGGTGCCCAGTCACCTCTCCAGGCCCCTTCTCTTTCCCGAGTTTCGTTCTTAATCACCTTAGAATCCAGGTACTATTGACAGTGGTCCAGAGAGTTCAGGACAAAATACTGGTGTCCTTTACTGGACAGGTAGAGGATGCTAAACCAGAATTGTAATGCTGTCCCTTGGGCACAGGGCTGCCGTGGAGCCACAGATGAGCTGGTAGGCCTGACCACCAGGCCTGCCTGACCACCGTGGGCCTGTCTCTCCCCACCAGGATGAGTGGAGGGCCTCCGTCCCGTCTACCTCTGCCATAGCAGGAAGGTAGGCTGCTCCACAGCACATGCACAGCTACGTAACTGAAGCAGGGAGGCTGAGGGGCCTGGTGGCCGGGGCTGAGGTGATGCACATGCCACTCACTGGGGCCTGGTGTGGCACAGTGTGGCATAAGAAGCGAGGTACTTACGCCATGACAATCACGCTGAAGTCTAGCCAGTTCCATGGGTCCCGAAGGAAGGTGAAAGCATGCAGGCAGAAGCCTCGAGCCAGAATCTTGACCAGAGACTCAAAGGTGTAAATGGCAGTGAAGGTGTACCTGGCACAGGAGAGAGAGAAGGGCCGGTTGGGGCAGTTGCTGGCGCAGGCAGGCTGGCCAGGCTTCCATGTGCCAGAGCCCTGCGCAGCTTCTCCGAGGGGCCCTCAGTCTAGACTCTGAAGCGTCCCTGGGGCACCGCAGGAGTTGCTGGCTGGAGCTTTGTTACAGACACCTGGCAAACTAACGCGTCTTCCTATCTGTTCACTCAGCATTGTCGAGCACCTGAATCTCCAGCCCCTCTCTCAGTGGTAGAGACCCTGCACCTCTCTCCTCACCCCAGCCTTCTGGGCCCATGTTCACAGGCATATGGTGGCCCCCAGGCCTGCCCCATGGGACAGTAAGGACACTCAGGGTCATGGCCTCTCACCCTTGTTTGTGGGTCCTCAGCAGCGAGTGGTGGCAGCATGTCCATTCTCTACTGACTACAGGTAGGGGGTACAGCTGTCTACCTTGGGCTTGGAATGGGGCTGGTACTCTAACACTGGAGGCTGGGTGGGGGGCTGTTCTTGCTGCCCGCAGTGGACTTCAGAATCCCACAGCCTGCATGCAGGAACTGTGCCTGCTTGGCTGGAATGGGAATGGGCCACAGCCACGGCTCCCATGGCGCCTCTGGGTCCTGTAAGAACACACAGAGACCATCCGCCAGGCGGCTCTTGGAAAAGAGGCCATCCCCAACTTTCTGCTGGTCCCCAGAAAACAGGCACCAAATGCACAAGCCTACCAAGTCTGCTTAGAACCTGTGTATAAGGTGCTTTTATTTGGGAAGAAAGGACCAGAAGTAGTTTTTTACAACTGCGCAAATGGTTACAGGATGCAGGCCCCAGCAACAGACAGCAGAGACAGCACTGAAGTGGTGACGGCCCTGGGCCCGCACTGGACAAGTTCCTTCTCCAGGCCCCAGTCTCCCCGTCTGGCAGGGGGGCAGTGGCTGTCCCTCCCCACTGGGCTGCTGTGAGGGCTACAGGAGACGAGGCTGGCGCCAAGTGCCCCAAGAGCCCCTCGAGGTCCTGCGTCAGCCTCCTCCACTGCCGGCAGCCCTCCTCAGGGGGACGCAGGGACAAACCCTCTGCTCACAACTCCAAGAGGTTGGCAGGACTATAAGGGGCAAAAGGGGGAAAGGGCTGGGCCAAAGACCCTCCAGGGACACTAGTCCCTGGGCCTTCAGAGGTGCCTTTTGGGGCCAGCGTGTAGCAGGGAGGGGAAGTTGGTGGGGTGGCCGGTGGCCCTGAAGACACTTACTCGACATACTTGGTCCAGGGCGGAGGGTCACGCTGGGCCATGAACACGCAGTTGGTCAGGATGGTGCACATGATGAGCATGCTGAACAGCGTGCGAGGGTCAAGGAAAGCGGTGTGCGGGTGGCCGGCCGGGCCATCGCTGCCAGAGGGTCCCACCCTCGGGGTTGTACCTGCCAGGCCGGCACTGCCCCATCAGTGAGACAGAGGCTCCAGGGAGACACACTGGCTGGGCCCAGCTCTCGCCAGCCTCTCTGTGCCCTCACTGGCACTTGCAGCTCAACACCCGCCCTGCTCCATGGCCCCTGACTGGGACCAGCTGCCTGAAATGCACCTTCAGCACGGTGACCTGCATGGCCTGTCCTGGAGGGAAGGAGGGGCCAGCTCCCAGACCACAGATGTTTTCACCCAGGGCTGCAGGGGGCACTGCCCTTAGCCACAGCAGAGGGAGGGGGAATTTATAAATGCTGATGGGGCACAGGAAGGCCACAGTGGCAGGGCTGTGAGTTTTTTCCCTAGCTTCCCCAAAGACTGACATTTGACCTGGGACTTCTCTGAAGTGTTCTGCTGACAAATTTATATACCTTGTCAGGACACACTGACCCTGGGGGAGTCAGGGGACTGAATCTCTGCCGGCTGCCTGCCTTTGCACATGCTCTTCACACTTGTCCTCTGCTCCACCCAGTGTGCTCCGTTTCCTCCTTCCAGGAACCCCATCAGGGGCACCCTTCTGAGCAGTGGCACCCCCAGCAGGGGCATCCCTCTGAGCAGGGGCATCCCCCAGCAGGGGCACCCTTCTGAGCAGGAGCATCTCTCTGAGCAGGGGCATCCCCCAGCAGGGGCACCCTTCTGAGCAGGGGCACCCTTCTGAGCAGGAGCATCCCCCAGCAGGGGCACCCTTCTGAGCAGGGGCATCCCCCAGCAGGAGCATCTCTCTGAGCAGGAGCATCCCCCAGCAGGGGCACCCTTCTGAGCAGGGGCATCCCCCAGCAGGAGCATCTCTCTGAGCAGGAGCATCCCCCAGCAGGAGCATCTCTCTGAGCAGGAGCATCCCCCAGCAGGAGCATCTCTCTGAGCAGGGGCATCCCCCAGCAGGGGCACCCTTCTGAGCAGGAGCATCTCTCTGAGCAGGAGCATCCCCCAGCAGGAGCATCTCTCTGAGCAGGAGCATCCCCCAGCAGGGGCACCCTTCTGAGCAGGAGCATCTCTCTGAGCAGGAGCATCCCCCAGCAGGAGCATCTCTCTGAGCAGGAGCATCCCCCAGCAGGAGCATCTCTGAGCAGGAGCATCCCCCAGAGCAGGCAGGAGCATCCCCCAGCAGGGGCACCCTTCTGAGCAGGGGCACCCTTCTGAGCAGGAGCATCTCTCTGAGCAGGAGCATCCCCCAGCAGGAGCATCTCTCTGAGCAGGAGCATCCCCCAGGGAGCATCTCTCTGAGCAGGAGCATCCCCCAGCAGGAGCATCTCTCTGAGCAGGGGCATCCCCCAGCAGGGGCACCCTTCCAGGAGCATCTCTCTGAGCAGGAGCATCCCCTCTGAGCAGGGTCATCCCTCTGAGCAGGAGCATCCCCCAGCAGGAGCATCTCTCTGAGCAGGAGCATCCCCCAGCAGGGGCACCCTTCTGAGCAGGGGCACCCTCTCTGAGCAGGAGCATCTCTCTGAGCAGGAGCATCCCCCAGCAGGAGCATCTCTCTGAGCAGGAGCATCCCCCAGCAGGAGCATCTCTCTGAGCAGGAGCATCCCCCAGCAGGAGCATCTCTCTGAGCAGGGGCACCCCCAGCAGGGGCACCCTTCTGAGCAAGGTCATCCCTCTGAGCAGGGTCATCCCTCTGAGCAGGAGCACCCCTCTGAGCAGGGTCATCCCTCTGAGCAGGAGCATCCCCCGAGTAAGCTCTCCTGACTCTTTGGTTGCTGCAGGCCCGGCACCTCCAGGGCAAGGGGCATCCTCTGTGAGCACATGCCCATCTGTCCCCCAGCAGAAGGGAGCTCCTCACATGCTGGGATCGTGCCTTGGGTGTCCCTCCCGGCTGATGGCCCTGAACTGAGCTGCCCAGGCCTTGTCTGATCCCTGGCTCTTGGGCTCCAAGTCTCAGCTACTGCCTCAGGCTACACAAAGCCCTGGCTGACCCCCAGGGCCTCCCTCACCCTGGCAGAACCTGCAGAGGGGCAGGGAACAGACCCTGAGCCTCCTGTGGCTGGGGCATGACCCAGAGCAGGGACGCTCCCCACACGGCCCCAGCCTCAGACCTGAGCCACAGCTGCTGCAGGTGGTTCCCATGGGCTGCCCGGGCTGCCCAGGAGCTGTGCGACTGAGCTCCAGAGTCCTGCCTCTTTCCTCCCTACCACAGCCCCACCCTTCCCCATGGCCCAGCCTGAGGTACGATGACTGGAGGCAGGCAGACTGGAGGTCAGGCTGAGCTGGGGTGCTGACTTCTGGGGTGCTTTCCAGCTGGGGAGAGAGATGAGGCCTCTCAAGGAATCTAGGTGGAAGCCAGATGCCTCCAGTCCTTCTAGGAAACCTAGGCAATTAGGGAATGTGCCAAAGTGAGCCCCAGCTCCTTAAGGATTCTCCAATTTTTCACCTGAGGTGAGAGGGGATCAGGCTTTGGAACCCCTTTAGTCAAACCAAAGCTGCCCAGCTCCAAGGCCATGGCTCCAGGAGGCCTTGATCCCTCTGGCCAGAGCACACCTCTCCAGCACTGCTTGGTATCTGCCCACCACTCTGCCTCTGTAGGGTCTCTGTGGTCAGGCTTCAGGGACTCTCCAGCGTTCAAGGGCAGGATTGGACCCCCATCCCTCTTGTCCTCATACTCTCTCTCCCTTGCATATGCACACACACGCACACACATTCCCTGTGCTCGGCTCCATGCCAAGGCTTTCCTAACCAGGCAGAGGCTTCACTGGCCCCTCAACCAGCCTGTATTCATTCCACAGACCCAATGATACACCATCTACTGAGAATCCCAGATGGTTCCTGAAATATGAAATGTTAAAAGCAAATATTTACTGAGCCCTTCCCAGGTGCCTGGCTCTGCTCTTTTATCTGCTAATTTGATTCACCTGCAGCCCTCTGGTGTGGACATTGTCACCACGTATCAAGGAGGAGACCGGGGCACAAGAGGGTGAAGCTAAGCGTACTACTGAGGGTAGAAGAACAGGCCCCAAAGATGACCATATCCTACTCCCTGGAAACTGCCAGTGTTAATGTATATGGCAAATGGGACTTTGTGGGTAGGATTCAGTTAATTGAGAGATGGGGAGACGATCCCAGATTATCTGGGTGGGCCCAATGTCATCCCGGGACCTTATAAGTGAACGAGGGAGGCGTCAGAGCATTGCATGTGGGGAGACTCTCCCCGGCCGAGCTGTCACCAGCCTGGAAGATGGAGGGGGCCACAAGACAAGAAATTCATGCAGCCTCTAGAAACTGGGAAAGCTAGGAAAGTGATTCTGCCCAGAAAGGAACATGAGTTGCCAATACTGTGATTTCAGCCCATTTTGGCTTCCTTCCTCCGGAACTGCAAGATGATGCACTGGTGTTGGTGGTGGTGTGTGGCAATGTGGTGGCAGCTACCGAAATGATGGTAGGGACAAAGCTGGTCTGTGATACAGCCCAGCTCCGAGCCCTGATGCCCACCATCTCGGCACGATGACACCAAGGGTCGCCGGTCCACTCTGCCTCCTGACTGAGGGGCCTACCAAGTCACCCACCAAGGGGGCAAGCTGCCCACACTTGACCTCTGCCACCTCCAGGGCAGTGTGAGAGCCAAAGAAGTGGGTGGCTCTGTAAAATGTTAGCCAACCGCTGCCCAGGAGGGGGAACGCAATTGTCATTTCTAAGCACAGTGCTCACCTGAGCAGTGTGCCTGGCCGTGGGGGTGGGTAGGGAGGCATCTGAGCCACTGAGGAACCAGACCCGCTTCTGGTTGGGCAGGCAGGAAGACTTCCTGGAGGAGGCATTTAGACAGGCACTGAAGGCTGGCCAAGGCTCCTCCAGCAGTCAGTGTGTGAAGTTGGTTATGGTGAAGTCAGGTGGGCCAAGGTCTGGGGAGACCCCTCAGGGTGCAGCTGCCTCTCCTGGTTGTGGGCAGACAAGTCACAGCTCTTGCTAGAGTAAGAGAAAAGGGCCTTCGGCAGAGAGCAGTGGTGTGGACAGCTACCTTGGACCAGAGGACTTGGCTGAAAACAGGCAGAGGTGAGCTGAACTCAAGCATCAAGACCAGGGAGGGCGGGGGTGGACAGCCCTCTGAGTCCTGCCGGCCATACCCAAGTCCTGTGGTGGGAAATGACAGGAGCTGCCTACTGAGGACACAGAAATGGCTTATGGTGAGGAGTGGCAGACTCCAGTGTCTCCGCCATGGCACTGCTGAAAACCCTACCTGGTTCTGTGACCTTGGGAAGGGTCCTTCCACTAGTCCCAGCCACTCCTCTGTGTGCGTCATTGCGTCTATCTGGACTGAGCCTCTAGTCCATGTGACTCTGCCCAAAGCATCCCTGGGTCCCCTGTGGAGCCCAGCATGCAGCCAATACCATGGAGAGGAGTCAGGCACACTCCTGGCCTGCCACACCTGTTTGCATGGCCTGGTAGCTTCAGAACCATGACTGAGCAGGCCCCATGTGTGGGCAGAGGCAGAGGCCAGCTCTCCAGGCCCAAGCGCAAATGAACATCTTCAATCCTGTCATGTCATTGTCCCCAAACACCCACTCCCAGCCTCATGATTAAAATGTCAGCAAGGACTCCTGCAAGGGTTGTGGGAATGCCTGAAACTTGGGCTGCCTGCCTTCAGATCCCAAGGAGCCAAAAACTTCCAAAGAGAAGGGACATGTGGAGGTACTGTCATCTATTTATGCTGTTAAATAAACATGCACACACACGTGCACACACGCTTGCGTGCACACACACACACACACACACACAAACATGTGGTTTGATTGCCCATTTGAATCTGCTAGAGAAACGTGGGAGGATTTTGTGAACAGATCCTGTGCACCCAGGCAAAATGCTTATCCGTGTGAACGGAGGCCTCTCTGAATGTGAGTGCAGTGGGATTGGGAGCTCTGTTGGCTTCTTTTATTTAATCCTGGCAGGAACACATTCTGCAGGATTGTAACAAAAATACAAAGGAAAAAATATTTCTACATATCCATATTTACTTTTTAGGCAACCTCCCAGGGATGCATTGCGAGTGCGGAGCATGGAGCAAAGCCGCACGGAATTACTGTGTGCTCACCAGCGTCACTGTGAGCACTGCAGTTACAGTGAGTGTGTTTTCCTACTCGAGAGCTCGCCTGCATCACTGCCCTTTTAAGTCTGTCTTTGCCCTCATGCCCTTTCCAAAGGGCCTTGCATAGAACTGTGTGCACGCTGGGACTGGAAGAGGGTTGGAGTGGATATGAAAATGTAAGCCAGCAATGGGCACAGAGTTTGGGTTTTGCGAGATGAGGAGGTCCTAGAGGTCTGCTGCACAATGCGCAAATGGTTACAACTACTGTACTACACACTTAAAAATGGTTAAGATGGTACATTTTCTGTTATGTGTTTTTTTACCACAATAAAAATAAATGTAAGCAGGGCGGTAGTCCACCATTCAAAACGTGAAACCTGCGTGCATTAGAAATGCACCATGAGTGCTAACGGCATGGGGTTTCTTCTGAGACATGAGAATGTTCTGGAATTAGTGGTGACAGTGGCACAACCTTATGGATGTACTAAACCCCCCTGAATTGCAAACTAGAATGGTAAATCGTGTGGTATGTGCATTTATTATACACATAATTGAGATCATATCTCAATAAACACCACCAAGAAATGCATGGACAGCTTGTGGATTCCTAGGCCTCACCCTGGAGCATCTAGTCTGGAAATGGCTAGGAGCCTGCACTGTAAATATACTGCCCAGGTGAGACTGAGGTTGCCCTCATGTTTGGAAACAACTGCCCAGGGTAGCGTGCGCATGGATGGTGGCTCGCTGAAGCCCAGGTTCTGGGGCGGGGCCTGAGATTTGGCAAGTCCTACAAGAACCTTGTGATGCTGATGCCATCGTCCATGCAGTGCACTTCTGGTGGCAAGGCTCACGGGCAGAGGGCCTGCTCTCAAACCCCGTGCTGCAGGCCCTCCTCTCTCCCAGCCCTGAGTCCATGTTGGGTGCTGTTGGGAGCCAGCCATGTGCTCCCAGCCCAGGCAGCACAGTGGCCCAGCACAGGGTCTCAGTCCTGCCAAGCCACTTCCCAGAGGCAGCGGCCCTGGGGGACACAGGTGGCTCCAAGCCCTCAGGGCCAGTCCTGCTGGGGGAAACAAGCACCTCACAGCCTCAAGCCACTGCTCAGTGGGCCAACTGGCCAGGCTGGGGACTCCAGGGCACCCGCTGCCTCCTTGGCCCACATTCCTCCCTGGCCTTATCCTCTCCTTGGCTCGAGCCAGGGCCCTGCAGGAGCCCTGGTGCTGCCACTGCTTCCCTGGAGGCTGCTGTGGCTGCCAACAGCACTGGGTTGGTTAGATACTTGAAGGGGAAGCCCCAGGTGGGAGCGCAGCAGCTTTCAGGGAGGCCACGCCCTTGCAGTGAGGCTCAGAGCAAGCAAGAGGCCAGGCTTCTCTGGCCCCTCTGCACTGCTCTCACCAGGCTGAGCCCCACACCAGGGGTGACCACCACTCCTGTAGCTGTCTTACCACTCAGGTGACTACACAATTCCCAGGGGGCAAGGACAGGGCCTTATTCAGCTCCCTACCCCCATGGTGCCCGGCAGAGCCCTGGCATCAACAGAGAGCTTAGGATGAGCTGCAGAATGGCTCAGAATTCAATCTAGAACCACTCTTACCCCACAGAGCAAGAAGTAGCTGTGAATGGCAGGCTGCCCCTGAGCATAGCCCCTCCGTGGTGTCTGCTTGCCCTACCGACTCCCCAGCGTTTGCCACAGCCATAGCCTGCATGTGGGATTTTCTGCAGGCAGGCATGTGTCTCAGGAACCCCCTGGGAAAGGCAGAGGCAGTGGGGGAGGGGAAAAGCATCTGCATGCAGAGAACGAACACCACACCAAGCCCCTCCAATCAGCCCCCGGGGTTAGGATCAGGCATCGGGGCACAGGTGGGCAGAGAGCGGAAGCCCGGGGGCATCCCTCACTCAGCCTGGGCCAGGCAGGAAAGGCTCCGAGCGGCCACGTGGTCTCAGCTACTTAGTCCTTCATGGGGTAGTGGTTTTCCTCGAGCCTCCTGTTCTGTCCAGAGGTTAATGGGTGAGATCTCTGCCTTGGCCTCAGAAAAGGTCCATTCAGAGTGGGGAGCTCGGGGGGACCTTGGGGAGCTCTCTCAGGCTGACCCACCACACCCACCACTAATCACAGCAATGATTCAAGTGGCATTGATTCAATCAGCAGCAGAGCAGCTGGCAGCCACAGGAAGCTGCCCTGGCTGGCCCGACACAGAGGCCTCGGGCTCCGCAGCTGGACACATGCTGTCCCAACGGGCTCCATCTGTGAGGCCTTTTTCTGAAGTCAGAAGAACAGCCATAGCTGGGTGCTGGCACCCCATCCCCTGTGCTCCATCCACGAAGGAGGTCTCTAGGACTCAAAAGACCAGTGTAGCCCTTACAACGCTGCGGCATGCTGACAGCTCTTCTCCACAGCCTGCAGCTTTTTTAGGCTGTGGTTTATATAATTGAATGCTAACCAGAGTTCTCTGAGATACTCTGAAACTGCAAACATTTTGTCAACACTTAATCAAAAAGCAAGTGTTGCCTCCCTTCAGAGATGCCCACATGTGAATAAAGCGGAGGCCTCCTTTTGGGATGTGGTTTCTCCTTGGCTGAGCCCTGTGACCTGTTTGAGGTCCCTGAAAGAGGGTGGGCAGGCAGGGCCGAGGGGGTGCAGAGAGAGGGGGCTTTGCAGCCAGTATCAGAGCCAGGGGAACACCAACAGGCCTCACTGCTCCTGGGACCCTCAGTAGCTTAGCTTCTAGGATGGTTCTCTGCTAAAGAATTGGAGCAGGGTTTCCCACACGTCTGTGTGCCCAAGCATCTCCTGGGACCTCAGCAGTCCTGTGGTGGGTGTGGGGGCCTACATTTCATCAACGACCAGGTAAAGACCACGTTGCTTGTCTGAGGACTGGCCAGGCATCGGCACAGCTCTTGGCCCTGGACTCCCTGTCCACCCGCATGTGGGCCCGGGGGTACACACAGCAGACACTGACTGCAAAGGATATGAGTGAACCAGAATCTTCACAGCTGCTCTCCGGACTGGATGGAAGGGGCTGAGCACATACAGGGCATTTGTGGCACTGAATCGGAAGATGGTCTTGCCTTTATTCAGCACGATGAAGGTCTGTGGACAGAGAGTGGCTTCAGGTCAGGGCGGCTGATGCCAGCCTCACGGAAGGAGGCTTCTGGAGGACAGCTGTTGGTCCAGAGCCCTAGAAACCTGGCTAAGGGGTGTGGTGGGAAGAAGGGGTCTGGAGAGAGGAACAGCCAGCGCACTGGGAAGGTTGGTGGGCCCTCGCTATGCTGCTCATGACTGCGATGGAACAAGGTCCAATTTTAGTTTAGTTTCAAAATTACAACAAGAAGGGCCTCTCGTGATCTCAGCCGGGATGTCACAACAGAGGCCCAGACCCAGCTGAAAGGGACTCCCCCTTTCCCCTGCTGCCTCTGACTCTGTCCCCTGTGTGGCTTCCCCACCCTGCTGGGGAGTGAGGGGCTGGTGGGAGACCGGGGTCAATGTGAAGGCTAAAGCGTGGGGAGTGCGGATGGGGAGAACGCAGACCCAAGTCCAGCAGACAGAAGCTTCCCTAGATCCCATCTTCTAGTGTCCAGGCTCGATATTAGCCCCACCCCACCCAGAGGTGACCCAGTATCTCCCGTGAGGGGTTCTTGAGCAGCCCGAGGTGGGTACCCCCCTGAAGCTTCCAGAAGACACTGTCTACCCAGCTGCCGGGCTGTGGGAGTGTACAGTGAGAGCTGGAGGCTGAGCCATGGGCTGAACTTGGCCCTGGACTCCCTGTCCACCCCCATGTGGGCCCGCGGGGACACACAGCAGACACTGACTGCAAAGGATATGAGTAAACCAGAATCTTCACAACTGCTCTCCAGACTGGATCCATCAGGTGGGCATTTGGACCACACAGGGATAGCAGTCCATCCCCTACTCCCGGGCTACAGCCAGCACACCGGAGATGGCACGGCCCTGGGGTGCACTTCTCCAGGGGCTGAGCTGGGGAGACAGCTGACCAGATACATGAGAACTGAAAGCTCTGTTGGGTGCTTGTGTCATGGTGGGACTGAGGGCAGTTTGGCCGGAGTCAGCAAGGAGAGACGGGTAGAGGCCAGGGTCATACCTGGGCCACAGCTCAAGTATTCCCAGTGCCCAGGACAGAAGAGGGTGTCTCTGACTCCTTCTAGGCCCAACTGCCACCAGCCCCCAAATCCTCACCCAGCCCCGACTCTGCGATGGGTTCCCTGCCTGCCCCCGCTGACTCCAACCTAATCTAATAGCCACCTAGACTTGTGACTGAAGCTGTGGCCTTAACACCTGCACCCCTTTTGCCCTGACCCTAACTTTTACTTCCATTCCAGCTTTGACTGAAGCCCACCCTCCCTGACTAATCCCAACTTCCAGCCTAATTTCACTCCAACTGTGGCTCCAATGCCCACCTGATTTACCTGAACCAGGGGGCAACAGGACTAGGTTCAAGGACTCCTCCCAGATCTGTGCATATGGGGTGGGTGGGCTCTCCCCTCACCTACTCACACCTATACCCACACGTTGCGCACGGAGACAAACGTGCACCTTGCCCACCCTCAGGCTGCTGGTCTCCTAAACGCAGCGCTGAAGCACACACTCGATGTGCACGACCCACAGCAGGCATACCCACCATGTGCTCTGGCTCCCCCGTGTGCCCTGCGGTGCTCCCCGGCCCAGTACTGACTGCAATACTGGGGGCAGCCCCCACCTTCCTTGGTACCTGGTCTTCTGGGGAAAGGCCTCCACCAAATTCAAACCTGCCTTCCTCCAGCAGTGAACCCAGAAGTGTGGGCAACCAGGGTGAGGACCAGGCCTCTGCAGGAGCCCTGTGCACCTGTGTTTTGGCTGCAAGCAGGGCTGGGCACACAGTCCAGAGAGGAGAGGCCAGGGCAGGGGACCCAGTTGGGGAAGTGTGCCTCCTGGGTAGACACCCATGCTGGGAGGAAACCTGAGTCACCCAGCCTAGTGGACTGGTGAGTCCACAAAGGCCACTTCCTCTCCCTGCACTCAGGAAGGGCAACGGCAGAACAACTCCCTACCACCCCTCTCAGGTTTCCCACTGGCTCTCACAATCCCTTGCCAGCCCGCAAGCCCAGAGCCCTTGTTGTAGCCTCCGGTCTGAGCTGTGGCCCAGCGAATGCCCAGCGGATCCAGGGCAGATGCAGGGGCTACACGCTGTCACCAGTTAGGAGAGGGGGTCACATGCTGTGCTCTGTGGCCCACACTCAGCTCAGGACAGGACTCAGGGCCCAACTCCAATTCCTATACCACAGGACAGGGAGAGGCCTACAGACGTGACAATCTAGCCACAGGGGATTCCAAAGGGAAACTGCAGCGGGAGGCAAGATTTCAGCTGTGGCTGCTTCCTCATAATGCCCGACCATCTCAGGCAGCGTATTTCTGGCCTTTCATCCTGGAACTCCAAAAATAAGGTGACTGGACTCAGCCCCCCAAAGCCCCAAGGAGCCTGCCCCCAGCAGAGGCCCATATGGAGGCAAGGCCTTTCTATGTCCTGCGTCGACAGGGCAGCTGCAGGGCACGTGGGTGTGGGGTACAGTCACCTTTCGGGTGCTGTAGAAGGGGTCCGGGTCCTCCAGGGGCTCCCCGATGAGCTCTCGGGGAGGGTTGCCGTAGAGATCTGGCAGCTTTTTGGAGGCTTGCAGGTCCAGCTGGGGCTGGGGAGCCTCCTCCTCGGGCAGCCCTTCGCGGCTCTCCTGCGAGGCCGCTGAGCCTCGGGCCTGCTTCTCTGCCACGCGCTTCTCGATGGCCGCCAGGGACTCCCGGGTGAACCTGCGGAAGATGCTGGTGCCCCGAGGTAGCAGGAAGTTTGCCATCTTCTCATCCTGCTTCTGGGCACAGGCTGTCCTCACAATGCTTGGGGGGACCTGGAAGACACAGATGGAGCCTGATGCTATGTCCAAGGCTGGGACAGGGCAGCCAGGCTGCCGGAGCAAAGGGCCGAAGGTCCTGACCTGTCCACAGGCACACCTTGCAGACACTGGCCTGGGTGAACCCAGAGCCCCTCAGGCTGTGGGGTACGACGCCCAGAGCCATGCAGGGGAGCTCACTTGGCTCCTCCCTTTCCCAGCCCAAGAAGCATGTCTGAGTGCAAGTAGGCAGGGGTGACTGTCACTGAAGCCCCTTCATCCTGTCCTACTCAGCACAGGACACACTTGCCCCTGCTGGTTCCTTAACCAAGCCCAACTGGAGCCACTGTGATACTTCGCACAGCTCGTGCCAACACTGCACTGAGGGGGACACTCCCAGATTCCTGGCAGGACCGGTTCTGAACAAATGAAGGAAGGACTAAATGATGAAGAATCTGCAGGTGAGGGCAAGAGCATTAGAAGGTGCCTGCTGTGCCCTCCTTCCAAGTATGCCCCTGCTATAGGAAACCTTGGGCTCCTGCGGATGCCGAACAGGGCCTCCTGGGCCAATGCCTGCACCCCAGGCTTCTCCTCCAGGCAGATGCCCAGACTGGGCAGTAGGGCCAGAGGGTAGGGACACGCTGATCTCCCCACAGCACCACATGCCCACATGGAGGAGGGTGCCCAGACTTCACTTGGTGCATGGAAGTGCCCATATCTGGACACTGACGGGCTATCTGTGTCAGCTGAAGACCCAGGCAAGTCCTGTGCGTTTCTGCGAACAGCCACATAGCACCTTTGGAGCTGCCACCCAGCTGTTGGTGCCCTGGTGTACACAGCTGCAGCAGAGCTCTACTTAGAGGATCTCAAAGAAGTCCCCGGGATAAGACATCTTCCCAAAGATGGGAATACTGAATCACAGGCTCCTCACACCTCTGTTCACTCCCCTCCTCCCAAATCTGAACCAACAAGGGCCACCCCAAATGACAGCAGAACTGGAAAACTGTGACCACCATCCACTAGGACATTCAGCCAGCACATGGGTGTGATACCAAACCGGCAGAATGTGGTCCCCGGGGGCCTCAAATGATCCAGGGCCTGATGTGAATATGCTCTGCCTATGACATGGAGGCCAAAGAATGTGCTCCTGACTTTCCCACCAAAACAGGATGTGGTCTGCACAGCTCCTGACTGGGACACCACGGGTCGGGAGGGGAGGCAGTGTCCCTGATTACCACATCAAACCCAGGAATGGCTGGCACCGGCTCCAGAGGGCAGGGTGGACACCTGCTGGAGGTCTCTGCCAGGACAGAATCCCTTTCCATCAACCAAGGGCCAGCTTTGCCTGGCTCTTACTCCTGTGAAGCTTGTCACCAATGACCTCCAAGAGCTGCCACCATACTAGCCCGGCACACAGCCTGCAAAGGACCCAGGCCCCATGCACACTGTGCTGCCATGCAGCAGGCACCTGGCCAGGTGACAGGTAAACAGTTGAGCAAACACAATACCGCCAGGCCTCAAAAGGGCGCCTCTGGTCCCCAGGGAAGTGCAGCAGGAGACTCATGAAGGGAGGCTGCCTGAGAGGCCCTAGGATGCAGGGCTTCAGGAACCGCCCCGCCCTTTAGCACCTTGTCTTCTTTCATTCAAGTCAAGAGAAAGGAAGTCTTTGTGAAAAATAGCAAGTGAGGGAGGGGGTCCCCATTTTATACTGCTTGTCCCTGTCTACCTTCCAGCTTTGAGTGAATGAAGAAAGGCAACTGTAATGCCTGTCACCAAGTGGGAATGGTGATTTTTTTTCCTTAGGTGGTAGAAATTTGGGTAACTTTAAACTTTCTTCTCTAACCTTTTCTGAGGTACCTGCATTATTTGTAATGACTTTGTATTATTTTTACAAAAATGATAAAGTCATCATTTTTTTTAGTAAAAGAAAAAAGCCAGGCCAGATGACAGCAGGGCAGTCCTCTCCACTGTGAGCAATCACTAGTCACGTAAATTGGGAAGCCTGCTCTTTTACCTGGAGTTATTTCCTAAGAATAGTGTTCTCTGTCTCACCATATCCACCTGTGTCCATACGCCTGCAAGAGACACATGTACACGAAGGGACCTGCAGGGGCTCACAGGTACGTCCTGGCACTTGAGTGTGTGTGAGCTCAAACCTGCATAAACGTCTGTTCTAGTAAAGGTGTTTTTAAAATCTGAATTAAAATCAGCTATTCGTGCAGATTGATGCACGTATCCCATGTGTACAGGTGGACGAATTTCCATAAACTGAACACATCCAGTAGCCAGCACCTAGGTCAAGAGAAAAACTGTCCCCAGTCCTTCAGACCTGGGTTCCCTTCCTGTCTCTAACTCTCCTCCCTGGTCAGGGGTGACCACTCCCCTGGCTGCTAACAGCAGACATTAGCTTTGCTTGTCTATGTAGTTCAGGGGTTCCTAACAGACCTCTTGGAGGGACTGAAAGAAAATTCAGGGGGAAGTTGCATCTCATTCTCATTAACTTCTAACTGAAATTGAGCGTTTCCTTCACCTGCAGGTAGCAAAACGCAAATGTCAGCAGTACCTGGGACCAACAGAACCTGCCATGTTTCCCATCCAGGTGGATCATGAATGCTCACTGCTACTTCAAAAGCAGAGTAGGCATCAGACCCACTGCTAGGTCTCATCACTCAATATGTTAATAAGGACACCCTGACCATGGGGTCCAGGTCCTAGGAAGGGTCTTGCCCAGCAGAGCACCCAGGCCATTTCTGAAACCAGATTCCAGATGAAGTCCACTGCTCCCCAGCAGCCAGGCGGCCTCAGGTTCCAAAGTCAACCAGCCAAGAGCGTCCTTTGTTTCTGGCTCAGCAGGCGCCCACGCTGGGCCAGCAGGATCCCTTTTCTCCTACTTCCTGCACCTGGTTCTGGCCCTGCCCTTTCTTCAGCAGCTCAGGGCCCACACCCTACTGTGGTGGAGACTGGCTGCAAGGTTTTGGGTGATGCCAGAGTGAGGAGGGGTCTGGGAGGTCTGAGGATGCTCCAGGCTCCAGCCCAGCCCAGCTGCCCTGCAGGGGTAGGAATCAGGTCTCCTGCCTCCTGGAGAGGAACCCCCTCTGGCTGGGAAGGGCAGGGGGCCTCTGTCTTGCATGGCTCCAAACTGCAGGGGAGCCTGGACCTGATTTGACCCAAAGGCCACAGCCACACTCTTCTAGGGGCCAGCACCCCTCGACTCCCTCCCCTCCCTTCTCCATGGGCACTAGCCCTACAGCTGCTCTCTGGGCTGGGACAGTTTCTCCCAACTGACCGCTCTTCCTGGACTAGCTGCCACTATGTTGTCAGGTTCCATCCAGCTCTAGGAACCCCCAGCTCCATCCTGTCCTAAGTGCATCAGCTTCTGGTCACTGGATGTGTGTCTCCCTAAGTTCTGCTGACCCCCGTGCAGCTCCACCCCACCCTCCCTGGCTCAGATCTTCCCACGCACCTGCCCTGCCCTGTCACCTCCAGGTCTCCTCAGTGCCCTCCTCCAGGACAGCCTGGGACTGCCCACCCACACTGACCCCCTCCTCTGGGCTGGAGCTGAGCCCTCTTCCTGGGCTTGGATGCTGCTTCCTGGCAGGGCTGGGTGAGGCTGGTCTCCTCGAAACAGCCCAAAGCCTCTTCTCAGAGCAGGGCAGGGCCCTCCTCTGAGCCTCTGGTCTGTACACAGGTGTCCACGTCAGGGCAGGGACGCTGTGGGGAGGGTGCTGGCTGTCCACACCAGAACCTGGACCCCCTGGATGGTCTCTGCCTTCTATCCCTTCAATTGCATTCCTGGAAGAAGACTTTCCTGAACACACGGGGCACACAGCCAGCGCTCAGTCCATGGTGGCTACCGCACGGTGGCCCGGACCAACAGTGTGGTGGTACAGTGCGGCTGCCGCTGGGTTTGGGACTGAGCTTGGGACATCCCCGGGTTAGCACGAGATTCCTGTGTGCCCTCCACCCTTCAGCCCCAGACAAACCAGGACGGCTAGGACGGCTGGTCATCCCAGGTCTGAAGGGGACTCGCAGTCCCCTCCTTGCAGTCGCTTCCTGCCGCTTCCCCTCCCCATCTCCAAGGCAGGCGTGCTCCAGCTCCTGAGTCACGCCTGGCATTCTGTCGCCTTGGAATCGGAGCCTCTGGAACATGGCACGCACAGAATATTCTTTGCCATGTAAATTTATGCAAAGCACCCTGTGGAAGTGGTTCCCCTGCTTCCAAGAAAATCTCTGCCAGCTTCCTCTGCTCTGTGCTCCCCAGTCCCACCTGCCTGCGCTCTGGGGAGACCCCCACCCACGGCCAGGCACTAGGCCCACCTATGCCCTGGCCCCACAGCACTGCCTTTCCGCTTCTCAGTCCTAAAGCAAGAGGCTCAGGGAGGGGATGTGGGCACCCCTGAATCAGGGGCTTACTCCCCGGAGCAAATTCCTTCCTTCCTTGAGGAGAACACATTAAAACTAATTAACACCTCAACTCATTCACTCATTTTACTAATTGAATTATTCAGTGAACATTTAATCAGCACCCACTGGGTACAGGGTCCTGCAAATGACTTCATGGAATACTTTTCTTCCCAAGGAGATGAATCCCAAATCAACAGGTGATGATGGGGAAATGAAGAAAAATCAGCAGAGACTCAGTGGTGGGTTGTAAGGAAATTTCCACTCAGTCTCGCTGAGCTTGGCAGTGAGGAAATGCCCTGGACTGAGAACCCTGCCCTGGGTCCAGCTCACCCCCTGCCCCCCACAAGAGACTTCCTGCTCCTCCAGGGGCCAGGGATGTGGCTTGGAAGCAAGTCTGCCCGTGTGAATCTGGGGGCTGTGTACTCTAGGACAAGTAAATTGAAGGTTCTCTGCCTTAGTTTCCCCATCTGTAATACGGGCTACTAACAGAACCTATTCCACAGGGCTGTTTTGAGGCACATACATCTGAACACTTGTGCATGCTGGCCACTCACAGTGTTCACAAATGTCAGTTGCTATTATCATTGTGGCTGTTGTCATCACTGTTCTCCCAAGAGATCCAGCCTCGAGGACTTTCTCTGAAGAGCCTTTCTCGCTGCTCACACCAGCCTTCCCTCCCCGCCTGCCAGTCCTCCGCTTCTCTGTGCTCTGGCATACTCGCTCTCCGTACCCGCTTCATCACAGGGTGGAGCAATGTACTCCCACATCTGCTGCCCCCTTTGGCTGGGCCCCATGCCTCCAGAGTGAAGCCTGGCCTGGCAGAGGTGCCTCCAGAGCCTGGTGAAGGAGGGATGAAAGGACGGAGAGGTGAAGCCACATGAGCCTTCCTGCTGTCCGGCCACTAGCCCACACTGCACCCCCAGACTGTGTATGCCATCACCTTTCTGGCCCTCAGGTTCCTCAGCCGTGAGCTGGGTTGGGTGGTCCCAGTGTTAGCGTGAGCCCTCTGCGTGCAGGGGCTGCTAAGTGCTGCGTGTGGCTCACCTTATCGCATCCCTAGAGAGCGGGAGGTTACCAGCTCTGTTTCACAGCTGGGAGATCTGCTGCTTGGAGGTGAAACAGGCAAGCCGCAAAGTCTGCAGCCAGGCCTGCTGCCTCACCACTGTCACTGTGTGTGCCACACTGCCTCCCACCTCTGAGGGCGCAGGGAGCCACGAGGAAGGGTCAGGGCCCCTCTGTGGCCTGCCCACCTGCACTGAGCATGGCTGTGAGCCCCACTCCAAGGCCTCCCCTCTGAGGCTGGTCCTCCCTCCACGCAGCCTGGCAGGGCAGGCCCGCTCCCCCGCGCCCACACGTGGGCAGAGGCTCCCAGGGAGACCTGGCCGATTTCTGCCTGTGCCCAGAGTCAGCAGTTTCCCTGAAGGAATCGATTCCCCAGCACATTTTCCCTTCAGCTCAGGCACTGTAGAGCTGCCCCGTCCAACAGATGGCCACTCAGCACACACGGCCAGTGAGCACCGGGAATGCGGCCAGTGCCAGTCAAGATGTGCTGTTGTGCGATCCGCACCAATTCTGGAGGCTTAGTACAATAAAGAATGTCATCATTAACTTGTAAATGTGACTGTAATTTAAACTGATGATATTTTGGATATACTGAGTTAAATAAAATATGTTAACACTAAGCTAACCTGTTTCTTTTTACTTTTAAAATGTGGCTACTAAAAAATGTGAAATTGTGCACGTGACTTGCATTTGTAGCTCACATTATACTGCTGTCCGATGGCACTGCCAGAGAGGTCCAGCCCCCGGGTCATAAACCTTTGGAGAACTCCACTTACTTTGGGGCTGGGCCTCAGGGCTGGTCCGGGGGCAGAGAAGGGGAGGGAGCTGGAAAGGGAGGGGAGGAGGGTGGAGGAAGGGTCCGGGGAGAGTTTTCCTCAGTAGACCAGGAAGTGGCCACCCTGGTCTGTGGCCGTGGCCATGGGTGCTTGGGCAGGCTCAAGCCACAGGCCGTGAAGGGGGAGGGGCCGACAGCATCGTCCTGCCCAGGTGATTATCTGCACGGTCCTGGCTGTCCGGGTCAGGCATGGACAAAGGCTCGGCAGGGCTGCCAGCTGCTGCTTGTGGCCTGTGCCTTCAGGTCCTTGCTCCCAGATCAAAGGCACACTGCATGTCCTTGTGTGGGGCCCCAGCCAACAGGCTCCCTGCAGGCTGCACTCCTTTGAGGCTGCACGAGCGTTAACCCTGTCCAGTCTGAGCGGAGGCAGTGGGAGGAGGATCCTGAGGGGCCTTTCTGCAGTCCCCATCCAAGGCCCCTGCAATCCGGGGAAGCCCTGCAGAATCACCCCCGCCCCTCCCGGAGCTGATCACGCCCACCCCAGAAGCTGGGATGCCCTCAGTTACATGCATTTGCATCTCATTTATTCCAACACTCAGGCTGCAGCCTGGAGAGTTCAGCCACAGGAAAACCCGCCAGCTCGCTCTGTGAAGGATCTTCAGGTGGGGGAGAAACTGGGTCTGGAGACCAAGCCCCCTTGGGAGTGGGAGTGGGGTGGGAGCAGAAGGGAGAGCTGGCTGAGGGACAGGAACCTTTGGCTTGAGCCTTGGATTCTGCCCAAACCTCTTGCTCTTTCAAGCTCCCTTCCCCACAGTGAGGACAGGGCTCAGGGCTTGGGAGCAACTCTCTCATCTCATGGAGGGTTCAGGTCAGGGAGACTGCAAACTCTGAAGGGCACACGGGTCCCCCTTTTCCCCTTTGTCACCCCTTTACTGCTCCATGCATGGGAGATCCATAATGTGCTGACCTGCACTGAGATGCTATTGAGGCCCAGGGCTGCCCTTGGGTGCGGGATCTGGTGGGGGAGGGAGGGGTCACTGGATGATCCACTATTCGGAGACCACAGAGCCCAGAAGTGGGAGAGCTGGCTCAGGCACCCAGGACACTTCTGTCCCAGACTCTGGAGGGTCTACACACACAGTACACACAATTGGGCCAGAAAGGTGCCCAAGTGTGGCCCAGGAAACACCTCCATGGCACACAGGAGCCCGCCAGACTGTCAGCAGCATCCCAAGTCTCTCTCTAGCCCAGTTCCACCCAACTCATTTTCCCCAATATCTGGGCTGCAAAAAGATGGTGCAGGGGACTGTGCACTGATGCCATGGCAACGGAGGTATTTATGGGGCACCTACTGTGTGCACTAAGGGAGACAGAAATGTCCCCAGAGAAATCTGGGAGGCCTAATACTACAGGATCTCTTAAACCCCAGAGGGAGATAAGCCAATCCACCAACACGTAAAATCTATGCCACAAAAGTGCCCACGACACAGAATAGCCAAATGTGCACCTTTCTCTCTCCGTCACCTTTACAAGAAAATGCACAGATTTTAGGAGAACAGCTGGGTAAGTTGTAATGGAGACAAATACCTGTGTAACTACCACCTCAATTAAGACAGTAAATGTTTCCATAGCCTCAGAAAGTTTGCCTTCTGGAAAACTCTTCTGACTTCTATCACTGCAGTTAGTCCTGCCTGCTCTAGAACTTCACATACATAGAATCATACTGCAGGCCTCCTGTGCATCGACTGTTCTTGCTCCACATAATGCTTTTGAGATTTTGCTTTGTGTTTGTTGGTGAGTGCACCTAAGTTACCTGCGAGCACAAGTGACTCACCTGGGGACAAATCCTTACTTCAATCATAACAGGCAAGGGCTGGACAGGACCTGAAGTCCAGCTATCTCTCGGAACAGTCAGCCCCAGGGGATACTTAGGGAGCTTTTTCACTCCCACCCTCAGACATTTCCTGAAACTGAAGCTCGGTGATTATGCATCTAATAGATACCCAGGCCCAGCAAAAGTGTGGGGGCTTTCCCTGAAATTCTGCATATGTTAGCATCTAGCTGTCGCATTATTTGACTGGCGGTCTGTGCGGCATCCAACCCAGGATGGCCAGCACGTGGTGGGGTTGGCACTGCAAATAGCCTGAGCCCCTGCGTCCTCTTCTGTCAAGTTGGCTGGGTAGACAGGCTTCCATCCTTGACCTCCCTGCACCCCCATCCCAGCTGGATATCCCTGGGTGGGGCTCTGGGTCCCAGAAGGAATGGACTCAGGGCCTTGGATCCTTCTGGGGACAGGCCCAGATGCCGGCAGCAGTGCCGGGCAGCAAAGGACAGGCGTTTTGGCTCCGAGGGGCTCCTTGGACCACTTCCCTTCTGTGGACTTGGGGGCTCAGGTGATGAGGCTGAGGCTCTGATGGCCAAGCAGGAAGTGCTGATGGGCTGAGCTGCTCCCTCCCATGGTCTGATCTCACGGTCCCCCACTTAGATGGTCCCAGGTCCCAGAGCCCAGCTCAGATGGAAGGATGGATGGAAGGACGCTAAGGCTGCCTGAGAACTGATCTGGTGCCTCAAGCTAGATGGCCTCTCCCTGCCCAGTCGTCCCTTTGAAAACTGCCTCTTGAGCCAGGCCCTTCTTTCACACAGGCCTTCGAGGAATCAATACCTGCCAGAAAGGCATTTGCCACCCTCCTGATGCCAGGAAGAGCATTTCTACTGTTCAAAATCGTTCCAAGAAAGCGCGGGGGCTGCCTGGGAAGGCCTGGGTGGGACCAGCTAGACACAAGCCCTGGGTTCAGTCCCGCCTGCTTCCCCGTGTGACCTTGAGCCTGTGGGGCGACCACACAGGCCCTGGGGCTGCAGCACAAGCCCTTGGGGATGACAACAGCGGAATTTCCAAGAGGGCAAGGGACCTTCCTGGGTCCACACAGATGCATGAGAGCAGCTCCTTCCTCTCCCTCAGTTAATACCCCTGTGGGGATATGACTTTCCACTACCTTCCTGGGAGATTTAATCGAGAAAAGAAACTGCAGAGGCAAGAAAGAAATAATGCTGGCCTCAGAGCATTCACAATGGGCTGCAAATGCAATCTGACCCCTTTTACCTCTCCAAATCCTGGCATCTTCCATGGCCGGCTGCAATTCCTCCTCCAGGCAGTCTCCCTGGCTGCTCTGGGCCCCACAGACCTCCTATGAGGGAGGCTGAGCTTCCAGCAACGACCTTCATTTTCCCTGACCTGAGCAGACCTCTCTCTGGCTGTGGGGTAAACCTGGAAAGCCCTGAGGGTCCTTGGATCCCTTCTGCCCATCCAGAGGAGCCACGGACACCCAGCTCCCTAGACCATGTCTGTGACTCTGCACAGATGGGTTGGGAGCAGGCCTGACAGAGGAGGTGGCACAAGTTTCAAAGAGCCCAAGAGTCCAAGTGCTCCAGTGCTGTGTTACCTTCAGTGCCTGCCCCCAGAAGGTCTGGTCCTGGACTCCTTCCATCTGAGGGTCCCAGGCCCCAAGAATTGATGTGGGGTCTTTATGAATAGTGACCATTCTATATTGATCGTCTTAAAAAGATACAGTCCATTCTAGGCCTGCGGAGAGGACAATTGTATCTAAATATAGCCTTATCCCCAGGAACTACTGCAGCCCAAGGCTAGTGGTGTAAGTTGTGCGTAACCCAAAGGGCAGAGTGCAGGGGCAGGTGACTGAAAGGGTGGGGCTGGAGATGGAGGCTAGGACACCCTACTCCCTCTGCTTCCGCCAGGCTTCGGGAGCTCATCCTTGTCTCAGGGCCTTTGCACCTGTGGTTCCCTCTCTAGAAGACATTCTCTCCCAGATTTCCCCAGGACCAGTTCTTTCTCGTTATTTAGTCTCCTCCTTCCAGAGGTCTCCCCTGACCAGTCCCTAGGACCATTCCCATCTACATCACATCGTCGGTTTATTTCCTTCACAGCACTGCCCACTACCTAAACTTATCTCCTGCATCTTTTTGTTTAGTGGTGTGCAGGCTGTCTTTCCCCAGTGGCATTTAAACTTCAGTTATTGTGCCTGAATTGTCCACCTTCTGGGATCTTCTGTGGCACAGAGGAGGTGCTGAATGCCCTGTCCAAGCTCGCTCCCACCGCCCCAGGCTGAACTCTACCTCAGACCTCTGGCCTGGTGTGGGCTGGTGAAGGCAGTGGGCACCCGACCCAGTTCACTTGGGGCCAGGCAGCCCCGTGCCGGCGCTGCTCCTCCAGGGTCTAGCCTCCGGCCACCGCCACCAGCTGCTCCAGCTTTGTCTCTTCTCTCTCTGCCTCCTCGGGGAAGTGCCCCAGGATTTTTACCCCAGCTCTGTCCTTCTGGGTACTTGCTCCAGACAGCCTCCTCTGGTCCCCCAACGCTGCATTCTGGGGCACTTTGCTCTCCCACCTCCAAGCCCTTACCCACACGCCCAGAAGGAATCTCGCTCCTGCCTTCAAAGCAGCCCTCAGAAATGCACAGGGCTTTTGGGACAGGCCCACTGCACAAGCCAGAGCAACTGAGACCCCATGGCACATGTTCCTGCCCGGCCTTCAGCCCCTTGCCGACCAGAAAGAAGTGTACCTTTGAGCTTGCACATGTGGAGGTCCTGCAGAAACATGCCCGGGGGGCCACTCCCAGCACCCCGACACCCTCCCTTGCCCCACCCCTTGCCAGCTCCCCTCTATCTCTTCCTTCCCTCTTAAACCATCAACCTCTTTGAAAGAGCTGTCTACACATTCCGTCTCCACGTCCTCACCTCCTGCTCACTCCTTGACCCACTCCAAACTGGTCTCTGTTCACACTGACTCATTCATTCATTCACTCAGTCATTGGACAACGATCTGTCCCTGCGGGCACCACATTTTGTGGGTGTTAAGAAAGGAATTTCTGTTGCCAAGGTCACCAGCACCTCACCATGGTGCGATCTAATGGACACTCCGTCTAAATTATGCATTTTTTTTTATCTATCCCCAGCTCACAGAACGCACCCTCTTAACTCTCAGCAGAGATCCGCCTGCATGCCCTCCCTGCTCTCTAAACCCCACTGGGCTCTCCTCCCCTTCTGACAGCTCCCTCCCAGCCACATATGCAGACTTTTCCACTGCTGGGATGCCTTGGCTGCCACTCACCCTCTTCACCATGCAAGGACCACCTGGGTGATGCTCAGGCCTCACCCCAGAGTCACATGGACCAGAATCTCTGGGGTGAGGGTGGGGAGGGGTTGTTTTATTTTCAGTTTTAAAGCTTTCTGAGTGATACTAACATCGTCGAGGCTGGCCAGCATTCTTGCTGGATGATCTAATTCACTGCCACGGCACCACGACCGGCCTCTGGGCCAGTTTCCACCTCCAGTCCAGGTCTCCCTCCTGAGCACTGGACCCTGCTTTCCAACTGACTGCTGGATGTCAGTAGCTCTCCCTGGAAGTATGAATTCAAATCTTCCAATCTGGACCCTGAAACACCTACCACTTCCGTTGTGTTCTTCATCCAGCTTGCCAACCCAAACTTCACTTGCCCATTCCACCTGCCCCCAGTGTAATACTGTGGCAGCAAACCCCACTTAATGCGTAATGGACGGTAGGGATGGGAGAAGCGGCGCGTCCCTGAGCAGACAGGAAAGCTGAACCCCACTGGCCCTGTCACCTGTGGTGAGCTGCCTGTCCCTCCCCTTCAACTGGAAGACTTGACGGCACCCATGGTCTGCACTGCAGAGGCTGTACAGCGCCAAGCAGACACAGCTGCAAATTCAAGTTCTGCTACTTTGTAGATGTGGGACATGAGCAAGTTACTTATCCTTTCTGGGCCTTCTGTTTCACCACCTGCAGAATAGTCATTATTATGGTCCCTACCTCCAGGGCTGATGCAAGGATTCAGTGAGATGAGCCTTACAAGGTGCTCAGTGCTGTGCCTGGTGGGCAGAAAGCACTCAGTGAATGTTAGCTATTTTTAGTACCATTACTGAGGATAAATTCCCAATTCCTTAGCAGAGCTCACAAGGGACCCTGTGACTCTGACCTTGGCTTAGCTCTCGCTCTTCTTTCCCTCACACCGTGGGACCCAACAGGTCATTGCTGTTTCACATCTCTAGGTTTTTACGCACACTGGTCCTGGTGGCTGGACTGCACCTTTTCCACCTGGAAAACTCCTACTCATCCTGCAAAACCCAGGTAAAAGGCTATTTTTATTAGATACCCTTGACTCTCTTGGCCAAGGGTAATCATTCCTCTTTCAAGTAGGCTAAGGGGATACACATCTATCATTGGGTACCTGTCTAATAACCATCCCAAGGGTCAGCAGGAACTAGCATCCTGTGAACTGGACAGACACTGCCACTGACCACTGTCCCAGGCTGCCCCAGGTCTCCCTTCTCCTTAGATTGCCTGGGCACCAGCCTCCCCTGCTCCCCAACTCCCAGCTGTCTCTGGTGCTTCCTACCACTCCTCCGAGCTCGATCTTTATGCTGAGTGAGTCAATCCTGGAATTTTTCCAGAGGAGTTTTATCACCACACAGAGACGGCCAGCTTCCCAGAGCACAGCAGCTGCCCGTTCCACACTGGGTGGATGCTGGTTCTTGGTGTCCCAGCGTCAGTTCCCCTCCTGCTTGGATCTTCTTTGATCAGTCCTAAATCAGTTTGGCCCCCAGAAAGTAGAGCTCAAGGAATCTTCACACTGAGTACTGCCCCAAATCCAGACTCTCTAGGTGACCTTGGATAAGTCCTTGACCTGCTCTGTCTCAGTTTCCCCTTGTACAATGTGGTGATGATGGGGTTAGATGAAAGTTCAGTGAGTCTCATTTCAGCATGAGGCTGGACATCCTAGCATAAAGTCTGTGTTCCGCACTGGCTGTCCCCTGGCCCTCCCCTCCCTGTGCTCCTGTGACTGCAGCATGGTTGAGCTATCAGCCTGTGCCACCTCATTCCACCTTCCAGCTCCATTTCCACCCACTCACGTGCACTGCCCAGTTCTAACTGGGAGGAGCTGAGGGCATGACTGAGTGGAGGGTGGTGGCAAGGGCCTAGCCCTGGAGGCCCTGGGCCTCTGGATCCTGAGCAGTCTGGTGGCAAACAGAGGGCGGAAGGGCTGTGAATAGTAGGGTCACATGTGGGTGCTGTGTAGCTCACTGGGGAGGTGCTTGGGGTCTCAGCAGGACGTACAGAGACAGCTGGGGGAATCGCATGCCCACCGAGGGTCCCACGAGGAGACAGAGCCCACCACCTCAGGCTGGTCTCGAGGCACTAAGGAGAGAAGATGGACCCTGCCATAACCTCAGCCATGGCTTCCTGATTCAGCAGTGCACTGGTCTCCAACAGGTGTTTGCAAGGCGGCCCTAGGCCAGGGCCCTGTCGCCAGGATTGCCCACCACTACCTCCCTCCACACCTCTGGCCTGCACCAGGCTAGGCACCTTCATTTCCTCCCCAGGGCGCCACCAAAGACGTTCAAGCAACACAGAGGTTGAGAGCCTCCTCGTCAGGGCGCGTGCATCTGCCCAGGTTGGAGCTCAGAGCGAGCGGGCAGAGAAGTCTGCCCGATCCCAGCGCATAGAGATCTCCCCGCGGAGAGCACACGGAGATCTCTCCGCCTTCAGGTCGCACGGAGACCCGATGCGCCCCCTGGGGCGTCAGAGGGCAGAGATCTCTCCGCGGTCGGAGCGCGCAGAGATAGGACATACACAGAGATCTCTGTGCCCTCAGGGCGCACAGAGATACGGCCCCAGTCAGGAACGGCAGAGCTTGTCCCAGAGAGGACACCCCCAGCGGACGGCTCGGCGGAGCCAGAGAAAGGGGTACCTGGCCCCCTCCCCCATTGCCAGCCCCGCTCTATCAGCTCCCCCGCTCCCTGGAACCACATTCACAGCGCGCCTAGTCGCCGCTCTGACCTTGGGGTCTCCGGCCTCGGGAATCCGGGTCCCAATTCCAGACCCTCCCGAGCCTGCGCCAGGTCGGCCGGGGGCCGGGGCCGAGCTCCCCTCCCCAGGCCCTCGACAGCGCGCTGGGGACCCGGAAGAAAGGCCAGGGGAGGGGGCGCCCAGAGCTTGGGGAGCCTCTGGGCCCCCTCCAGCCCGCAGCCCCGTGCCCCCTGTCCCCGCTGCCCTCGGGGCAGGGGCAGAAGCCGCCGGGCGGGCCGCCCAGGGCGGGGGGCGCGGGACCGTGGCGCCGACGCTGGGGAGCAAAGTTGGGCGGCGGCAAGCGGAGGGGCTGCGCGGGCCGGGCCGCAGGGCGCGGGCGCTCGCTCACCTGCTGGTCCCCCGCGGACTCGGCGCGGCGCGGGCTCGGGGCACGGGGTGCAGGCTCAGCGGCCCCGGGGCGCGATGCCCGCAACCCACGGGCGCCGCGGCCGTCTCGGCTCCGCGCTCGGCTCGGGCTGCGGGCTCGGCGGGCTGCGCGGCGGGGCTGGGGGCGGGGTCGGGGGCGGGCCTCGCTTGGGCTCGGCCTGGGGGGCCCCGGCTGTCCGCCCCGGAGCGACGCGCCCGGCTCCGCACGTGGCGCCCCGCCCGCTCCGGGGGCGCAGACCTGGCCCCGCCGGGGCGCACGCCGCCCCGCCCCGGGGGCAGTCTCGGCCCGCGGCCCGAGCTACAGGACAGGCGAGCGCCCCGAGCACACACGTGCCCATGCTCACTGACTGGGGACCCCACGCCAGACACCCAGCCCCTCGGACAGGACATGGGCGTAACTGACGCTGACACACAGATACCCATGCTGAGACTGACACACAGACCCGCGCACAGCTGCCCACTTGTGTACACGGACACACGGACACCACGTGGACACAGCCCTGACACACAGTGGCGCTGAGGCTAACACGCGACAAATTCAGGGACACGACATGACACACACACACACACACACACACACATCCAGTGCCTTGGCACAGAGACACACTCAAGCAGAAGCACATTCTTCTAGAGACACACGCACGGACACACACAGACCAGAAACAAGGATACAACCAACAAACTCAAGAGATGGCCTCACTGAAGTGGACTCACACACTCACACAGTCACACGGTCACCTCATTAAGCCACACAACCTATGCCTGCACACATGGAGACACTAGCTGACAAAAAGACAGAGAGACGCTATCTGTCAGACACAGAGAGACCTGAAGGCTGGCACACACAATCTCTCACACACCCAGGCTGACCCGCAGGGAAGCATGCCCAGGAACATACCTCCTTGTTTAAGCAAAGCAGGCCACCAGATTTTCTCCACAGGACAGGGGCAAAATTGGAAGGGACAGTATGCTTCATCCTGTGTGGTGGCCACTGCGCAGAGCAGGCTCAAGAGCACACACACACAGGCACACACAGGCACACACAGACTTTGTCTTCTTTCCCACTAGCTTTTTACTTTCCTGACACACTTTCAAGTCTCCTAGAAGGAAGAATTGTTCTTAGAGGGCAAAACGGGTGCTAGGGTCGCCAGAAGGTGCCAAGGTGCTGGGTTGGGGAGCTCAGAGGTTGTAACCTGCCCCGCCATTGGGACCTTGAAGTCACCAGGGGCGTCATCCCTCTGGGACCGGGCGTGGGCTCCAGGGGTCACGGGGTGCCTTCCATGTATTTTGAGGAGCTAACCATACCGGCAGAAGGGGCCTGGAGAGCCAGCCCGGGTGGGGGAATCAGTGAGAAAGCGGGTCCACAAGAAAGCTCAGGGCACAGGACCCTTCTTTGCCCCTGGTCAGGCTGTTGGCCATGGCCAGTTTCCAGCCCCCTACGCTCCTCAGGAGGGCAAGCACCTCCCACTAGTGGCCAGAGCAGGGAGTGCAGGCCGTGTCACCTCTCCAGCCCTGGTGTGACCACCTTCCCTGAGCTCACCGCTCCTTGGAGAGGCAGCAGAATGGGGTCCTCCCCAAAGCTTTCCACCACCAGCTTCTGGGACCCCAAATGCAGATCCAAACTTGCAGACGGACCTGGGGCCAAGCAGGAGACTGAGCCAGAATGCAGGCTGCTGGGAACGGGCACTACAGAGCCCCTGCTTCAGCTACATCTCTCAGAGGTGAGGTTTTCACATCGTCCTTAGCGCTGGGCACTTGGATGTTGCCAGCTGGAGAGGTGAGCTAAGCCCCATGAATCTGCATGCGCCCCAGACTTAGATGAGGGGAGACGAGCCCCTGGGGAGGAGAAACAAGAACTGTGTCCTGTGGAGGTTCAGCTGACGTGTCTGGTGGTCTAAGAGGGCAGGAAAGCGCAATGGGCCTGAGATGGGGTACCTCCCACACGGAGCCCTGGCCAAGATCTTGGTGCCCCCTTCTCTAACCCAGACCCCATCTAATTAAAATGGGAAGGTGTGGCCAGCAGTCAGAGAATAACCAAAGGGTTTCAAAGCCAGTGTTTCCTTTATTGCACCCTCGCCGCCTCAGGTTCAAAGCTGGTTGTGCGTGTGGCTGTTGTGAGTTGGCGGGACTCCTCTCCCGCATCGCTCCTTCCGTTTTATTTTCCCTTTGCAACCACCACCTCACTGCCCCACATGGGCTCTCTCTCTACCAGAAAAAGCAGGCCTTTAAGTAAGTACATGTGGTTGTAAAATTCGTAGCATCGTTTCTGCCTTAGGGGGCACAAATCTGTTTTCTGTTTTTACTGTCCAAGGCTCTTCTCTTTGTATCTTACTTCTATTGAACTATAACCAATATATGGAGAAGTCCACAAACCCTATGTGTGCAGCTCAAGGGTAGCCACTGGTTGGAAACATCCATACAACCAGCACGCAGATCAGGAAGCCAAACTCCCCAGCACCCCCAAAGTCCCCTTCATGCCCTTTTCCTGTTGCTACCACATCTGCCCCAGTGTAAATGACGATACTTGTATACCCACAATCAATTCCCCACATCGGTTTGGGCTAGCGTTGATATTTATTTAAACAGAAGCACATAGCACAAACTCAAGTGTCTGGCTCCCTTCGATCAGCTTTAGGTTTGCAAGGTTCATGCATCTTGCTGTTTGCAGTGGGAGTTGGTTTGTTCCCTTTGTTGTATGGAATTCCACTGGATTTGTTTCTTCATTCTACTGCTGCTGGGGTTTGACAGTTCCTTGTTTGGGTTATCATGAATAGCACTGCACGGACATTGTGGCACATGAATTTTGGTGAATGTGTACATTTCTGTCAGGTACATACCAGGAGTGGACTTGCTGGGACATGGGAGAGAGTGTTTTCACTTTCAGCAGACACTGCCAAAGTGGTTTTCCAAAGTGGTTCTACCATATGCACTCCATCAGCAGTGAAGGTATGAGAATTCTGGTTTATCTGCACTCTCCACACTTGGTATTTTTATCTTTACATTTTAGCCACTTGAGTGGGTGTGCAGAGGTTCACATTGTGGTTTTAATTGGCATTTCCCTGATGACTAATGAAATTGAGCACTTTTTCATGGTTTATTGGCCATGTGTTTGCATGTGCTTTCCATTTATATAAGTGGGTATTATTCTAAGTTCATTCTTTTTCTTATGTTTCTCCTGTAATACTCTGCTTTTGAGCGCTCTCAGGGTGTGGTGTAGGCAGTGAGTTCTTTGCTCCTGATAGTTGCAGATTTCTGTTAGGCATACTTCATCCATCCCTAGAGGTGGATGGTAGGTAGGATTGAAGATGGTAAGTGGATGGAAGAGTAGTAAGTGGTTTGTGTTTCTGTTTTCTTCACTCTGCTAATGCTAGAGGTGGGGGCAGGGAAGATGCAAGCTGTCTCAGGCTCAGACCTGTAAACACACAGGACTATGCATCCCAGGAGGTGGAGTCGCAGGGCCCTAGAGAAAAGCTCACACAAAGGCCAGTAGCTCCAGAGATACCTGTCCCTGCCTTCCCAGCCAGAGGCCGGTCCTCTGCCATCTGACTTTGGGAGGGGCATCTGGCAGGAGTGAGGGGTGAGAATGAGGGGATCTAGTGAGACCCCTAGTTCCCTACCTCTGCTAGGTGCCAGAACTTTAGCAAAGGCCTCGGGAATTCTCCGCTGAGAAAATGACCAGCCTAAGAGAAAGGGCTCTGATTCTGGGCACATATCCAGCCATCCCACCGGGAAGCCCACCTGCTGGGGTCTCCCGTTGCTCCACATTCCTTGCCACCCTCTTTGTCTCTCGGGTGAAGGCTATACAAGCTAAGGATTTGCCTCTCCAGTTTTCCTTGTACCCAGGGCTGCCCACGTGACTTGATAATGGTTGCGAGTCATCAGCAAAGCTTTGCCGGGGAAAAGCACTGGCTTTCCTGGTAAAAGAGGACAGGAGCAGCTGAGTGACCACTCTCCCCTCTTCCCTCCTTCTGCCTTGAACGAGGGCGCGGCGCTCAGGGCTGGCCAAGTCATCTCAGCTGTGAAGGTGAGGCCAGGAGATGCGCAGACAGTGGCCTGGATGACAGGGGAGCACACAGCCCCTGCCTTTGTCCTCTCACTCTGAACAACCGAGACTGGATTCTCTGTTCTTTGCAGCCAGATTGTGTTGGGCAGGGAGGGGTCTGGAAGGCCATGTGCTCTCAGTACAAACGGCGTACCCAGGCCTGAGCCCCGACGGTCAGAGTTTGGGTGGGGTGTCCCTTGCTTTTCTTTGCATCCCCCACCCAACCAATGCAGAGCCCTGAGTTCAGCCTTCCCCACTCTGCTAAGTCAGTTACCGCTCGCACTTCCAAATAGTTGTGGTCACGTCTGCTATGCTCCTTCTTCCCTGCTTTTTTGTCCTTATAGGGTTTATCCTTTTAAAATGATTTTGCTGTCATTTCAGTGAAATTTCAAGAGATGTCTTCAATCCACTCTGTTTTGAAGAAAGTCCTCCATTTCAGTTTCTACCTCAGGTAGTTTTAACAAATAATCAGACTTTACCCTTGTGGATTGTCAGTGTTCTGCTCAGAAGAGACTTTGCTTTATTTTGAATGCTTGAGCAGTTGAGACCCTCTGTCTCAGGAGGGGCAGAGAAAAAGGGAAATGTATCCCTGGTCAAGAGCAAGGGCATGACCTGCTTCCAAAGCGATGGCCACCTGAACCGCCTTTATGCCTAGATGGTGAGCAGGCTAATGCTCTTATCTGAGGGACCGTCGCCGCTGTGTGTGTTGGGAGCATGCCTGCTGCCTCCTGTGGGGAGCCCTCAGCCCTCATCAGCTCCCTCCCCTCTGCTGGCGTCCACCAGCTCAAACAGTGTGGTCCTGTGAAGGAGCCGCCCATTCCTCAGACACTCGGCTGCCATCTGCTGGAGAGTTGGGAGAAAATGGACATAAATCTGATGACCAGGAATGCGTGCCCCGAGATGGTGTGAATCAAGCTGTACATGGTAGCAAGCCCCTGCCTCCACCAATCCCGTGTCCTCCCTATAGAATGTGGCCCCTCGCCCATCAGCTCTGGCATCATGGTGAATTACAGAGCGGGCCTGGAGGGTTGGACACTTAGGTGGGATTTGTCGGTATTGCCTGTGTGGCCTTGGAGCAGATGCCTACCCTCTCTGGACCTTCCTGTAGTCATATGTAAAATGGAGGTGGGGGGGCTACACCCCCCGGTGAGTTGTTGAGGGGGTCAAATGAAATAACATCTGGAATGCGTTTGAGAAACAGAATAAATATTTTACAGACTGAACTTGACTTTCGTACTAAGCCCTATCCACCCTTTGCCTTTGGTTAGGCTCCCTAGAAACAGACTCAAGAGATGGAGATTGGCCTGCTAGGAGCTTTGGGGGTACATTCGGGAGCAGTGTCTGTAAGGGCATGAGGGAAGAGGGCTGGGCAGGGAGGAGCGGGTCCCAGTGCAACAAAGGCCTCAGCCAAGCCCGCAGGAAGCTCTGGGGCTGGACGGCCCTTGGAGTCGTGCCGGATTGAGGAGAGACCAGCATGAACGAGACTTTCCCCCTGCACCTCCCCATCTCCACAGCCTGGGCAAAGCAGCTCCCTCGAGGCATGGGCTATGCTCAGAAAGGGCACAACTGAGTTGCAGCAGCCACACGCCTGGCAGCTGGAGGGACAACAGCACCCTGGGCAGCTGGAGGGACAACAGCACCCTGAGCTTAAGAGGGGCTCTGGGCAGCTTGTCACAGTGTCCTCACCCCTTCACTGTGTGTGTAGGGACTGCAGTGTTGGCATGTGACATGGCAGGCATAAGAAAAGAGCCACAGATGGATTTGAACGCGACCTGGGTATTGCAGAGGAAGAAGCTCAGACTGCCGTGGCTGGGGAGGGGGACGGGGGTCTCCCGGTTTTACCCTTTCTGCTCAGCTGGCCTTTGTGACGGCTTTGCCCGCACAAAGCGTATTTCCTACAATCACCTCAAGTCCACACAGGGCAACCTGCTTCCCCACGCTCCATCACATTCCATGCGGGCACATGTTCACCCTCAGTCCTGCCACCTTCAGAACAATGACATGCTTGCCCTGTGTCCCATTACAGTTCACACCAGTGCAGAGCTGGAGTGGAGGAAGGGGGTCAGTCCGAGAGACTCAGAGGCTGCAGACCGGAGTCCCAGCACCTGATGTACTTTTTCGGTGACGGGGGTGAGGGGTGGGGATGGGGAAGGGCCAGTGTGCCAGATGGTTTGCACCTCTGTGACTGTCTTCAACTGGTACATGCTCTTCCCAGTTCCCTTTGGTCCTCGCCCTTCCTTGTTGTAATTGGGTTTATGAACATTACCTGCATGGCTCTGCCGGCATCTGAGTTTTTCTGTCCTGGATGAGGGCCAAGCAGCCTCGGTAGGACCCTGGAGCACCCAGTGTGGTCACGTGAACTCGGTGCCATCTGGAGGCCTGGGAATACCATGCTCTGGGCAGGCTGCCTGCTGTGATGGGCAAGCAGGTCAGAGGCAGGAGTAGGAGGAGTTGGTGGGGAAGATGATGGTGGTCATACAGAGCTGGTGAACCACACTCAGAGCCGGGGACCCTCAGGTGGACACTGTGCTTGAATACTGGGTTTCCACCATGGTTTTATTTTTATATCCCAAGGAGCATTGTTATTGATAAACATAACATGGGTGAGTCTCAGATGTGCTGGGTGATGGAAGCCAGCCCCAAAACGTCACCTATACCATGTAACTCCATTTATGTGACATTGCAGAGAGGGCAAGATTAAAGGAAGGAAACAGGTTGGGCGGGAGGGAGGCGTGGGTTTGACCACGAAGGGGCTGCATGATGGAGGGGCCTGTTTGTGGAGGTGCTCTGGGTGTTGATGGGGTGGTGGTTACATGACTCCCCAGTGGTCAAACCTCATAGAACTGAACACCAAAAAGATGAATTTGCCTGAATGCAAACTAAAATATAAATACAACATTTTTAAATAAAAAAGAAGGCATTTTTAACCCTTTTTGAACAGAAGTGGTACTTCCTTCAGGAATGTGGGAGTGTGTGGGCGTGTGAGTGGCAGAGAAGCAGGTATGTGTGGTTCTCGAAGAGACAGTGGTCAGAGCTGCTGTTCTGAGCCCCAAAGGCTGGAACAGGCCCTGGACTTCAGGTGTTCAGTCTCCACTGCTCTGTACATGAACTTGGATGAGAGGCTCTGGTTGCCCAGAAACAAGGGTCGTGGACTTTGAAATGAAAGACTGGAGGGGTTTCTTTTTGGTTCTGTTCTGTTTGTTTTGTTCCTTTTTTTTTTTGTCAGACATTTCCTCCCCATTTGGTTAGAGAAGGGGAAGCAGCCAAGGGATGGCTCCCAGCCCACACTTGGGGAACTGCTGAGTGTCCCCAGCTCCTGCCCTCCCCAGCACCCACGGCTGCCCCAGAATAAAAGCATCAGGGATGCAGAAAGGCATGTGGGGTCAGCAGATCTAGTCACCTCGAGCCCTAGTGCTGTGCAGACTGCTCTGGGCCTCAGTTTCCCCACCTCTAAGAGAAAAGCCTTGGACCATGAAGTCCTCCTCTATCACTCAGCAGGAAATTTGAGGGAGAGCAGGCAGGAAGCCCACTCTCTGCAGGCACCAAGGGGGGACTGCCCAGCTCCACGTCCCTCTTCTGGGCCCCCAAACACTGACATGAGTCCTGGAAAGCCGCCGACTCTGCACCACCTGCATTCTCCCAAGAGAAGCGGATGAGCAAGGGCGCCTTACCCCACAGGAGAATTCAGAAGACTGTGGGGAAATTGCTTTTTTCCATGGAAGCCAGTGCTTCAGGCTGGAAAACGCTCAGAACTGGCAGCAACCTACCAAAGCTGCCTCTTTCTGCAAGTGTATCAGCCTGTGAAGAGGTCAGAGGCAGGGGCTACAGCGCAGGCTCCTGTGGTGACACTGGAGCAGAGGAGTGGCCTCCCATTCCCCTGCTCCGGCAGCAGCCCCTCACTGCACTCATGGCAGAGACAGGCCCCAGACAGGGAGGGACAGGACATGGTAGTGGCTGGTGTTGGGGCCCTGTGGCAGGGCATAGGGACCTGGCACCCAGAGCATAAGCCGCAGGAATGTGGAGCAGCTCTGGACTCTCACTGAGGGGGGACAGCCCCCTACTTTCTGAGACCAGGAATCCTGTGGGCCATGACAGGCCTCACCTCCCAGGGAGTTGGCTGCAGCCTGGGCCAACACCGGGGCCACTCTTATTAGTGGGCCTTGCGGGTGGAAGAAAAGTGTGGGCACTGGCCTGGCTGTCGTTCTTTCAAAAGTCCCTACTGAATAGCTGTCACTGACCCCCCCACCCCAGGTCCAGACTCAGCTGCCATCCCCTCCTCTGTTAGCCCAGGCCCCAGCTGGGATGCCCCTCCCAGGCAGGTAAACACAGTTAGGTGCCTTCTCCTGGGCTGTCAGTCCCCTGGGAGGGGACAGCAGGGAGCAGTCTGCCACTGCCTCCTGGCTCACAGGTCTGGCCTGCACCTGTTGGGCTGCTAAGAAGCAAACAGAGGTTTGGGTGCTTCTGATACAGCCAGTGATGTGGGGGCCATCCATCTGCTGAGATGGGCATGGCAGGAAGGCACTCAGCCCCCACAGTAACACCCTTCTCGGGTGGCTTTCTGTACCCAAGCCAGAGACTTAGTGACTGGATTCCCCAGCTTCTTTGTGGGTAGAGCTCTGGGTCTGAATTCAGGCTCCACCAGTTAGAGGTGCTGGCAAGAGAACTGAATGGCAGAAACCATCTTCCCAGAGCTTTGCCTGTTGCCACTTAAAGCATGGATGGGGCTTTTCTATGTCATACTCCAGTGACCTGAAAGATTATGGGCAAAAAGGGGCAATAGGCAGCTGCTGCAGCAGCTCCCTGATTGGCGCAGGTTGAAATGGGTGTAAATCTTTGTGGAACCCCATCAAGGGATAGGATACGTTTCATGTCCTCTGAAATACGGGTCGCCTTGTGACTTGCTCTGACCGACAGGATTTAGCAGAAGTAGCACTGTGTAACATCTGAGGCTGGACCTTTAGAGGGATGCCTCTCCTGCCTTCCCTTTTGGGAACATTCTCTTCCAGGCCCAACACCACAAAAAGCCTGAGCACCATGCTGTGAGGAAGCCCAAGACTGCCAGCTGGAGATACAGACCACACAAAATAGTGTGGAGATGCCACATGTGGGTGGCACCTTGGACCTTGCACCCTATCCCAGCCACCTGCTGAATGGAGCTGGGTGCATGACCCAGGCCAGTGGCACACGAACAAAAGAACCACCCAGCTGAGCCCTGCCCACATTCCTGATCTGCACACTTAAGAGCCTGTTAAATGGCAATTTTTTTAAAGCCCAATTAAGTTTTGGGGTAGGTTATTACATATTGATTGACAACCAGAACACTGAGCCTTGCATCACAAACCATGATTTCTCTTTTTTAAATTGAGACGCAATTTATAGAGAGTAAAACTTACAGAGTACAATTTGATAAGTCTTGAGGGATGTATACATCCATGAATGTAGTCCACAATCAAGATACTGAACATATCCCCTCCCCTCAAAGGCTTCTTTGTGTCCCTCTGCAATCCTTTCTTCTTGCCCCTTCCTACACCACTCCCCACCGTCACCAGGAAGCCACTGATCTGTTGCCTTTTGCCACTACACATTAGTTTGCCTTTTTCTAGGGTTTTATAAAAATGGGGTCATGCTATACTCTTTTTTTGGTGTGGCTCCTTTCAGCATAATTATTTTGAGTTTCATCTGTGTTGTTGTGTGTATCAATAGTTGATTCCTCTTTATTGTTGAGTAGCGGTCCGGTCCATGGTTGCATCACAGTTTCTTTATCCATCAACCTGTTGATGGACATTTGGTTTGTTTCTAGTCTTTATCTTTCATAAATAAAGGTGCTATGAACATTTGGTGTCCAAAACTTTGTATGCACATATGCTTTATTTTCTCTTGGCTAAATGTCTAGGAGTGAAGTGGTTGGGTCATATGGTTGATGTATACTTAACTTTTTAAGAAATTGTCGAACTGTTTTCCAAGTTGTATCATTTTACATTCCCAGCAGTAGTATATATTATAGTTCTACTTCCTCCACATTCCCCCCAATACTTGGTCTGGTTAACCTTCACAAATTTTAGCTCAGTGTGTAATGGTATATCACTGTAGTTTTAATTGTATTTCCTTCATAACTAATAATGTTGAGTATCTTTTTGCATGCTTATTTTCTTTCCTTATATTTTCCTTGGTGAAGTGTTCAAACCTTTTGCCCATTTTTTTAATTAGGTTATTACTTCCTTATTATTGAGTTTTGAGAGTTCTTCATATATTCTGGACCCAAGTCCTTTATCAGATTAGTGGTTTGCAAATGTTTTCTTCTGGTCTGTGGCTTGTCTTTTCATTTTCTTAGTAGAGCCTTCTTCAGAACAAGAGCTTTAAATTTTAATGATGTATATTTATCTTTTTTTCTATTTTGATGGATATTGATTTTTGTGTTGTATGTAAGAAATCTTGGCCTAGTCTAAGGTAAAAAATATTTTCTCTTATATTTTCTTCTAGGGTTTACATTTAGGTATATGGTCCATTTTGAGTTAATCTTTACATATGATGCAAGGTATGGATTGAGGTGGTGGTGTGTTTTTTTTGCATAGGATGTCCAATTGCATCCCACCATTTGTTGAGAAGACCATTCTCTCTCCACTGAGTTGCCTTTGTCAAAAATAAATTCACTATACATGTGTAGGTCTCTTTTTCAACTCTCTATTCCGCTCCATTAATCTGCATGTGTCTCTGTCATCAACACTGCTCTCTGGATTATTAAAGAATGATACTAAATAAATCAGGTAATGAGGGTTCTCCAGCTTTTTTCTTTTTCTGTAACATTGTCTTGGCTATTCTAGTTTTTTTGCCCTTCATATACAGTTTAGAATCAGCTTGTCATTTTCTATACAAAATTATGCTGGGATTTTGACTGAGAATGTATTGAATCTACATATCAATTTGGGGGAGAATTAGCACCTTGCCAATATTGAGTCTTCCAATCCATGAACTTCCCAATTCAATTCATGAATATGAACATTTATGCAGTTCTTCTTTGATTTCTTACATTGTGTTTTGTAGTTTTCAACATGTATCTCCTGCACATATTTTGTTATATTTGTACTAAGTATTTAATGTTGGTATTGTTGATTTTTTGTAAAAATTTCAGCTTGTATTTCACTTTGGAGAGAATATCTCAACATGCTGCAGATCTCTTGGAAATTTCACTGAGGTTACATGCCATTGCATTGTAATGGAGTTTATCTCCCATCCTCTGGTTCACATCTGTCCTACTAAGGTAACTAAAGAACTTGCTACTTCCAGCTCATCTGATCCAATCAGCATAATAGCAAGAACAAAGTGCACCTAACAGTGTGCTGTTATGTAGAGTGTTAATATGAAACAAAATCTGCAGACTATATAATTGCAGAGAACAGGCCGGTTTACACAGCTCTGTGGCAAAAACATGCAGGAGTGTTGTTAGCTAAGTCAGGTAAAAGCAAGCTGCTTCTGGTGATCTCTGCAAATTGATATGGAGGAAAAAGCATTTGCAAGGTCAGTAACTGCATACAGGTGCCAGGGGCTATGTCCATTTGTTCCAGTAAAGATACTACATCTGCAACAGCAGCTGCAATTAAAGTCACTACCTGATGAGGTTTACAATAATCCACACAGATCTTGCCTCCCATACAGGCTGAACTAGTGAGTTAAATGGGATGTGAGAGAGGTGATTACCTTGCATCTTGAAAGTCTTTGTTGGTGACACTAATCTTTGAAATTCCCCCACAGCTGTGATATTGCTTTGGTTTACCCGCCTGATAAAGCAAACAGATTCAAGGGTCTCCACTTGGCCCTTCCCACAATACTAGCCCTTATACCATGTGTCCAAGAGCCCATGTGGGGCTTCTTCTGTTGCCAAGTATGCCATTCCAAATTTCGGGGGTCAGATACTAAAGAGGTTTTGTAGGCTTTGGAGGCTAGACAGTTGTCTCCTCCTCCCCCTCCTTCTTCTCAACCATTTAAAGAGGTAGAAACCATTCTTATCTCTTACAGGATATACAAAAAAAGAAATAAAGGCAAAAGGCTACAAGCCATAGTTTACCATCCTCTGGCCTAGACCAGTGCTGTCTAATAAAACTTTTGGTGATAATAGAAATTTAAATTTAAGCAGCCACATATGGCTAGTAGACCAGAAGGTGGGTCAGTGGGCCTACTGGGTCTACTCTGATTTGAACTTGGGCCATAGTTCCATCTACCACCTGATCCTCAGAGGCCCCCACTTTGGTGAACCACAGTGGCATTTTGTGTCCACAGAAATTAGTGTCAATTCAGAGCCAGTGTTTTGTAATCTTGGAAAGGTCTGGTGTTTCCCTTTCCCATGCACTGTCACTATGGTAAATGACTGCAGGTCCCTTTGGGGGAAGATGATGGAAGACTCACAGTAGGTACTAGGGAAGTTCTGCAGTATCACTTTTCAAGGAGATTTGCCCCCTTTCAAACAAGAGGATCTCAATCTATGAACTGGGTTTGAAAACTGAATGAGAGAGCGTGACTCAATTGCAGTGTCTCAAGGTATATTTCTGCCCACTAGATCTGGAGTCTTTCCTTTTAAACAGATTAGATAAATTTTGGTAGGCTTCCTGTCTATTTCATTCTAGGGCACTGTGATCAATTACCATCTTCAAAGACAACTGTTGTTCTTCACTATCCATTCTCCTGTTTTCAGAGTAATAGAATTTTTAGTTGGGCACAGGGCCACTGTACCAGTCAAGGTCCTGGTAGGTGACAGAAACCATACCAGTTGCTCACACAAGGAATATACAAGTAAAGTTGTAATCTAGTAGAAAGTGGTTAACTACCTAAAGGGGTAAAGAGAACTCTAATGGATCCAGAAGTAGCATATGCGACAAACAGCCACCAAAGGACAGAGGAACAGTGGACAAAATAAACATTACAAGGAGCACCCCACCCCCAAGGCTGTTTGATGATGGGGTGGCTGCCACAGGAACACACAACCTACTGGTTGTGGGGAAATTTGCCAGAGAGTGCGGGCTACAGCTACAGCTAGTCTTCAGAATTGGGGCACCGTTGGTGGAAGTGTGTGTAGGCCAGGCCTGGTCTGTGGAAGTGACTCTCCATGTGTACCACTGTCTGGGTGTGCAGCCAGAGCTGGTCTCCCATTATGAATAGTTATAATGAGAACCAGAGGGAATGTATTCTCATTAGACCTCAGTCATGTGGCAACAACTAGCTGTGAGGTGGGCAGTGAGAGAACAATGTGGGCAACTTCCAATCATGTCACTGAAAGAGAGAATGTGCCCTCCCCTTTCCTACTTCCTGCTGGCTGGATTGTGGATGTGACAGTGGGAGCCAGAGCAGCCCTTTTGGACCATGAGGTGAAAGCTTCATGGTGAAGATGTCAGAACAGCATGATAGAAGGAGCCTTGGTTCCTGATGATTCTGGAGCTGCCCATTCAGTCCTAGACTTCTCATCTGGACTTTCATGGGACTGAGCAATCAGCCTCTAACTAAGTCTCTATTATCTTGGTTCTGCTACAGTGGCCAAGGCTGTATCCTGACCAACATAGCCCTAAACCTCGTATACCAAAGAACAAAATTCCAGGTGAACTAAAGACCAAAATTGAAAAACAAGGCCATGAAAATTTAAATCTCTAGAATAATCATGGAAGAATACCTTTATATTCTCTCTTGTATAAGGAATGATTCCTTAGGCAAATCATAAAAAGGAAAAAGATTGACAGATATGACTATATTTAGACTAAAACTGTTTTTTCACAAAAATCATCAAAAATAAAGAAATAGTAAGCAATATGGTGAGACATGATTCTTTGCAAGTGACTTCAGCAATTACGTATAGATAGTCAAAACAAGGCACTGAGGTCTGTGCTATTGCTGTCTGCAGGTTGCCAAACAGGAGAGGGAGCACAGAGAGGTCAGGTAATTTGCTTGAGGTCACAGCCCTAGTAAATAGTAGAAGTGAGCTATCATGAAGCAGGGGCCACATACCACACTATGCTGCCCTTGACTGATTTCTAAATAAACTAGAAAGAGGGAAGATAGGCTGGGAGAAGACATTTGTAATGTATAAAGCAGATAATGGATTTTTATCTGGAATATGTAAGGAACTCATAAATTTAAAAAGAAAGACAATGCAATAGGCAAGTGGACAAAAAATATATGCAGGCAGTTATAGAAGGGAAAATCCAGATTCCAAATGGTGGGAATTTTTTTTAAAAGGGATCATATTTACCTATCTTCCAGAAAATAGAAGTGGAGAGAACACTTCCCAACTCGTTTTATGAAGCTAGTATGACTCTGATACCCAAACCATAGACTGTACAAAAAAGGAAAAAGAGACCAATATCTCTCATGAGCTTAGACACAAAATTCCTCAACAAAATAGTAATAGATTTAATAGAACAATGTGTAAAAAATTTTATACACCCTTACTAAGTGTGAATTATTCTAGGTATTCAAGGCTGGTTGGAAAATAATTTCAATCTTTTAAAACCAATTAATGTGATCACCACATCAACAGGCTAAGAAAGAAAAATGATATATCAATGGATGCAGAAGAAAGAGTTTTGCTGTGAAGGTGTGCAGGGAAATGGGGAGATTTTACCAGACATGTAGGATGCAGGCACAAGGTGGCAAAAGAGAGACCATGACATTAAAATGGGTAAGAAGAGAATAGGAGTGTTGGAGTCAAAGGATGGAAGACCTACAGCATTTGGAGAATTATTTGGGTGGAGGTAATAAGGTAAGTGACACGGTTTAGGACACAACTACCCAAGGGGAAGTGAGCATAAGGTGGAGAGTATGATCATTGGATCTGAGAAACCAGTTTGACCCCTTATTTCCTGGTGTGTAGGAGAGAGCCTTTGTTGCTCATTGACTTCTTTTACGGGGTGGACAATAAAGGGGAAACCAGGGAGTTTCTCCCACAGTCCTCTACAGCTCTGTCTGGCACAAGCCAAGCTACCCATTAACTGATGGCCACTGAGCATAATGCTGTGTGCCTGATAAAGGTGCCATGGCAACTTCTGGGTGAAGTCTCAGTGTGGAGAGTCTTGTTGCAAACTGCAGAATTTCAAAGTAGCCCAATAAACTGGTGGAAAGGGTGCCAAAGGTGATTGTGGACTTGTCAAGGATCTTGCCAGCTACAAGATGTAGGAAGAAGTGAAACTCCAGCTTGTAAGTAAGCTTTCACCCATCATAGAACAGTTTTGAAGGAGAGGCAAGGCTCCACTCGGTCCTGAGGCAGTGGCCACCCAAACCAAGTCTCCAACAGTGCCTTGAGTGGCTGGGAGATGCCTTACCTGCCTCATTAATCAGAAGCAGGTGGGTGATTGGTGGAGCGCTAGGAGGGGGCGACGATAATAGCGGGAGCTGAGACAAGGATTTGGGGCAGGTAGTTTATTTCGGAGGTGATTCCAGGAGGCAGAAGTCAAGAAGCAAGTAGAGGAAGAGAGAAGCAAGAAAGCTGGTCAGTGCTGTGGGAAACTGGGTAAGAGCAGGGGGTAAGCTGAGCTGAGAGTCACCTTGGAGACAAACGCTAAGGGGGCATTCACTCTTAGGTTTGTGAAAACTGACCCTACAACTAGGGCTCAGACTTCCTAGGGATTTTCTGAGACCCTTAACTCAGAATCGTTCCTCCAAGGCGTGGAGGGCTAGGGTATTTATTTATCTCCCAACTCTTGTCCTCATTGGTTGAAGGTTGTCCTCAAGGATGTCACCATTTCCCCTTCCTTCTGCACTTCTGGCCTGCTGTGTTTGTGTGGAGAAAATCCCAGTGGGTTTGGAGGAAGCCTCAAGACAGAAAAGCTGCACAGCTGGGTTTGAAGTCAGAGGAGACAAGGAATGTGGTGTGTGGTACCAATGGTATAGTTTGACCCCAGTGTGGCCTTCCAGAGTGGGTTTTGGAGGCACCACCTGCTGCCAGTACTACGAGTCAACAGCCTGCACATGCCCTGGGCAGGACCCTGTGCTCAGTCAGGTGCTGCTTTGCACATGAAGCAGTTGACCCACCCACCACCTCTGTACTCAGTGCAGGAGGGGCTGTGCATGTGTGAGGCCCCCCAGGCCGTGTGACAGGGTGGGTTCTCTAAGCTTCTCCCCTGTCAACTTTCCACTTTCTTCAGAGAGAGCATCTCTATCTCCACTGACCCTCCTCAGTGCGAGTGAAGGGGCAGGAGCCTTTATTCCCACTGTCTAGACAAGGGAAACTGTTCAGGGAAGTTGTGACATGTGAGTGGCAGAAGGCCTGGAATCCAACTGGAACCTTCTTCCTGCTCATCCAGTGCTCGGCCCTGAGCACTGCACTGCTTACCTGATGCCTGGGTGTTTCTGTGCGGATCATTTGCAGACATCTTCAGTGACCCGGCAGTTTAGAGGCTCTCCATCCAAGCTACGAAAGGCATCATCACTCAGCAGGCACACACACATGCCTTTAGATTGCTTTATAATATGATTAAATCTGGAAGCAGGAGCAGCCACATTTCTAATAATAATTAACTTAGTTCTGGTCAGGACAAAAATGAGTCCTCTTCATGCACACCCTTTAGAATTTATCTCTGTGCAATAAGTCATATCAACCAAGTCTGTTGTTGTCAGTTCTCTTGTCAGAGCCAGTGTTTTAACGAGTCAACAGTTGACATGAACTTTCTCGGTCCAGCTGTGATGCCCACAGGCAGATCCTACCTTTCTCTGCCTGAATTCACTTGGAGGATGATTCATCCGGGGCTCCTGAAGAGAACACATGTCAAATGCTTGTCCAACTCAGGGACTGCAGGAGTGATTTTCCAGGGACAGAGTGTATAGCTGATGTTTAGGTCCTGCTGAGCATTATTTCGAGAAGAAGGACTTTGAACTTTTACTAGAGGTGAAGACAAGAGCTATCACTCTAGTCCCGTGTTGTCAAGGTGCCATCTGAGCAGACTTAGTGACCGTAATAAATTGACCTGAAAGACTCAAAATCCATAGTTCAGGTCCCCATTTGGCCTCCTACTCTCTGCACCTAACTTTGGCTTCAACATAATTCATCACTGTGGCCAGAGGGACCTTCGCGAGACAAAAGCCCAACCCCTGACTTGATGCTGCCCAGCTCCTTCTTCCTTCGGATAACAGTGCCTCAACCTTTTCAGGGTGTGAGGTGGGAAGAGGACGCTGACTGTAGTCTTGTTGGAGCTGTCAGTCAAAATGCCTCTCCCTTTCCTCTCTGGAACTGGGCCAATCAGGTGCTTGCTTCTGGGATCTTTTTTTTTATAATTTATTGTGGTATCATTAATCTACAATTACATGTGCAACATTATGGTTACTAAACTCCCCACTTCATCAAGACCCCAGCTACCCCATTACAGTCACTGTCCATCAGCATAGTGAGATGCTATAGAATCACTACTTGTCTTCTCTGAGTTGTACAGCCCTCCCCGTGCCCCCCCAACATTACATCTGCTTTTTGGGATTTGAATCCCAACTGGACACCTTCATGAAACAAGGTTGAAACTAATTGGTCCTGGCCCCTGATTTTCTATCAGTGCCTACTGCCCAGAAACCTACCAGCCTTGGCTGCTGTCCTCACGGGTTGTTGGGCATTTACTTTCATTCTGGGCTTCCTCATAGCCTTCCAGCAAATTCATTTTACATGGAATTGGTGTCTGTTGCTTGCAACAAAATAACTCTGACATAGAATTAATACCTGGAGATCCTCATTACTACTGACAGACCTTCAAGTGTGGCATTGGCCAAGCTGGGATGGGATGGGACACTGAGACTCTGCCATTGCCAGATCTGAACCCGGAAATTCCTGTTGTACATTTAGCTGTAGCCTGTTGTATCTGGAGACTCAGACCACCTGCCCCTTGTAGAAGGAGTTTAAGGGCCTTGGTAGAAAATCTCTGGGATTTGGAAAGGTGTGGGCTCCTTCTTGCACCTTAGTGAAGGCATACAAAGAAAAACAAGCTACCTAAAGTGGCCCGTATGAAAGCAGAAAGGAAGGTCTTTTCTGTCTATGGCCAGCAACCCAAGATCTTACAGTCTTATGCCTTGGAGAATGACAAAAATAAACTTCTGTCCTAAGCTAATATTGGTGGAGAAAGGTGGGGGAGGGTGAGCGGGGGTTGACTTGAGTTGGTTGTGCACATCTCTTCCAAGTTCTGCCTTCAGAGACAGCAGACTGGTAGCCTGACATGGGCCATGGTGGGAGCTTTATACTAGATAAATAAAAAAACACTATAAATCAGGGTTTTTTTTGCTCCTGAAGAGCTCATTATTAAGGGTTTACCAGCATACCACTGATAGGAAACATAGAGACGGAGGTAACAGTGGGTGCTGGGAGAAGCTCTCCCTCCTTTCCCAAAGGATCCTGTCCCTGCACTCCCCATGGGGTAAAGGAGACATGACTCCAGTTTAAAGAGCTGTCCAGTGGGATACAGACTGGGATAGGGGCCAGAGCTGCCCCTCAACTCCCAACAATGTCTGTGTACCTTGGCTGCCTGAGGCCAGGATGCAGGCCATCCAGGCAGGGCTGGGGGTGGCGAGGGCAAGATGCGTACTTAAAGGCAGTAATAGCCAGCCCCAAGTCTACAGTGAAGGTATGGTCCTTCAATCTATGGTTACCACCCAAGAGGATCTAAGGAGCTGGTAAAATGAAAGAGGTAGAAATCATACAAGCATTTTAAGGGAGTTGTATTGTCAGGGAAACTTCAGTCTAGGCAAATGATGGCTCATGACTGCTCAAACCTGAAGACCACTTCCAGGGCCCACTGATGCCAACAGAAAGTGCAATAAGCTGTCCACCCCTCAGAAGGAGTCTCTCGCCCATGCTCCTGCTCATGAGGGAGTGAGACGGTGGATGAGGAATTCTCCCGGAAGCCAGACCACCACTGTCAGGGCAAGGAGTACATACTTGAGGGTGTACTGCAGATTGCTACTTCTGGACTGGTTTCTCCTATTCTAAACAGGGGTTCTTATGGAAGCTAATATGTTTATCCTATATTATTGTGTATCAGATGGCTAACCTTTGGGTACTGTGCCATGGGGAGGTAGCTCCAGACTGATCAAGCAGAAAGCATTTCATACATCTGACAAATACTGTGAATTTACTTTGACACTGTTCCAGGTCCAGAGGACTTGTCCATGAGTAAAGTAGGTAAAGTTCTTGCTCTCACAGAGTTTACATCGTAGACGGGAAGACGGACAGCGAGCAAGTACAGATATGGTATCTCAGAGGGTGATGAGTTCTGTGGATGTGGCTAGTGATTGCAAAGGTTGGTCAGGGAAGAACTGAAGAATGTGTGGGGATGTGCCATGTGGATATGCTGGTGGAGAGAAAAGCAAGTCCTAAGGGCTTCTGCACTGAGGCAAGAGTGTGCCTGGTGTGTTTAGGGAACAACCAGAGGGACAATGTGGCGGAAGCACAGAAAGCAGGTGGAGATGAGGTCAGAGAGGAGTGAGGACTGGATTGTGTAAAAGCATTATAATGACAGCTACCCAGAGTTCATAGGAGCTATGGATGGATTTTGAGCTCTGGCTGCTCTTTGAGGAGAATAGATGTTGGGGGCAAGAATAGAAATGGAGGACGAGTTGGAAAGCTATTGAAGCAATACTTGTGAAAGATGATGGTTATTTGGGTAAAGCTGATAGTACTTAAGGTGGTAAGAAGTGGTCAAACTCTGGATATATTCTGAGTAGAGTTGACAGGATTTGGGGTCTACTATTCACATCTTCTTGACTTACAGCTGGATGCAACAATTGGACAAGGCTCTGGATGTTTTCTTTGGAAAGAGGGGAATGTGGTTTTATGTGGATTACTACATTGTGTTAGGAAGGTATCTTTGAGACTGCACAGGAACGGTGTTGATATTCGGGGTAGATAGGTAAGGGGCACACTGTGTGGGTGCCCATCGTTTTAGCCCGCTCACCACCCAGTCCGTCTTCTTATGATAACAGGACTTTTCTGCTTGGGAAATACTCTCAGTTCAGCTTGTGACTCCCAGGATGAGCACATGACCCAGGAACGGCTACCATGTTTGCTTAGGGAAAGGGAATATAATATATGATCTGGGCCAATGACGTGCTTCTGTGGGCGCTTTTGATGGAATTACTGAGAAAGAGTCAAGTTTCCCTTCTGAGATCGCAGATGTGAAGGACTTACAGAGTCACCTTGCACCACATGGAGAGAGCTGCTTGAGAATGGGGTCAATGCAGAAGAAAGCTGAGCCGGGAGGCAGAGAGATGACATCCTGATGGCATCATTTAGGCTCCCGAATCCAGCTAAGTTTGATCCAGCTGCATCTCCAGGCTTCCCGTTTAGTAGTAGATAAAAATATTTTCTTTCCTTTTCCACATAGATTCATTAGGGTTGGATTTCTATCATTTGCCACCCGGGCTGAGATTTAGTCAGTATTCACTTTGTAGTCACAGGTATAACAAAATATTTCTGTTCTGACGGGTAAATAGCTGCTACCTCAAGTGCTCCCCCTCCCCTCCCCCAGCTGTCCTGGCCCCACCTTTGGGACCTCCTGCTAGACCTCCCCATGATCCCACAACTGAAGGGTTAGTACTAGTACAGTGGGTACCTCCAGAACTCCAGAAGGCTGCGGTAGCCATACAGTCAGTCCTGGAGGCTGCCCTGTGCCAGGCAGGTTATTAACATTTTTGCATCACCCATGATACCATCCAAGAGAATTGAGAGGGACCCAAAGCTTTGTCCCCATTGAGATGTCCCGCTTACCCTACTCCTCTGCCAAGATCGCTTCACAAAAGTGTGGGTCCATTTCCTCAAACTCTTCGCCGGCTTACATGTGTCCTTTGTCTTCTGCAGGTGCTGTTCCTTTTCTATTACCCACTGGCGAACCTCTCCTGCTCCTCTTATAACTCAGCTCTGATAATGCAAGTCCAAGACAGAAATGCCTGGATTCATAAGTTCAGAGAGTAACTACTTCTGTGAAGGGGATGGAGAATCTAATCTGAGCCATGAAAAAAGTTCTAATTGTGGGATATAACATACATGCGGAAAAGCGCATTAGACATATATGTGTAGTTATAAAGGCAACACTACTACTGAGCAATTAGAACACTGCCAAAGATCCGGCCACAAACACCGCCTTCTGCTAGTGGTAACCTCTACCCTGACTTTTATGGTGACCAGTCCCAGCTTTTCCTCATGCGTCCCTGAACAGTGTAAAATTAAAAAACATTTAATTTTATGTGTTTTTGGACCTCATACAATCCTATAGTATGTAGTAGAGTCTTGCATCTGGCTTCTTTCATTCAATATTATCCTTCTAAGAATCATCTGTAGACTTCTATAAGGCTGTATCTCATCCATTCTCATTACTGCATCAATTTATGTTTAAAAAAATACACCATAATTTATTAATTTATTCTACTGCTGACGGACATTAGGTTGTTTCTAGTTGAGTTCTGTTATGAACAGAGTTGTAAGAAATCTTCTTGTCTGTGTTACCCTGAGCATGTGTACATGGGTTTCTCTAGGTTTCATACCCAAGAGAAGAAAACCTGAGTCGTGGGTATATATATGCGTTTTCAACTTTCCTTATACAGCTAAACTCTTCTCCAAAATTGTGCCGATCTAGACTCCTCAGCAGTGTAGTTCCTGTTGCCCTACATCTCTGCCAACACTTGGTATTTATTAGACTCTAAAGCTTTGCAGATCTGATAGATGTGTATTAGTATTTCACTGTGGTTTTAATTTGCATTTCCCAGATTGCTAATTAGGCTGTGAACCCTTTCATGTGTCTACTGGTTACCGGTTTCTTCTTTCGGGAAGTGCCTCTTCAAATCTCTTGCCATTTTTTTGTCCTGTGTTGTCCATTTTATATTGATTTGTAGAAGTTAGTAAAAATCTCCTCTGAATATTAGACTTTTGTTGGATGTAAGTGCTTTAAATATCTTCTTCCACTCTATAGGTAGTCTTTTCACCCTTTTAATTACATGTTTGAACAGACTGACATTTTACATTTTAATGTAGTCAAATTTGTATTTTCTTTATTCCATGGTCATATAGACATGTTCTTCTATTACCTTCTAAAAGCTTTACAGATTTGCCTTTCCCACTTAGGTACACCTGAAATTGATTTCTAAGTACATTTTTAGGTAGAGGTCCAATTTTTGTTTCTTTCTTCTGAGGACACAATTATCCTAGCACCATCTGTAGGAAGATAATCTTTCCTCACTGCTATGCGATGACATCTTTGTCATACGTTGAGTGTCATACGTTATGCTTTGGTCTGTTTCCTTTTGGTCTGAAAACATATGCCATATGCTTTGAATCCCTTGGAAACTTTTTGAATCTTATTCTGTGGTCATTAGAATTAATGGACTATTTTTGTAAATGTTCCCTAAGTTCTTGAAAAGAACATATATTTTGCAGCTGTTTGATTAATATTTACCTGGTATCTCTTTCTCTCCTTCTATTTTTACCCTTTTGGTAAACTTAGGTTTTAGATGTGTCTCTCTGTAACATCAACATCATGTATTTGAATTTGCTTTATTCTGCCTGATAATCTTTGTCAGTTTTTGGAGTATTTAGTCTATTTACATTTAATGTATTATTGGTGTATTTGTGTTCAAATATACTACATTACTTTCTGTTTTCTACATATTCCATATTTCTTTTTTATCCCCTGTCTTAACTTACTTTTTTGATTATCTAATTATTTCTTAGAATATTCCCCCTGTCTTCTTTTGGAAATTATGTACTCTGTTTCTGGTGAGTTAATGGCAATTCTAGTAATTAAGTCATGCATTCTTAACTTGCCAAAGTACATTAAAAATAAAACTTTTTTTTTTTCCTGGATAAAAATAAAACTTTAGAGCCCTTACCCTACTCACATCCTTCCAACTTACATATTATTGCTTCTGGGTATTCATCTAGCATTTTTACTGTTTTTAATGGCAGGTGTGATTCAACTGACCTAGCTTGTCATTACTGAAAATTCTGGAATTGCTTTTTTTTTTTTAACCTTCAGCCAGTTTTTAGCTCCAGGATGAGGTTATGTCTTCTTGATTTTACATCCCTAGCACTTGGGAAAGTGACACCATTTTTGTCTTAAGGCAATTGCTTTAGCACACCAAGGCTCTGTCTACATCTTCCCATCTGTGTTGGCTGAATGTTCCTGAAAGTTCTTGGCCATCTATGTCTGTGTGTTACACCGTTTAATGGATAAAAAGTCAGGGTAGTGTTTATGGTGGAGGTATACGTTAAAGAACTTGCAGGTTTCAGGTATTTATGCCATCAACACCAGTGTTCTGTCTCTTCTCTCCCTTCGGCACTAAGGTACACTCACATATTCTGGGCCAAAGAGTCCAGTGCCACCTTCTGTGGGTGAGATTGAGAAGGTAGCTCTGGGTCTCCATCTACCGTGGACCACCCAGATTTGTGCCTCTACAAGTCTAGTTCCTGCCTTGTAATTGGACCATCAGGTGGACTTTGGAACTAGATCTAGTGAAATTTTCAAGGGCTCATCCAGCATTGTATTGGAGACATTTCTGAAAATGCTGTGTAATCCAAGATGCATATAATGCATTGCTTTTCCAATGGTTCCCATTATAATTTGGGAAATGCATCTGTGGGGGGAAAGATGTGGGGTATGTTAGCTTCCTGGGGCTGCTGCAAAAAAGTACCGCAAACTAGGTGGCTTAAAATAACAGAAATTCATTTTCTTACGGTTCTGCAGGCCAGAGTATAACATTAGTGCTGGTGGTCACCAGCAGTCCTTGGCTTGCAGCTACACCAGTCCAGTTTCTGCTTCTGTCTTCACACAGCTGTCTTCTCTCTCTTTCTTTCTCTCTCCCTGTGTGTCTCTGTTTTCACTCATATTTTAAAGACACCAGACATTGAATTAGGGCCCACTTTAATCCAATATGACTACATCTTAATTTGATCACATCTGCAAAGACCCTATTTCCAAATAAGGTCACACCCACAGGTACCATGGGTTAGGACCTCAACCTATCTTTTGAGGGCACTCAATTCAGCTCACAACCTGGGGCAAAAAAAAAAATGTAACAGGAGTATCTTTGAGAAAAATATTGCCTACTTAATAAAACTAGTCTGACAGTTGGGTACATTGAATTCTTCCACATAACACGTAAAATTAAACCAGTCCCTGAGCTCTCTGTTCACCCAACTGTCATATAAATGTTTGCGGTAGCATCCTCTCAGATGGAATTTCATCAGCTGCATGAGATTTAGATGCTTCAGAAGTGGCAGTCAACGTGTGTACACCCTGATTCATCAGAACTAGGGAAGAAAAGCCATTTTGCTAACCTCATCTTTTAGATACAAACCAGACATCTGGAGGACATCTGACATGTACCGATACACCGAGACTGTGTCGTCAGCTATTCCATCGCTGTCTTGTTAACCTGCATCTGTGGGTGCTGGCAAACCCCACCAGGCATCTGGAATGCCTCTTTGGCCTCTGATGGGCTAACAGTGACAGAGAAAGGAGAGCAAGCCCCAGGAAGTCTGTGTCCATGAGACACATAAGGTGGACCAGCCTCTAGGCTTTGTAGTTATATAAATGGTAAATCTCAGGAAGTGCTCGAATACATGTCAGTGAATTCACCTGGTTTTTGTCACTGTGGCCGGGAATGTTCCAAGAGCCAATAGAAGATCATGGCTGTCCTTAAGATCCTTTTGTTTTATGCTGACACATGAACTTCTTGCTTTCCTTCATCTTAAGACCTGCCACATGCCTTTGGCCTGAATATTCTCCTCCGACAACCTTTACTCCCTTCACTACAGAAATCCAATGACTATTTTGGGGCTCAACTCCCATTACCTCTTGTGCTTACAGTACTTCCTGTCATGTAATAGGTACTTAATGAGATTTGTAGAATGAATTAAAGAAAATACTGACCATACCTTTTATCTCCCAGATTATCTTTCTCAAAATGTTTTTTTTCTTTCTTTTCTTTGGATCATGAAGACCTGGTCCAAGGGGACTATGACAGCCTTCCTGCTTGGAGTCTGACTGTGAGATGTGAGCAGGCCCTGGAATGTATCCGAGGCTGCCTCTTAAGCTAGACAGCAGAAAGATCTGCCCATTGCACCTTCAGAAGAGAGTGTCTTCCTCATCTAAATTGGGACAGAGCACCACTGAGTTCTACAAGAGATGTAAGGGCTAGAGAGAGTGTCCATTCTGTCTCCCACCTCCCAGCAGTTTTACAAGTGGGGAAAACGAGGTTCAGAGGGGAAAGAGATTGGCCCAGGTCAGCTGTGCAGTCAGTGGAGGATTTAGGATTAGAACACTCTTCCAGGACAATGCTTCTTCCTGCCCCACTCAGCCTCGGGCTCCAGCTGCAAAGTGTCAGGAACCCTGAAAGTGAAGAAGTGACTTATGACACATGTCAGTATCAGATAATTTAAAAGATATAACATTGGTCTTGATATACCTTTAAAAATATTAATTTTAATGGATATCTCAAAGGCCTTTCATGACACAGACCACAGGTGTTACCCTGGAACAGAGCAATTGTCTGGCAGCTCTCAACATGCAGTCATGCAAAATCCTGAATAATATTGCCAATCTCTATGTGGCATTTCACAGAGGGCTACCTTGGACCTTCAGCACTTGCCCTATATCTTTGGAAGTTCTGGTCCTGAGAAGTTTGTCTCAATAAATGTAAGCGCTGGTCACAATCAAAAGAAAAGGACCATGGACATTTTCTGGGAAGTAAGGGAGCCCATCATCTGATACTGGAATTCTAAACGGAAGTCCTGGTGGAGATGCTCTTGACTCCTGGCTCCCGTTGGTATGTGGGGGCTTCTCCAAAGGTGGGCACCAACTACATTCCCTGCCCAGTTCTGACACTGTGACCAATGGCATGCATTGATGAGGTGGTAGCTGGGTGCCACCTATAGTGGGAAAGAGTTATCACAGAGCAGGAGGTCACATCAAAACTGGGTGTGTGCATGCTGGCATGTCCTCTAGGACCCAGGGGCAGTTGCTTCCTTTCTAGGAGCTTCATCTTCATTCTGCATTGGGCTGCATGTACTCATGTTGACTTGATCACTAAGGCCTCTAGTGACACTGTCATAGGATGGTGGGAAAGACATGATGGAGGCAGTTTCAGGTTTGTCTGGGAGCACATCTGCCATGAATGCAACAAAGACTTCATCTGGCTGTGACACAGCCTCCTCCTCAGCCCTTGGCACAGCTGGGAGGTTGGCAACTGTCTCGGAGCGGTGCAGCACATAGTTCCGATAGGCCTTCTGGATGACAGTGGCTGAAATGTCTTCTTGCTTCCAGCGGAGGGTGGTTGCTATTGGTTCATAAGATGCTTTTGAAAGATTGGTTGCCATAAACTTCTCTTCAATATTTGTCTTCAGAGAATCCAACTCCCCAGATTCTCCCAGAACATGCTTGGTGAAGGCAAAAAGGATGTCCAGACAGTGGATCTTATCTCCAGGGACCAAGGGCAGGTCCATCTGGATTAATATATTCTGATTGGGTTTTGGGATTCGCAGGGGGCCAGAGAGGGTGTCTGCAAAGTCTGGGAGGGCAGAAAAGGCAATGAACTGGGTGGCCTCCGGGTCGAACTTCTCCCAGGTCTCGTAGAACATGTCGAAGTCATCCTCGCTGAGGGGCTCGGTGCTCTCCTCCGTGGCCACACTGAAGTTCTCCAGAATCACTGCGATGTACATGTTAACCACGATGAGGAAGGAGATGATGATGTAGGTGGTGAAGAAGAGGATGCCCACGGCCGGGCTCCCACAGTTCCCCCGAGAGCCGTTGCTGTTGGGCAGGTTGGGGTCGCAGTAGGGGGGCCCGGTGTTGAGGATGGGGCTGAGGAGACCGTCCCAGCCTGCCGACGTGGTGATCTGGAAGAGGCACAGCATGCTGTTGGCGAAGGTCTGGAAGTTGAACATGTCGTCGATGCCAGCTTCCCACTTGACGTAAGCGAAGCTGGCCATGCCAAAGATGGCGTAGATGAACATGACCAGGAAGAGCAGCAAGCCGATGTTGAAGAGGGCCGGCAGGGACATCATGAGGGCGAAGAGCAGCGTGCGGATCCCCTTCGCCCCTCGGATCAGCCGGAGGATGCGGCCGATGCGGGCCAGGCGGATGACTCGTAAGAGCGTTGGGGAGAAGAACTTTTCAAGTGATGTAAGAATTGCAGAAAACACCAGGCCTTAAAAGGGGAAATGGTCTGATTAGTACTTGTAGCCACGCACCTTGACAAAGCTGGCTGAGCTCACACTCCCTCATCTCTGCTCTGTAGCGACCTCCACATTAGCACATGTATTCAGAGGCACCGGGTGCTCTGAGCCTGGCATGCGGCTGGCACATATTAGGGGCTCAGGAAGTATTCACTGCATAAATCTCTTCTCTCACAAGTCTGACCCTTCCTACCGTGTCCTCATCTTTCCCTCCACCCAGAATATCTTCTTCCTTAATGACCTTGGCTGAAACCATATCTCTTCAGCCTAGTTCAGCTGGGAGTGATTGCACCACAGTCCACATGCGTACAGACCCCATTCTTCCCAAGGCTGTGGGTTGTGTCTTCTCCTCCCCCGGTCCTGTGCTCTGTGAAGGCCAGGACCCCCTACGATTCATCTCCCTGTGCCCTACTGTGAAGACTGACTCAGTTCCTGACACATGGTCCTGTGGATAATTGTACAGAGCCTGATATTAATTATAATGGGGCCTGAGGAGTTGGGCAACTTGCTGACAGCTACAGCAGAATGCCTTTGAATGGCCAGCTGTCTGCATAATGGCTTTTATTTGTTTCTTTCACTTCCAGCTGTGTCTGAGCTCTATCCTAGGGATGGAGATGGGCTTTATAAGGTCAGTTACAGCTTCCCACCCCAGCTATGAACAAAGGTGGAAAGAGGAAGAATGTATGTCTATGTGATAACTAACTTGAAGATTTGTGAAGCTGGATCTTGGGGACCTGTGGAGTCCCCTTGGGACCACCAGAGATTGGACAAGGTGCTTGGATCAGGTGGGATTCAGCACCTCTCAGGACAAATGGTGAGGGGCTGGCTTGCCCCTCTTCCCCTGCTTGCCTTTGGTCATATGAAGGTGAGTGTTCACAGTATTGTGTTGGAAGGAGGAGGGAAGTGGGAAGAGACTTGGGAAAGAATTATAATTTTGGATTATAAAATCTTTATGAAAGTCCCTCTTTTAAAGTCTGGTTTAACTGGGACATTTTTCATAGCATGGGGTACTTATACATCTATATAGTCTACTAAGATTCTGACAGCCAACTGGTCTACTTCCACTTAATGGTGGAGTCAGTCTTCAGACTTGTAATGATTACTCAGTACATGTCTTGCTGGTGGGAAGGACGAGGGGCAGGGGAACCAGAGGATGGCTAGGCAGGTCCTTCCACTTGCCTCCTCTGTCTCTGTGAGTGCTCTCTGCCCTGTGGTTAGTGTTCCTGGAGGTCATGGGAACTGTGGTTAAAGTGTCCCCAACGCAGATGGAGAACTCTGAGTATGTTTCACTTCTACAGTACTGATATGGGAAGTCACATCAGCAAGCTCCCTTCCCTAATCTAAAATTCAATGGTCTTTAGAGTCTCTCACTTGGGAAAGGCAAACAAGCAAACAAAACAAACCTCTCACAAAAAACAGCAGCAATGGGAAAATGAAACAAAACAAAACACAGAAATAAATTTAAGCCCCACTCAAGGCTGTTTCGACACCAGGGCAGGAAGATTGATTAAATGCTGTCAAGTTGTATTTAGATGCTATTAGCTCTTGACGGTAAATCAATGGAAAATTAAATCTATAGCTATGCCTCAACCCGAAAAGCATGCAGGCCATGATATAACAGATCAAGATATATTTATAATGGAAAGTAAAGCTAGTGTGCTGGGATTTGGACTTTATAAGGCCCAACTTCAACTAACCCACAAGAAGGCCAGAGAGAGTCTCTTGGTTGTTGGTGGGAGGCAGCTAGTTTATTAGAAGAACATTAGCCTGGTCTAAGTTTGGCTCCACCTATTGCAAACTGTGTGACCTTGCATAACTTTCTTAATCTCTGAAGCTCAATTTTGAATGTATAAAATGAGATTTTAAATGCATCAAGTGTATAACACTCCTTTGTAGGGCTGCTGGGAAGATCCGTGGAGCTCGACCCAGTGCTCAGAGCTCTGCGAGCACTCAGGTGTGGTAGCTCCATTCCCACTTGAGCCTCTGACGGTCAGTGTTCTCTGAACACCACTGACCCCCAAACACTGGGCCTACCATTCCCAACACCCAGACTAGGCCATAATAGCATCAGTCTCTTGGCTTTCCTATCCCTCCTGTTCCCTAAGTGGACAGTTACCCAGGGATTTAATTCCACCCTTGACTTAAGAGTGTCCTTTGAGCAATCTCCTCCCAGACTTGCCTCACTCTCTGGCAACCACCTCCCTTTCCAGAAAGTATTTATGACTCATCTCACATCACAGCACTCACTCTTTGCTTTGAAGACCCAAAAGATAAGGCCCACTGGAAACTCTGCCATCTTATGCTCTTGGGAGGAGTTCAGCCTCCAAAGTTCTGGCAATGGGCTGTGCACATAGTAGGTGCCTGGAAACACTCCATGACAGCACGGGGAGGCCCGAGGCCCCTTCACATTTCACGGAGAGGCCCACGTGCATTTTAAATCTGCTGCTCTTGGCAGCCAGCAAATACTAGGCTCCTCTAACATATAACATGTGTCAACAAAGTTTCTTGGTTGTCCCCTTGGCTTTGAAAGAACAGCCAGAGCACCCTGAGCAGAGGCTGGACTTGCCCAGCACGCGCGATGCTCACTTACTCCCGATGGAGAGGGCCACCACGATGAAGTCAAACACATTCCAGCCGTTGGTGAAGTAGTAATGCCGCAAGGCGAACATCTTCATGACACACTCGCCCGTGAAGACAGCCACAAAGAACTGGTTGATTCTGTTGAGGATTCTTGTCTTCTCTTCGCCCTGCTCATCCGTCTCCACCATCATGGTGACCATGTTGAGGCAGATGAGGACCGTGATGCTGATGTCGAAAGCCTGTTTGGTCACAACGTCAAAGACGAAGCCCTGGCACTTGTTCTGAGAAAACAACAGATGGTCCCTCAGGGCCTTTCGGCCAACAGAATCCAGGCATCTGGAGAGGCTGTGTTCTCCACAGATGGGTTTTTTAAGTTGGTTTGTTGTCTCCCTCACACTCCACAGCCGAGCAGAAGCCCTGTCCTGCCCTTATTCCTCCCACAATCTTACTTTGCTCTGATTCTGCATCGTTGCCGCAGCTCAAGACCCCATGGCCTCTCCGGCTCCTCGAAGTCACTGGGCACTTTGTCCTGGGCCACACCCTTCCCTCCAGCTGCAAAGTCCTGCTGGTCCTGAGGGACTCGGCTTTCTCAAGCCCACTTCCTCCGGGGACTTCCCCTTGATCACATCACACAACATTCCTCCGCCTCCCTTTTGGGTTCCCACAGCCCCTACAGCTCGAGCTTTTCACCGATGTCCCTCTTCTCTACTAGACAATGGGCGATTCGAGGATGGGGCTGTGTCTTACTTTGTGTTCCTAAAGGACATGTGTATAGAGTGCAAGAAGTGCAAATTTACTGACTTGAGGGTAAGGTCAAGTACAGTGCAACTTATTCCTGAAAGTGTCTCTCCACGCCTGGGCTGTGCAGGTGGCCAAGCAGATGTGGGTGCAGGGCACAGGGTCAGGTCTTGGTCGTTGGCATTCTTGGAGGGTGCAGAATTGCCTGGACAACCAAGAGATCATTTCTATTTGGCTATTTTCATGGTGTTTTGACAAGTCCCTAGTAAGCCTTCCAGTCTTTCCTGTGGTGTTGACCTCTTACTGGTCTAGAGTCCTCGATCTCAACCCCATTGTCTCTCCTCACCTTCTCCCACACTCTTCTCCGGAGCTCTGTGGAGCTCACCTGCCTGGGTCTGCAAACATGTCCTATGCAATGGCTCCTCATTCTCCCAGACCCAGCATACCCTGCGTTAGTGGGCAGCCGTGAGGCCTTCTCGTTCCCTACTGTCACCTCCAGACCTTTTCACCTCCTGTGTCTTGCAAAACCATTCCTCCTTTGAAGCTTGTCTCATCCAGTTAGCCCACCTTCAGCCCTTCATCACCACTGCCACTTACCAATATCCTGGTCCCTCTGCCTCATTACTGATGAGTGAGGTTCTCAACCACACCTGGCCACTCTTGGCTATTATCTCTCAGTGCCTTAGCGAAATTTCTAATGGCCTAATTTTTCTTAACTTAAAGAAAAATCCTGAACTCGCATCTCCCTCCAGCTACCACCCTACATCTCTCCCTACTTCCACAGGTAAATTTTCTGAGTAGTGTGCAATCACTGTTTCCCACTTAGCCCTGAACTGTCTCCAACATAGCCTTTGTCCCCATCCTGCCTCTGAAGTGGTTCTTGTTAAGATCACTAATGACCTCCGAGGTGCTAAACCCAAGTGCACGGGTTGGCATGGCTTGCCACCCCTTCCCCTGGGCCTCTCCTGTCTCGGCTCCCATCAGCTCCGCTTCCCTGATTCTCTGGCCTTTCTGGCTGCTCTCTTTTTGAGTCTTCTCTACTCAGCCTATAGCTGCTAGAATTCCTCAAGACTCAGTCCCAGACACCTGTGCTCTTCCCCCAACCCAGTCTCTCTAGGCACCCTCACCAGCCTGTGTACTGACAGCTGTGGGATTTTGCTAACCATTTTCCTGTGTCACTTGACTGTGACCTGTGTTCAGGCGCGAACTGTGTTCTTCTGGCTCAGTGCTCCATCCCCAGTGCCTCCATAGTGCCTGGCATGCCGCAGATGCTCAATTAATTGGTGAATGAATGGATGGCAGAATGGACAGCTCTGAATCACCCACACCTCAAATAAGATTATAAGGCCACTCTCCTAGGCCTGATTACACTTAATTGTGTAGAGCAGTGCTTACTCAGTGTGACCACGTGCAGGGCTCTGCAGGAGTGGTTGTGAGGAAGAGAGGAACCTGTCGAGAGTCTCACCAGGGAGCTCCCAGGAATTGCAAGCAGGCAGAGGGGAGTGGGGCTGTGCAGAGGCCGGCTCCTGCTTTCTGCTTCATGGTGAGGATGGATAGCTATGCTGTGGGGTTAGACAAAGAATCAGACCCAAGTGGGCCTGGCTCCAGGCAGAACTGCTGGCTCACATCTTTTCTGGGCTGGGAGGGAATTGCTGGGCCACTAAGAGCTTCCACTGCATCACTGAAAGTGGTGGGAAAAAAAAAAGAGGTCCATGCATGGTCACATGACTTATAATTAAACAGTACCAACATTACTAAGTTCTGGGCACGGAGTTTGCCCTGGATATTCAGATGCTGGGGAGGGAAGCAGACTGAGGGCTGCTCTTGGCTTAGCAGGCAGGCATCACTCCTCTGTAGTCCTCAGTGCCCTCAAATGGTGAAGTTGGTGGCTAATGATGTGGTATTCCAGAGCCATAATATTATCTTCCTATGAAGTGAAGTATGTGAAACCTGCTTTTAGTGATTTCTATAGCAGGGGATATTATAGAATAAAAATTTCCCAGTCTGTGGAAGCCTTAGTCCTCACTATGCATGGGGCATAAGATGTGGAACGTGGGCTTTGCCAGTGGTGAGGCACAGTAAACATGGGGGAGAGTTGTCACGCAGGATAGCCCTCTGTGAAATGGCACCCATGCACCTGTGGGCAGAACTGCTGAGCCAATGCTCAGCTTATCTGACGGGCTCAACCTACTGGGATTCCTAAGGGGGGAAAGTGGGCACTCCTATGCAGAGAATCTGGTGCAAAGGAAGCTGGACCCGGCAAGGGGAGTCTTAGGTGGGAGTGGGAATTTCTCTTTTTGCTTGGGTTTCTTTCCAGGCTTGTCCCTTGCCAAGATGTTGCCTTCCATATGGATGCTGGCCAAGAGCTAGGATGGGCCATGACTTACAGGCCCTGGAGGACAGCCATGTCCAGTTGCCGTTTGGGTCCTGCTCTTCTAGCTTCCTTTTTAGCACCCCAACTTCTTGTTTAAATGTTCCAGCCTTGCCTCAGCTAGGAAAGAATGTTTTCTAGGCTTGGACCATAATATTAAAGAGAGAGCCATGTTCCTCCACTAAGGCTACCATAGTGCTGGTAGTTAATTAGTAATACACCCCTGCCCCATCCAAAGGGGTGGTGAATCTCAGGAACACAGCTGGGCCGTGAGGTCTCACATCCTTATCCACGCGGAAGACTTCCCCAGTGCCAACCTTGGATGGTCTTGGTTATGGCTTAATTAGGAGAAATGGTGGTTTTATTGTAGGTCTTCCTGTCCAGCCATTGACTTCTACTCCTACTGTGTGCCTGGAATTCCCACGTTAAGTTCCTACCTTTGTATTAAGATAGCATCCTCTCCAGGGTCCCTTTTGACATGCAGTTCACCTTGTTCCAGGGAAATTGTCCTACTTGAGAGGAGGAAGCTCTGGGGGCCTGGGGGGTTGGCTGAGGAGAGGGGTGAAGCTGAGTGGTTATGGAGAGAGCAAACAGCATGCAGGGAAAGGCACCAAACTCTGTCATGATTGTGCCAAGTGTTGCTTAGCATGGACCAACTTGGTGTCCGGTTCAAATGTGGATTCAACATCTGTGTAGCCACGAGTAAAGGCCACAGGGACTCAGCGGCTTGCTCCTCAGAGTCTCAGCCTCCTCCTCTTATAGGTCCTGACTTGCCTCTGATTGGCTGGCTCAGCTGCTCACCTACATCTTTTAATCTTGAGCCTATTTCTGCCCCTTGGACTGGTTGACAGAGGGACACTCCCTGAGCCTTAAGGACTTTTCCTCAGGCTCACTCGACCTCAGTTATCTTGATCTCATGGGCAATTTGGAAGGAAACCTCTGTCCCTCCAGAAGTCTGGACATCCTTCACTCCCCGTTGTAACGCTTTTGATCAGAACTGAGACTAGTAATACATTTATGATCACTGTTTCCATGTAAAGTTCATCACAGGTCATAACATTTTTTTTATCCTGTAAATGGTTTCAAGACTCTGTGCTCATGAAGTTTTTAGTAACTTATGCAATCCCCATGGCTTGATTTAGAAATCCTAATGCCTTGGCCAACAGACCCTATGTTCACTTCTTCTAGAGAAAGGTTGTTTCTTTGTTGAAGGTCGTCTTTGTGTGGGGAGCTCTACCTGTAGTCTTGTCATAATGCTTCATGTCAACCACAGACAGGTTATGCACAGGGACTCAAAGTCTCTGAAGTGGCTCAGCTGTCCGTTTCCAAATGAGCTATGTTCCTGCTTGCAAACCTGCTCACCCACTTCCCGGGGGGACCAACCTGCGACTGATGTTTTCCATCTCCCAGCAGAGGGCTGAGAAGAATGTAGGTGATATCATGTACTGTTCGGGTGCTACGTTTAATGGGGGGATAAAAGGGCATGTCTCTTGGGACCTTTGTGAATAAAGGAATCAAAGTGGAGCATGGCTCTAGAAGCATGGCATTGGTCAGTTTGGGGCAAGAGAGGGGCAATTTGGGGTTCTTATTGTGCTGTCTGATCATCACCATGACTGGGCCCAGGGTCCTACAGGGGTTACGTCTGGGCTGTTTCCTCTCTACCTCTGGACATGGGATGGAATGTAGGGTGAGGGTGGAGATCCATTACAGCCACACAGATGTTTCGGCTCAGGGCTCTAACCACCTTACTGTCATTTAGCCCAATGTACTCACAGTCCTGGGCTTGAGCCCTCACCCTGCTGGAGAGCTCAACGCCTCCCTAAACGTGTCTTTCTGGAGTGTGTGTAGGAAACACGGTCACTCCAAAGACCAGAGCTGCTTCTCCTAGGCTTCTTATTCCCCGGGCCTGAGAACTCTCATTACCTCATCCCCAAACACAGCCTAGGTGCCTTCCTCCACAGAGCACTGACCGGACCCCAGCCAGCACAGGACAGGCTGGCAGAATGGATTTCCAGACATGCTGGGCTCGAGGAAGTGCTGGCTCACCAGGGGCCGTGGGATGGGCTTCTGAGGCTTTTTGGAGCCCAGCTTCTTCATGGCATTGTAGTACTTTTTCTGCTCCTCTGTCATGAAGATGTCCTGGCCCCCTAAGTGCAGAGGGACAATACGCACCACCATTATTAAAGTAACAGCAAACCCCAGAGATGTGGAAATCAGAGTATCTCAGCCCTCTCCCCTCTCTGCAGAGCAACACGCCAAGGCCGGGAGCAAGGAGTGTCCTGCATGGGTGCACACCTGTGACACAGGAGGGACTGAGCCCAGCTCTGACTCCCAGCCCAGTCTCAGGAACAAAGCCTGTTTCTCTGCTGCTCTGCTCAGTGCCAGGACTCCATCATTGAGGGACCATTGCTCCCTGAGCCTTGGGCTTTCTTTAAGAACCTTTTGGATTTCCTTCTCTCAAGTCCTCACATCTTGCTTCCTGACAAAATGGGAAAGCCTCGCATTTCATTAGCATGTGTGTGTAAATAAGTCACTGCCAATGCTGGGGAAATAGGATGAGATCTGTGGGCTTTGACAGATTTCAGGAAATTTGTGGACAGAGAGGGCTTCCTGGGAGAAACATCTTGTGGGGATGGAGGCAGGGGCAGAAGGCTGGCAAGCAGTAGGTAGGGTCACACTGTAAATTCTGGCTAAGGGGGCAGAAGAGACAGCTTCTTGCCCCTGCATGATCCCTGGCTTATCTCACTGTCACATAACATGGCAGCTCCCTATGTAGGCCTCAGTGTCCCCATCTGTAAAATGGGAGAAGGGATTACTTGGATGGTCTCAAAGTCCTCTAGGGCACTGGTGACGCTGCTCAGCATTTCACAGGTGTCTCTGTGGGGCAGAGAAGGGCTGCCCACTTCTCACACCCAGGGATCTGGCCAACAGCTTCCTGCTGGTGGGACACCTGTGCCATTGGACACATACCCTAAGTGGTAATAGTAACCCTGTTGTTCCAGGGCTAACTGTGTGCCCCACCTAAACCAGGAGCTTCCTCCACAGGGTTTACCTGCCTCTCATCAGAATCCGGGAGTAGGATTATCGGCCCCACTGAACGGATGAGAAAACTGAGGCTCAGAGAGGTTTGGCAATTGGCCAGGGTGAGCCTTCCAGTGGGTGGTTGCGTGAGGAATGCGAGCCCAGGCTCCCATGATGCCGGAACCGCGCTGCGCTCTCACTGCTGTTATGGCTTACTCATATGACTCCTTTTCTTCCAGGGCTCAAACGGGTTCCTATCTACCTCCAAAAGTCAGCCCTGTGAAGGCAAGGGTCTTTCCCTCATCCCAAGGAAGGCTGGGGTTCTGTCAACACTGGGGCTCTGGCCCTTCTGGAGGGTCCTGACTCAGGGCTCGGGGTCAGGGCCCCAGACAGAGGCAGCAAGTGCTGGGGCCCTTTATTTCCCTGCTTATTTTTCTCAAGGGTCACCCGGGGCACAGCCAAAACTCCTGGCTCCAGCTGGGACCACCACACTGCTCTGGGCGGGGGTGGGAGCTCCGGCAGGGCTCCAGACCCCAGATGTGAGTGAGGGCTGCCGTCAGGGGGCCAAGGTCAGTGTTGATGTTAAAGGCCAAAACTGGGCTCCAGGTCAGGCCTGAGGGCTGCGAGGAGTGCTGGCTGTGGTCAGGAGGCCGGGACCGAAAGTCTAAGATTCCTCACTGTTGCAGGAACACCTGAGCCCCACTTATCTTTTTTTTCTGTTGATTGAAGTTGTCAATTATGACCCCGACGAAGAGATTGAGTGTGAAGAAGCTGCCGAAAATGATGAAGATGACAAAGTACAAGTACATGTACGAGTTCTCCTCCCACTTGGGCTGCAAGTTCACCTGCAAACGGGCAAGGTGGCCACGGGGTGTCTCCGTATGTGCTCACCCCAGAGGACCCCCAGACAAGGCCCTGGGAGTAGGTGGTTCATTTGGGAGGTGATCCCAGGAAGCAGGAATGAGGGCCGGCAGGGGGGCCGGGAGGGGGTGCCGCAAGGCAGGCCATCACTGCGGGCGACTGGAGCTCCATCCACCAGGGCCTCTGACGAGTCATGTGGCGCCTCAGAACAGTCCCTCCGGGGACGGGAAGTGGAGCATTGATCTACAGGCTCCCAGAAGTGATCTACGAGGGCTGCGCTGGGGACATTCACTCCCCCGCCATTGGGAGGGGCTGCTGGCAGGCTTGGGGGCACTGGGGAGAGTCAAATGCCAGAGAGGCAATCGGAAAGCAGTTCCTATGGACTCAGAGGTGGGCTGAGGGCATGGGGCCAAGGGCATCGGCGCTGCGTCCACCACGGAAGGCACCCATCTGCCCCACTTGGCTGCCAGGGTGGCCCCTGAATTGCCATGTCCTGCCATCGGACGCTCCTTTGTCCTAGCTCCCACCCCCTCTGCCTCTGCTTGGGGTGTCCTCCCACAGGTCTGGGGACATCTGATTTTTCCTCACTGATGAGTAGAGGAATTGCTTAAAAAGCCTGGGGAGTGTGCGTGGAAGAGGGATGGGTGAGGCTGGTTTGAATGTCCAACAGAGGCCCAGCTGGATGCTGCTCCAGGGAGGGATGTGCCAGGAAGCTGAGCGAAGGCCCCTTCTGGGGCCAAGGCCAGGTACACCCACTTCAGGTGGCCTGGCGGGGGCAGGGCTCTCAGGTGAAGGCAGCAGGCCCAGTGGGTGGAGACTCACATCTCGGGAATCCACCGCCGCATACATGATGTCCATCCAGCCTTTAAAGGTTGCCTGGAAACAAGCAGAGGCCACTCGGTGTCTGCCCTCTGCCTACTCTGGGCTCTGTGCTGATTCACTTATTTGTCTGCTTTTCGCACAGACCCTGGGCCCCCTGAAGCCAGTTCTCAGTATTCCCCAGGGCTGAGCACGGCGCCTGGTATGCCACAGCTACTCAAGGACTATTGGATGAACATATGGTGGAATGCAGGGCTCAGGTGACTGTGTGTGACAATCGTACGTGCAACTGCATCCACACCTGAATAAATGGAGGATGAATGAATAGGTGGACGGTGACAAGGGATGAATGAATGAGTGAATAAAGTATCAAAGTGCTTGATGTCATGTCACCAGTATTGATCATTACAGTGGCTCTGGAACATGGTCCTCACCCTCTAGGAGGTGATTTACAGCAGAAGACTGAACATGTGGCTATACCATGTCTATTCTGGACAAGCAGTGAATTCTAGGTCATCACCTGACACATCCCCTTAGCGAGCCCACCCTTTGCTCTGCTCTGCTGGCCCACACTTGTCTCCTTGCACCGCTGTGAGAACACACCCACCGGAAGCCCCCCAGCCTCACGCCGTAGTCTGTAGGAATAGGGAATGACTGCAGCTCACACTGAGTGCTACCCCTTGCAAAGTGTCTACATAGTGTCTTCTGGGAGACCCCAGACCATCCACATTGTCAAGCAGCCCAAGGAAGAGACACGGCTGATCTCAGGACTCACCACCTGCAGAAGCGCGAGGTAACCCATTGCAACGTTATCAAAGTTGACCTTCATGTTGACCCAGAAGAAGCTGCCAGTGTAGTTTTGATTTTCACACTCAGTCTTGTTATTCACAACAGATGAAGGCAAAAGGGAAAATTCTCCCTCGGTGTGGTTGATGCACCTCCCAAACTTCCCCGCGAACAGGTTCACACCCATGATGCTGAAGATGAGCCAGAAGATGAGGCAGACGAGGAGGACGTTCATGATGGACGGGATGGCGCCCACCAGGGCGTCCACCACCACCTGGGGGAATACAAAGGGACCTGGAACCCCTCAAATGCCCACCCTCCTTGCTGGATTCCTCTTTTTCCTATATTCTCTCTGGCTGCTTCGTGAACCAGCAGCCTTCAGAAGCAGCTAGAAAAGTGGGTTACCTGGTGCACTAATTCAGTCTTGGAAGCTGAGACACTGGGCAGCAGAAGAGGAGTTAAGACCTTTTCCCTGAATTTCATTCAGGGCAGGTTTAAGTGTCTTTCTTTGGATTGAGGAGATGATGAGTTCACAAGTGCACACATGCAGGGGTGTGAGTGTGTGTTGTGCATGCAGACTTCTAGAGTGTGGCTTTGTTCTCCTTAAATACCACCCACAAGATACAGCTTTAAGTATGCTTGGGTCAAGAATCAGCAGAAACCTAAATCCATATGCACTATTCATGACCATGCTGTTTTTGTAAGTCAGCACCTCAGAGATAAAATAAGTCTCAAACTATTTCCATTGTAAGCTCCTAGCATTTGTAAAGGAACAGGTTAATTTTTAAAGTCCACTTTGTGTTTTCAGATTCAATGTCCTCTTTGAGTCACTGGTGGGAGAAAGCAAGACTCACTTTCTGTACCAGGAGACTTTTGTAATTATGAAGAAGGGGGTTACCAGTCCCTTTTCTCCCATAATTCAAGAGCTAGGCTTGAGAGCACTCCATCCTGAGGAAGACAGCGAGGACAGGTGGCAGCTGTAGCGGGGGATGCAGAAAGGGAAGGAGGAAAGAGAAAAGCAGGCGGGACCCCATGGCAGTGTGAGGTCGGAGACAGACGTGTTCTGGGTGGGGTGGCTGGGGGCTGAGCTGATGCTGTCACCGCACCTAAGGGGAGGGTCCGAGGAGAGGCTCCCTTGTCATGGAAGGATGAAGAACTTGGGAAGTTCAGAGGTTTTGATGGTAAGGTCAGAGGCAGGGTGGGGAGATCGAGGTAAGATTTGTGTGAAGCCTGAAGCAGGACCACCTCATGAGAGCAGGACAGAGTGAGGTCTGAGTCCTGTTGGACGTGAGGTTTGAGGGGAGCAGGGAGGGGGCTCACAGAGGGACCTGAAGAAGAACTGGAAGGGTCTGGGCACTGCAGCATGCTAAGTCCCAGCAGGGAGTGGGGAGCAGGGGCCCACCTGTAGGGTGGCCTGGAGGACACACAGGGAGGGGACAAGGCTGCAGACAGAGCAGTTTGCAGACAGGTCTCACCCGCATGCCTTCGAATCGAGACAGAGCCCGCAGTGGCCGCAGAGCGCGGAGGGTCCGAAGGGCTTTGATGGATGCCACATCAGAATACTGCAAGGTCTTCGCTATGAGGCTTGTCAGCGAGATCTGAGTGCAGGCAGACAGCAAGAGTGCCGCTGTGGGCTCCAGAAAGGCTGTCCTGGGGGGAGGAGACAGGAAATCCCTCCCACCCCCTCCTGTCTAAGCTGCTGTCCTGGCTCCCACCTTTCTCTGGACTCCAGTGGGGGGTCGAGAGATTCCAGTCCCTTGCCTTTCATTACAATATCTTTCATTAACTGTCTGAGCCTGTGGGCAAGATATACTCAGCCACATTGCCTCCCCCTAGTGTGCAGGCAGTCCAGCTCCCACTGTATTAAACCAACCCTCCCTTTCCCCTGTAGGGGCACCAGCCGAAATTTCAAAGGACCTTCAGGGATATGGAGAGAAGATGACCTTTGTAAAAAACTGCTTTGAGGATTATCAATGGAGACCCAACAGTATTGGCTCAGAAAAGGGGGATGGAAAAGCCCCGGTCTGGGTGCGGTCTAGTTCCCTCCCAACTCCTATTTTTGTGACCTTGGGTTAGTCCAGGTCATTCTTCCACACTTTGTAAAATGTGGGAGTCAGACTATGAGGACTCTGAGGTCCTAGGCTCGGCAGTTCTTGGGCAAGAGCGCCCGCCTGGCTGGGTCCATGAGATCAGCCCTGACAGATGGCCGAGATGCGACGACGGCACCATGAGCCTCTGCTGTCTGCCACTTTTTAAAGTGTTGGACTAAGGACGGCAAAGGACACAAACTGACAAGGAAAACTGGTCACACCCCCCAGGAAATTCGAAGGTGCCAAGGAGATGCCGGATGCACAGTCTTGAGCTTGCTGGAGACCCCATCCTGGGAGACCTCAGACGCACCATGACTGGTGGGCTGAATTCAGGCTTAGCTTGTCCTGGCAGCTAGGTGGGGATGGGATGTACACCAGCTTCAGAAAGGGCGTCCTTACATGTGGGGGCTACAGCCTCAAACCATGCCTATTCTCCGAATGGGGAGTCCCTTCCTTCAACCATGTTGGCTCCAGACATCAGCAGGTGGCACCCGGTGGCCTGGCTGACTGAGGACAGGGAGGTTTGGGCCAGTTATGTGCTGGACTCTGCTCAGTCTTGCTGGACCCCTGGGCAGGTTACCTCATGTACTAACTCTGCACTTGGGGCAAGCAGAGCTGGGCCCCTCCACCAAAGCCCTCCCACCCAAGTCCACCTCCACTTCCCCTCCTCAGGCCATTGGCTTCTCAACTGGTCTCTAGGCCCCAGTACTGCATCCATCCCACCCGTTCTCCACTACAAATTCAATGATGATCACATCCCTTACTCCCAACCTTCACTGGGGCTTTATCAGCCTCAGGATAAGTTCTCCTTTGCCTGTATTGTATGGCAACAACCTACTTTTCTAGTCGTACTCCACCATTACACTCTACCCAAATCAAATGGCTCCCTAATGAACCTGTGTCTGTGGCTTTGCTCAGGGTCCTCCTTTAATTACAGTTGGCCTCCCCCAGTCCTTTTTGCACCTCACTGTTCTTGTTCATCTTAAGCCCTAATGCCACCTCCTGTATGAAGCCTTCCCAACCACCCTGCCACCAGAGTGGAAGCAGGCTCAGGTCTCTGTGCCCCTCAAACACTAGTTATTTCCAGCAATGATTACCACTTCCTTTCTTATAGTATATGTATTTCTGTCTGTGTGTCTTATTTTCTGGAAGATTAAAGTGTAAACTCCTACATATAGGGAGTTTTATTTCTTGGCTTCTTAGGGAGAAATGTTTCTTATTTCTCAACAATCCTATGCTCAGTAGTTATCGATAAACATTTGATAAATTGAAGAAAAAGTAGAAGCATGTTGGGATGGATGAATGGAAAGAAAGAAGGAAAAACATCTGGATGGAAGGCAAGGGATGTTGGATAGGAGAATGGATTAAAGGATACAGATGGTAGGATAGAGAGTTCAAAGGAATGATGGAAGGGAGCAAGCAAAGGAAGGATAAAATATCGATGCATGGAATAGTGGACACATGAGATGGACAGATGGGGTAGAATGGCTGTCTGGGTAAAATGACTGATGGATGGATGGAAAGAAAGAGAGCTGGATAAGATAGATATATGGAAGATATTAGAGAATGGGTGGAAGGTTGGATGGATGGATAGATGATGGGTGGATGACTGGTTGCCTGGATGGATGGATGGATGGATGGATGGATAGGTGGATGGATGGGTGATGGATGGATTATGGATTTATGGATGGATGGATGGATAGATGGGTGAATGACTGGTTGAATGGATGGATGGATGGGTTATGGATGGATGGCTAGATAGATGGATGGGTAGATGGTTGGACTGGTGGATATATGGATGGGAGGTTGGATGGATGGAGGGATGGTGGGATGGGTGAATGGGTGGATGGATTATGGGTGGATGGATGGGGGTGGATGGATGGATGGGTCAGTAGATGGATGGAAGGCAAAGGGGTGAGTGGACAGAAGGTTGAAGGGAAAGAAGGATAGATGGATGGGTTAAAGGGAGAATAGAAAGATGGAAGAATGAGTGGCCAGGAGAAGGCTTGGATGGAATGCATGTGAATGAGTGAATAGATTAGATGACTAGACACTTAGAAAGATGACTCAAAAGATAGAGAAAGAGAATGGCAAGGAAACGAGTGATGGATGGATGAAAGGAAGGTTAGGAAGAACAGATGGATGGGGGAACAAATGAAATAGAGTGAGAATGGAGGGAGGCAGGGAGGGAGATGACTTTGGAGAGGCCAGTGGAAGGAGTAAAGATGAGTGGGTGTTTGGAAGGAGAGCAAAATGAAGGGTGGAGGGTTGGTATGGATGGAGGAGGGATGCATGGAAGGAAGAGGAAGGGTCAGAAGGAAGGATTAGCTGGAGGACGGATGGCGTGAGCAGGTGGCCACCTAAGGAGATCAGAGCTGAAACTAGTGAGACCTGCCAGGTAGCAGTGAGTGTGCCCCTACAGGAGTGGGTAGCCAGAATAAAATATTCTCCCTTCATCCATGGATAACTACTTCATAGGCACAAAAGGATCACCTGGCTCACATTTCAGGCCTCAGAGCTTATCCCTGCAGCACACCCCAATGCTGCCCATACATGGGTGTCAGGAGAGAGAGCCGAGTGCACAGGGGGCTGGACAGGATGCCCTGCACTGGGCACCGAGCTTCCCAGCTTCGAGAGGCAGCCCCACACACAGACACATTTCCTGCCACCTCTGATGTGCAGGCCTGAGGGCCGGGCTGCTGGAATATGGGAGGCAAAGGCAACATAGCACATGACACCTGCCACCCTGGTCCACCCCCTGCATGCAGGGACCCTTGGTTGCATGGTCATGAGCCCATGAGGCAGCCATCCTGCTAAGCCAAGAGGGCAAAGGCCTGGACAGAGAGGACAGATGGTAGTGGTTAGGAAGAGGGACAGATCCTGGCTTGGGGGCCAGGAAGGCTCTCAGGAGGTCTGTTGAGGACGGCTTCTTCCAGGCTTTGAGGAATCACAGGTCCAATGTGGGGAGGCACGGGCTAAATCCCCTGGTGCCTGGGCCAGTGTGGGTCTGGACATGTGTGCTCTGGGTCGTCACCTCCCCAGCCCATTTAGTGCCCCTGGGGAGAAGCTAGTGGTATAAGCTCAGTGGTTCTCACACTGGACATGCCTGGGAGCTTTTACAAGGTACCGATGCCTGGACTTCCCCCAGGACTGGGAGAATCCGAGTCTCTGGAATAGTAGTGTTTGCTCATTGCATTCTAAAGAGCTCCCCAGGTGACTGTAAAGTGAGGACCACAGAGTTGGCAGTGGGCAGAGTCTCTGCGCTGCCCTCGGCCAGAAGCCCTATCAGGGATGCAAGGCCGTAAGACCCTTGAGAGCCTCAGTGTCAGCTTGCTTTGGGTGTGAAGTACAGGGGGCAGTAAATGGTCTTTTGGACAGAAGCCTAGAAGCTGAAGGCACACCTGAGGGTCCACTGAGCCAGAATCACGGACCGCGTGGCCTTCCCATCACATTCCGTTCACATGTGCAGGGCTACCCTCAGACCCTTGCTGAGTGCTCAAGACTTTTCTTTGCAGTAGCCCTTGAGGCCAAGCCTCCAAGCTTCCTTTCACTAGGGGCAGCTAGCAGTCAGAGGTGACCCCAAGCGCCATGTGTGCCCACCAAGCCACTCACGTTCACGATGAGGAAGTCCAGCCAGCACCAGGCATTGGTGAAGTAAACTGTGAAGCCGTAGGCCACCCACTTGAGCAGCATCTCCAGCACAAAGATGAACGTGAACACCCTGTCGGTGTACTCGAGCAAGGCCTGCACCGTGGGCTTCTGGTCAAGGTAGCAGTCTTCAAAGGCCTGGGAGGAGGGAGAGATGGCCGGTGCCTGGACCCATGGTCTGGGCGCCCAGGGACA